>WOXC01002844.1:0-407500 GCA_011680675.1 Gymnobelideus leadbeateri
AGTGAATAGAGCACCGGCCCTGGAATCAGAAGGACCTGAGTTCAGAGCCGGCCTCCGACACTTAATCCGCACAAACAAAAACCTAGCCGTGTAACCTTGGGCAAGTTACTTAACCCCAATTGCCCTAAAGGGGCGGCTAGGTGGCGCAGTGAGTAAGAGCCTCGGCCTCGGAGTTTGGATGACCCGAGATCAGATCCGGCCTCAGAAAATGAGCACCCACGCATAAATAATGACTAGCCATGTAACCTTGAGCAAGTTACTTAACCCCAATTGCTTTAAAAAAAAAAAAAAGGGAAGATACAAAAGGTGCACAAAAACTCAAACCTTATTGATGTCCAAACAAAATGACAGAGAGACTATCAATAACTATTATTATGGTTTTTTGTTATTCATTTGTGTCCAACTCTTTGTGATCTCATTGGGGGTTTTCTTGGCAGAGATACTTAAGTAGTTTGCCATTTTCTTCTCCAGCTCATTTTACAGATAGGGAAATTGAGGCAAACTATCAAGTAACTTGTCCAGTATTTGAGGCCAGATTTGATGTCAAGATGAGTCTTCCTGATTCTAGGCCCAGCCCTCCATTTACTACACCACCTAGCTGTGACAGTGCATCTCTCTTTGCCTTTATTCCCATTCCTACAAAATACTCATGAGGGTCTTTTGTATAAAAATTGAGGGCATCCTCCTTAGGTATTAGTAAGGTACAAGCAATGATGTTAAATAATGGGCCAGAGCTTAAGATTGACTGAAAGATATAGAGAATATAGGATATCATTTTATTGTTTATTATGGAAAGTATTCAACTTTCTGTAACAAAACATCAATAGGGTCTTTTACAGGATATCTCGCATTTATAAATAACGAGTCATTAAAGATTCCTTGGAAGATATAACAGCAGAAATAATATTGTTCAATAATCCATTGATAACAAAATCATGTGAAGCATAAAATAGTAGATTATGCTAAACAAAATGTATTTGCCACTGTGATAGAGAAGACCGAGCAGAGAATCTAGGTTAAGGAGGAATTTCCTGTGGATGTTTAACCTGTTACATATTAAGGGCTTAAAGAAATGTTTGTTGACTGAGTGATGGATAGTAAGATCTTCCAGATACTTCTGTTCACATATGAAATTGTTTTGATTGAGTCCAGCCCTTAACAATTGCAGAATTTCCTGGAGAAGATCTGTCATCATTCAAAAAAGCATGACTAGTCCACCCACACAGGAAAGTCATAGTGGACAAAGAATTTAGATTGCCCAGATTTCAGTATGCATTTCAATAGATACCTATTCAAAAGCTTATGTGGACGTAGACCATACAGATGAATTGCACCCAGATTTGAATAGTAGAATGTGAGGGAAAGATTGCATTCAGGCAATTATGAAACACTTTTATTGACCTCAAGCTTCCCATGAAAGTAAAAACCCATCATTTCAATGCAAAATCTACCAATATTGTTGAATAGCAATGAACTCTGAAGCACCACTACCTCCAAAGAACTGAAGATGAGCATTGCACAGAGACCAAAAGGAATGGGGATAGTAGTAGTGAGCACGTTATAACATGATTTATGAGAAACTCCTGAGCTGTATGGGAGTAAAGGATATTGTGAAAGAACAGTATCACAAAAGGAGAAGACAGGCTGATCACATGGCAAGAGTATGTGATGATGGATGAATAATCAGAGTATTCTATGTTATCTCCTTTGGGGGGGTAAGGAGGAAGGGAGGAAGGCTTCTAGTACATCAGATGAATCCTTTGATGAGAACCTTTGGGGTAACATGGTCATGAGTTACACAGAATTGCTAGGTATAGATGCATCATGATCTCTTATCCTGAAACAATGAAATCACATATCCATTGGTGTATTTGGAGTGTAAGACCAGACTAGTAATACATACACTACAAATTTAATACTAATATACTTCATATACTATTAACTCCAGGACCACTAGCTAACTACTGCCTCCTTCAAATAAGACATTTTCTCCTGTGTGTCTTTGAACAAGTAGTCCTTCAAATCTGTGATTCCTTTCTTCCTTACTTCCTAGGTTCTTTCAAAGAACAGCTCACATGTCACTTTCTGCATGAAACATTTTTGTAATCTCTCCAATTATTAGAGCATTTTCCCTTTTGAAATTTGAAATTTTGCAACTTATAAAGCCAAATGAAGCCAGTGACCACACTAGTGTTAAGCTTGCCATCTTTAATTACAGGAGCTCTCAGCTGTGTTTGAGTTTCCCTATTTTATAGATCACAGGGAATTAGATTTTCTGAAAGAAGGTGAAGATGTTGTTAATTGCACATCCTAGGAATAGAGATGTCAAAGGTGAAAATTTTTTCAAAATCATAAATAATGTAAGGTCTTTGTATAAACTCTGTCTCTGTCTGCCTGTCTGTTTCTGTCTGTCTCTGTCTCTGTCTCTCTCTCTCTTTCACACACCAACACACACACACACACACACACACACAACTACAAACACAAACACATTGACAATGGAAATAATTAAATTCAGTCAAACTCCCAAATATAGTGTGACATAAGACAATATCAACAGTTTAATTCCATCAATAATTTCTTTCAAAGCAACAATCAGAGTTAATCAAATGAGCTGTTTTGAAGGAAAAGGATTGAATTTAGTTAAATTTAGAAAATAGGCTAAGAATCTGTGATTTCTGTAGTGTGGGAACTTCTGGCATAGGAATTCCATCCAATAATACAGATCACAAACTGTCTTAAATTTATAACTAAATCTAGGGATTTGACTGGGTATAAAAAGGTTAAATGACTTGTTCAAAGTAACATTTAATAGTATCAATAGGCCCAACTTGAAATAAGGTCTTTCTGACTCTAAGCCTAAGGCATTTTATCCATTATGCCCTTGCTGCGGCAATTTTTATGAAAGAGATATTTATTGTTAAATGTAATGGTATTTGTCTGCAACCTGGTTTCAATGTATAAACTAAGCCCAATTATATTTTAAGAAACAGGATTTTCTGATCCCTGGAAAAGAGACTAAGTTTTCATGAACTCAGGGAAGGAGGTCTTTGAGTTTATTGTTAATATAAGTATTAAGGCTTTTCTAATGAAACATTCAAAGTGAAGATATGGAATGTCAAGGAAATTCACTGGGTCTATGAGTATTTATAAATGACTTTTACATTCCAGGAACTGTCCTAGGTGCCATACAAATATGTGTATGAATGATACACTTTATTCCCTGCTTGAATTGAACTTACATTCTAATGGGGAAGACAACAAAACACATATGAAAATGTATAGAGCATAAATATAAGGGGACTAAGTACAAACACATACAAAATAGGGAAATACTTTGTAGTAAACAAAATAATGAAATAGTTTGGAAGGTAAGGAATTAGCAGTTAGGGAATTGGGAAATAATTCATGCAGAAAATGCTACCTGAGCTGCCCCTTCAAGGATGAGAGGGAACCTGTGAAGTGAAAGTTAGGAGGTAGTGCATTCCAGGCAAGAAGAATGATCAGAGTAAAGGTGTGGAGATGGGAGATCAGCACAACAAACATTTATAAATAACTTAATATAAACTAGTCCCTGGGCTCTGCCACACTGGTAATCTGTAGGGCATCCTAGTATTTATTCTTCCCTGTTGATGTTTCCCAGGACCTAGAGCTGTCGCAGTCACTATGTGGGTTTCTAGGAAATACCTGTTTGATCACATATATTAAAGATGTCAGATATCTTGATGATGTTGTTCTTTATCTGCTAAAAAAAAGTCCTGTTGGAATCCCAATCAAGATTCCATTCAAATGCCTCATTGTAACAAGGCAGAAACCCTGGATTCTTTATTTATTTTTGGTCACACAAACTCATAATGACTATATTCCAAAGGTGTGGAGGTCTTAAAATTGCATCAATTAAAAAAACATCGACAAGAGTGAATAATAATAATAAACAATAATGATAATGATTATAATAATAAAAAGTAACAGTTATGGAACTGTATAGAATGACTTTCCTTGACTTTCTCTATAATACTCCATCTTAATCTCTTCCCCCATCCTTCACACTTTTCAGCTTCCTTTTATATAATATCTTCCTTCATTAGAATGTAAGCTCCTTGAGGACAGGGACTGTTTCTCTTTCTGTTTGTATGTCCCCAGCACTTAGAACAGTATAGTCACATGATAAGCATTCAGTAAATACTAGATGACTTGACAGGTACTACTTCTTTTCATCCTTGGGACAGCCTTGGGAAGTAGGCATTGCAAGTGTTGACTGAATTTCCAGAGGATAAAACATCTCTGAAAGGTTAAAAAAAAACTTGTTTGTGGTTACTTGGTGTCTTTTGAAAGATTAGATTGAAGTACTGGTACCTCAAAATATAATCTTAAAAATGAGAAACAATTGACTACAAATGAATAGTGTGGAGTTTACTATGGCTCTTTAAGGGGTCGGTAAAGTAATCAATGCCAGAGCAACTAACAGTCTACCTATACTTATCCATTCTGTGCTATGCTCTTCTATATGATCCTAAAATCTGCCACAGGGAGAGCATCCAATGTTCAAAGGGCTTTCCTCTACTTATTTGAACCCCAACTTATGAAACCCTAATAGATATGAAAATCTTAACTCTGATGTTAATGACTACCCTATAGCCTTCTTTCTTTTTAAAGGATTTCCAGCATTTTTTTTTAAAGGAGGTGGTTCTTCTATTAGTATAGGGTGTCCCTTAAAAGTACACAAAGGCTTTTAGAATACTCCATATTTAGTACAAGTCATTATTATTTGAGGGGGAGAGAGGCAGAGTAACTTAATGAAGCCCTTAGAAGATTCATGAGAAATGACGACCTTGTACAACTAAAATTATAAAGTAATATAGTGTAAGATCAAACTGCAATTGACAAGAATTAGCTTTATTGACACATCCTAGAAACATAAACATTGAGCCCAGTCAGTGCCACAGGTACAGTCTGTGCCAGCAGACTCTCCCTTATATGGCTATCCTCTCCAGCTATTCTTGGAGAAGTGTGTGACAAGAAAATATGGAATATTAAACCTTGAAATGATACATGCTCACAAATTCCCCCCAGAATGTGAGATATTTCACAACAGACCTATTGTCATTACCTAGGTTATCATGATTGTTATGTATGGAATATTTCTTCAGAGGTAGACAAACTGTTTCATTTACCTACACAACAGAAAACTGAAATAGATTCAGGGGAAAGGACAGGATGAATTGTTGAAATGGATTTTGAGATTGCTTTGACTATTCCAATTTGGGAAATAAGCAAAGCAACCAGTGTCAGTTCTCCTCAGCATCTGAGGATGTCATTCATTTGAAATTAAAATGGATAATAAAACTTGCCTTCTAGGTAGGGGAGGGGGTGTGATATTGAGTACAATTTCACCTGCAATGAAGTGATTGAGAACTGAGACTCAGGCTGCTTCCTGGCAACTTCATGGGCTACTACCCACCTCCTAGGTTGGTTGTTGGGGAAGCACCTTGGGAACCTTAAAGTCCTATTATAAACTTGAATTATATTTAATCTTACTTAAATTTAAGAATGACTAGTGTAGATTTCCACAATTTGTTCTTTTGTTGCTATATATAAACTAGTGAAATTCTGTAGGGAGACTGCTTTTGAGGGGTGGGGATGGATGAGAATAATTATCTTTTTAAAAATGCTTAAACTGCCTTGAAGCTTTGGCAAGGGCAAAGAGGAAAATTGAATATACTATGTTGGTAAAGACCTGGAGGAATGTAATGTAATGTTTTAAATTATCTTGACCCTAATTTTGCTTTAAGTGAATTATCATATCATACTACATCATATCAATATAGCATGATATCAGATCACATAATATCATGTCATATCATATCACACATATGTAATATCACATCATGGCTTGTAGTCATGTCATGCCAAAAAATCATTCTTTGATGACATCTTATGAAGTATCTCCTTTGCAAATGTGTTTTATAATACCAGTGATCTATCCTTGTCTATATCCTTATCTATCTATCCATGCTCACCATGGATAATCAGGATATTTCTTTTGTATATATTTTGCATGAACCCCTCCTTGAACTGGCTATATTCTTCCAGTTAAATGTCAGCCACTTGTTGTCAGGGACCATATCTCACTATGTTATGTTAATTTATGTTATGTTAATTTATGTTATGTTGTGTTATATCAGAGAAAGTCATGTCATGTATCATGCCATATGATATATTGGCACAATGGATAAAAATGATAGGCCTGGAGGCAAGAAGATCTGTGTTCAAATTTAATTTTTGACACTTATTAACAGTGTGACCCTGAGCAAATCATTTACCCTCTGTCTGACTCAGTTTCCTCATCTGTAAAATGAGGATAATATTAACACCTACCTCCCAGGGTTGTTGTGAGGATGAAATGAAATGCTAATGGTAAAGTACTTAGTACTGTACCTCGGTGCATAGTAGCCACTATATAAATGCTAGTTATCATCATTGTTATTATATATCTGAACACACAAAAATATGTTAATGGCTTAGTGAGAACTTGGAAAGAATTTTCTAACGAAGTACCCCAGTGGTCTATGCTTGGCCCACAACAATTTAATTTTTTTCAGTGACTCAGAGAAAGGTGTAGATAACATCCTTGTCAAATTTGAAAATGTCATAAAGCTACACTAGATGAGTCAGGATCCAGAAAAATCTCAAAAAGTTAGTATATTGGTTTCAAATTGAATAAGGTTAAAATGAATAGGAATATGTATGGAAGTTTAAGACTTGGGTTCACAAAAGCAACTTCATAAACACAAGATCGTTATGGAGCAGTCTGTCTACTAACAGAGGGCTGTGTTCCACATCCAAAACTTTGAACATTGTTATACTAGTGGTATTTTTTTTTAAGATACTAGTGTTCTGTCATTCCCACTGTGGGTATAAGTGATTCAATAAGGAAGTAGATCTGACTCAGAAGACCTGAGCTCAAATTTGCTTCAAACATTTATTATCTCTGTGACTCTAGGCCAGTCATTTAATTCCTCTCAGTCTCAGTTTCCTCATCTTTAAAATGGGGATAATAATAACACCTTCCTGAAAGGATTATTGTGAAGATCTAATGAAAAATATTATTTGCAAAACACTGCTGATCTTAACTCTATGGTTGCAAATTACTTCAGCTTATTCACCAATATCAGTTACAGAAGATGAAAGAGATAAATTCTACATAGAATTCACTCACTAAATCCCTCCAAATTAAATCCACATTCACTCTGATACTCCATGACTTCAATGGAAAGAAAGGCATAGAGAAGGCAATGAAAAATAAAATGAGAAAATGTGTTTCAAGAGTTAGGCATTAAAGTAGTCAAAGACTCCTCCAATACAAAGAAACCTCATCAATCAATCAGTAAATAAGCATTTATCATATCTGTTATTTTCAAAGTACGGTGGGCTAGGGGCAATGAATACAAATACCAGAGTGAGACACAGTCTCTGACCACAAGTTGCTGCATTTAACTAGTTGAATACTAGTTCAAGGAAGGGTTCATGCAGGATATATACAAAATAAATATCCTTATTACTGGGGGGTCACCACCAACTGCATAATCACTCAAAGGGCATGGTAAATGTGAGCAGGATGGACCACAGGGATTACAAAGACACATTTGCAAAGGAGGCTCTGCATAAGGATGTCAACAAATAAATGCATAATTGAAAAAAGATGTGCTGTTCATATAGTGAGATTCAGGGATAAGTGACAACTCACATGTTCTGGTAGCCCTGATATGTCAAAAGAACTCAAGGTAGGCCCTCACTAAGGGGGTGGGATCTCCCCCTTCTGGAAGGTCAGGAATTATTTGAGAGTCATCTAGGTTGAACAGACAGTCTATCCCATTCTGGAGAATGCCCATAGTGATGAAATCTCAGAAATACTGGACTGTTGTAGTGTAGAGTACTATACTAAGTGGTTGGGGTGGGAGCTACAAAATGTTTGAGTAAGGCACTCAGTTTAGTCCATGTCCTTAAAGAGTTTATGAATCAAATTCTCATTAAAAATTAGAGAAACATTGGTATAGGAAATTGAAAGGTCGTTATACAAATCATTTTTAATGTGGGGCTGATTGACATTAATAATATGGAACTTCCATTGATATGTGCAATGTCCTTTTCTCCCAATAGCTCTGTGAAGCAGAGAGTGGAGGTATTATTATCTCCATTTTACAAATGGGGAAACAGGCCCTCGGAGAAGTTGCTGAGGTCCATGCTGCTAGGTGGCACATCGGATAGAGGATTGGCACTGGAGTCAGGAGCACTCATCTTAATGAGTTGAAATCCAGCCTCACACTTATTGGCTGTGTGACCCTGGGCAAGTCACTGAACCCTGTTTGCCTCAGTGGCCTCATCTGCAAAATGAACTGGAGAAGGAAATGGCAAACCACTCCAGTATCTTTGCCAAGAAAACCCCAAATGGGTTTTTGAAGACTCAGACTGACTGAAGAACAATTGAACAATAACACCACACAGCTAGTAAATATCAAAGCTGTTATTTGAATCTATGCTCCATCTCCCTCCCTTTAGATCCAAGGCTTTCCCCACTGTACCATGCTGACTTACCCTTTGACTCAATAGGCATGGATTAGAACCTATCATGCTGGGTGCTGTAGGAGATGTGACAAGGTCCCTGACTCCAAGGAGACTCCAATCTCTTTGGACGTAAGATCTTTAAAGGATGATGAAAAAAATAATCTCTCCAAAAGTGACTGCTTTGCTCTGATCCCTTTAAAAACTGTCTTTGTCTTCTTGCCTCAAAAATGAGAAGGAAATAAACAAACAAACAAACAAAAAGCAACCAAACAAATCAAATAGCAGTAATCTGCAGGGGACTTGGAGATAAAGGCTGAAAGTGAAAGTCATGTAGATGTATACCACTACCCCCTGAGGGATAGATGCTTTTGAGCCTCTGGGGACAAAAGGGGATGAAATCCCCTTTGGGGCAAATTCAGAGAGAAAGGTTAAGTTACTTTGGTAATCCGAAAGGAGATTATAAAGTAGCCTATCCCATGGGAAGTCACACTTTGACAAATTGCTAATATTAGCCCTATTGCTCAGAGGTAGAATTCTATTTTATTTTTAGAGTCTAAAAGGCTGAAGTTTTTTTCAGCCCTGATTTTGGCCTGCTGCAAGGACATGAGCCAAATGACAAAAGGAAAAGAGAATATCTCAGATTTTACATAGAGCTCAAGCTTGCTGCAAACCCAAGTTCTCTCTGAGAAACTTCTCATGATAAAGAAGGAAGATAAAAGACAAGGTTGTTAGATTGGAGCCTATAGGCTCCGTCCTGGAAATTGCATTACTTTCATTTATAGCTTAGTCCTTACCTGGTGTGAAAGTATATTACCCACACACAAAACTGTGAGTTTGACCCAGCTATACCATCCCTCTGCTTATGCCCCAAAGAAATAAAAAAAACAAAGGAAAAGGACCCCCATATCATATCTCTAGCTATATCAGCTGTTTTTGTGGTAGGGAAAAATTGAAAACCAAGGGGGGGCGGTGTCTTTCTGTTAGAGAATGGCTAAACAAATTGTGGCACATGGATATAAGGGAGTATTATTGTATCATAAGAAATGATGAAATGGGTAACCTCAAAGGAAACAGATGACTTCTATAGACAAGTGGACAGAAAAGTGAGCAGAAATAGAATAATTTATACAAAGATAACATTTTAGAGAAAAACAAGTCGAAAAGGCTTTAGAATGCTGATAAATACAGTGATAAACCATAAGTCCAAAAAGTTGATAAAACCTGACACCTCTTAGCAGAGAAGTATGAACTTAAAATTCAAGAAGAACCATACATTTTTGGATATGTCTGATATATGAATTTATTTCACAGGCATGCACATATTAAGAGCTTTTAAAAAAATTCTTTCTCCACTGGGGGTTAAGGATGTGGGTGGGGCTAATGACTCTGAGTAATTTAAAGTGCTTATTATTTGAAAAAATAAAAACAATGGACTATTTTCTAAAAAAGCAAAATTGGAGAGGAGAGGAGAGGAGGAAGACCCTGTAAGCAAAAGCAACATGTGTAGATTTTTATATATTCTATAGAACAATTATGGTTCAACAAAGTTCTACAAATCTTTTTTTAGTCTCCTGCTCAGGAAAATATGTCCATATCAATAGAAATTTGTATTGACTGGGGAAAAGGGGATGCTTTTGTAAAACAAAGATAGCCAAAGAGAGTGAGGAAAGGAAGAATTACAAGCCAGTTTCCTCCAGGATTAAGTGCTTTATGGACCATATGGATGAGTCCAGAGCAAAGGAAACCTTTGGGGTTTTCTGCCTCATATCAAAGTGACAAGCCCTTTCAGCACTGAACCCCCACACAGCTGGAAGCAGCCAGGAAGTCCTCATACCCAAAGGACCCCCAAACTGAATCACCATATCTCTATATCCCTATTGGCCAATTCAACTTCTACCTAATCTAGTTTTTGAGCTGCATCAACCAGTCTAACTCCTCTTACAGATGAAAAAACTGAAGCCTAGGGAGGTTAAGTAATTTGTCTGAGGTCAAACAGAAAGTACTATAGGCAGGATTCAAAACCAGACTTCTGCCTCCCAATCCATTTGTAATGACAACTTCATTGCAATTGTCTCCAAAATTATTTATATGAAAAGTCTTTGCTCTGGTCATAAGTGGTTAACTTGGTTAAAGATGGATGTATCCAGGAATTCACATCATCTCAATGAAAAAGGAAGCCATTTGTCAGTTGTGGAAAAAAATTCAGAAATTCCTCCAGCAGGGGTAAACTTCAAGAGAACACTTTGCTTACTGTATTGAATTCATTAAAATTACAATAGACTCTCCCCATACAATAAATAGCCTTTACTGAAGAAATTTCTATTTCAGCTCTCAAGATCTTGCCTCAGAGTTGTGGTTTCTTAAAAACTGTACTTCCTTTTGTCTGTTTTCCCCATTCACAAATTTCGGTTCAAAAATTTCTCAATCCATATTGATGTTTATGAGTACTCAGTAAACACATTACCCAGGCAGAGTTCTTTGAAGAATTGTGGGGTGACAGTGTGTGTGTGTGTGTGTGTGTGTGTGTGTGTGTGTGTGAAAAATTTTCCTTAGCATTTAAGCAAACAGAGTTAATAATTCATAGTGTTGGGAGGCAATATAGGTAGAACTCTCCCAATTTGCATTAAAAGTTCTATGAATATTTGGGTGCAGTTTTCCTTCTTTATGGATCAGGTTTATCATTCTTATTCCATCTAACAGATGATCTCAGATACATTTAGTTTACAATAACAAAAATTCCCATTCCAATCCCACCAATTCTTAAATGTGAATTTCTTGGTTTCTGTCAGTTTATGTCATAATCTTATTTTATTTCCCCATAGGAGCATGTTTCTCAGGCTCTGCCACCAGAGGACAGCTGCCCAGTTGTCAGAGTCCAAAGAGTTAGAAAGTGAGTGTGAGATGTGGGGTAAGTATAAAAACATGTTATCATATCTACTAAATGGATACTAGTAAAGAAGGCTTATTGATTTGGGGTCCATAAACTTTTTAAAATATATTTTTGGTAACTGTATTTCAATGCAGTTGGTTTTCTTTGTATTACTACATTTTCATTATGTATTTGAAAATATTATTCTGAGGGGTCCATAGGTATCACTGGACTGACAAAAAAGAGAAGTAAATCCACAGACCCCAAAGTGACTGAAAAACTTTCTTTTTGTCTTTCTTTGGACAAGCTTCTGCTAACGACTGAATACATTCCATCTAATTATTTGATTCTAAAGGCAGTGATCTTAGTAAAGATAGAATGGGGATTGTTTCTAGGAATGAGAATTTGCTATGTTCAATTCCCTAATCATCTGTTTTTTGGGGTTCAGATTCCATCTAGTTAACATTGGAGTTTGGTGGCAGATAACCAGTTCCAAGAGATTCCCCATCTCTATACTTGGAGGTAGGCTGACCAAAGCAATGTGTTGATTCAGACCACGATCATGAACATTTGTAAAACGCCTTTTAATGAAAGAGGAGTGTCCTGAGTAACATGCTAAATCCCGCCTGTAATCCGCACCCCAAGGAAGAGACAAAGGAGCTCTCCCTTCCCCTAATATAGCAGCAATAAAGATAGGATGATGGCCCCTGATGTAAACATAAAATAATTGTACACTGAGGCTTATGCAAAAAGCCTTTGTTCCCCAGTACTGGAAAGGCAGTCACCCTGAAACAATGGGGCAAATTAGCATGCATCCAGCCCAAGGCTCTTAGCAGCACACACACACACTCTTGGTGACGGATGCTTAGCTCTTGCTGGGAGGTCACCACTAAGAATCTTTCTTGGGAAGGCAGCATGTCAGATTTCAGACACTTTCTCTACAAATGGGCTTTTGCAGCTCAAAGGGGGGGCTTTCTGATCCAGATAATAAAGTCCATTTACATGAAAAGATGCCGCTTTCAATGACATGATTAATTTCGGAAATACCTGGCATCTGAATGAAGCCAAGACTTCAAAAAATGACTGATGATGAGAAAAGATAATTAGGCAAATGTCAAGAGTCAGTGTTTTGATTGGTGACTGAGGGGCTGGTCTGTCTAGGTTATCGCATACTCCTTCCAGATGGAAATGAAAGATCTTTGTGGTAAGTTTGGGATGATCAACCTATGGTTAAACATAAACTCTTTTTAGTTACATTTCCCCTAGCTTTTTGTCCATCATGGCCAGCAGTGAGGTCTCATGCTTTCCCTCAATGACTTTTTAGATAATCCCAAACAAAGCTGGTCCTGTTACTCACCAGGTCTGAAAAAATGTAAATTTATCTTGCCCTGCATGTCATCTGTACAAAAGTAGCTGCTCTGTTCTGAGCCCTTTTAAAAAGTCTCATTGACTTTTTCCCTCAAAAAAAAAAAAAGTCAAACAGAATTTTATAATCTGCAAAGAGGACTTGAAGACAAAGGCTGAAATGGAAGGTAATTCAAATGTGCTCTGTTCCAATATCTTCCTTCCTTCCTTCCTTCCTTCCTTCCTTCCTTCCTTCCTTCCTTCCTTCCTTCCTTCCTTCCTTCCTTTTCTTCCTTCCTTCCTTCCTTCCTTCCTTTTCTTCCTTCCTTCCTTTTCTTCCTTCCTTCCTTCCTTCCTTTTCTTCCTTCCTTCCTTCCTTCCTTCCTTCCTTCCTTCCTTCCTTCCTTCCTTCCTTCCTCCTTTTCCCATTTTTTTTTTCTGATGGGGGCTAAAGAACCTTTTCTTCACCATTCTTCTTTAGATTTTCAATTTTACTTGGGTGATCAAAACCTGCACCATGAAGATCAATCAGTGCCTTCTATAGAGAAGGACAAGAGGAACACGTGACCCATATCTCATTGGAGTTATAAGACTCCTCCTTCATTGGTTTCCTTTTAAAGAAGGAGATTCTAAAAAGACAAGGGAGAGTTATTCCTTTTCATTCCCAACTGGACATTAGGGCAATGTAGGCTAACACTACCCTAAAAGATCCTGTGAATTTATTCCTTTAAAACAGTGGGCTAGTTGGACATCCAGATTGCCTCTCAGCTTTTCACCATGGACACTTACTTTCCTATATTGGGCTGTGAAATTGATCAGTTGATCACTCCATCAAAATACCTACTGTCCAAAGAATTTCTTGAATAAGAAAGGAGATAATGCAGAGGAAGCAGGGGGTTAACAAGTCATGGGCTAATTTGGTTAAATCATTTGAGATCTGCAGCTGCTATTAGTTAATCTTTATGTAATTTGGCATAGCAGACTTTCTGAAGTACCAGGAAGATTGTCTCCTCTCTATCTCCCCTCCCCCTTACTTCTGTCACTGTGGGCAGCTATGGGCTTAATATGAGATACTATCTTGCAAGCAGAAATGGTAAAGGTTTTATAGCTGTGCATTAGCCAGAGGTGGATAACCTATCTCTGAAAGGCTTGATTGACTCGAAACATATTCTTAGCCTACTTAAAACTGCTTAGAGAGTGTCATGGAGGTCCCCCCAAAATAAAACGTTCAGTGTATTTAGTGAAATTCTAGATTCTGAGTACATGTAAGGGCCCTGTAAGATACTAATTAGGTTGTAACATAAAACACCGTAAAAAGCCAGGACATGCCATAGAAAAAATCCAGAGTGTCAGCCAGCTTTCTTCTGTTAGAAAAAAAATACATTAAAATATATTCATGGCAAATATATGAGGCCATTGACCAAATCTGTTTCTAATAGTGGAACAAAGCTGGAAAGAATTGAAATTTCTCTTGGTGTGGAAATTTCTTCTTCATTCAGTGCAATTCCATCATTTTGGCACAATATTAAGAAAACCTATTAACTAGAATACTCAAAACTTAATTATTATTGTATTAACAAATATTACACATGATTCAGGGTAGGGAAACTTTCACTAACTTTAGGAAACTTACTTTAGAAAATAAGTTTTTTTGTGGTAGTTCTGAAAATGGTGGAATATTAAAAATAATGATTACAATAAAGGGCAGTGAATCATTATACATTATCTGTCATAAATAAAGAAATCTAAACATAGTTAATGAATTATGCCCCCATCTGTAGTTTTGATATCTTGCTACTATTTGAGCTATCTTTCTTGAAAACTCATACTAAAAAGATTTGAAAATAGATGCCTTTTGGTTCAGGGATTAGAAATTTCATGGTTGGGAGTGGGATAACACAATCCAAATAGAATGTGGTTATGTTGTCTTATTTGCTTTTAATCATCTGTAAATCCTAAGATGCTTAACATTTTGTGTTTAAATATTATCCTTCAGTACAAAGCTTTTCCCCTGCTTATGCATAATTTCATCTAGAAATTAATATCTCCCACTTATAATGCATCAAAAACAAGAAACATTTTCCTTCCTTAATGGTGTAGGAATTAGTGTAATTTTAAAGCACTCAAGAATATAATTATTTACATGCACTAGAAATATTAACTAGAACTATCTGATGCAAGGTATATGGAAGGTTAAAGAACAGAAAAAGAATATTCCCCCAGATAATAAGCAAGAAACTACATTAAATGTTGCTGAAGTAGAAACAATTAGGTCTGGGAGGGTCAGAGGGAAACATTCCAAATTATAGAGGGATGTATTCTTGGATGCTTGGAAAATTAAATCTGTTTCTGCCTTTAAAAAGAGCCAAATGTACATCAAGATTGTTTACCTTATTCTCTGCTAAAGTTCCTTTTTTTTTTTTTGAGGGAAAAAGAACTTTGGCAATGTTGGAAATGATGGAAAGGAATGAAGTATTAATTTTATAAATGTGTTGCTAGTTGTGTTAAAATTGAATACAATGCATATATGTCAATTGGATGTATATCCAGTTGTAATATTTTTATCATTATTATGAAGTATTCTTTGTTTTATAAATGAGTCGGCACATTGCAAGGATTCCAGGGTTTGTGCTTAAATGGGAGTTATCATTTTTCTTCTTTTGTTTGTAAAAGTACAGTTTATATTTCTGCTATGATTGATTATTTTCCTGGAAGGTTTTGTGATTAACAATATAGTATTTTTTATTGAGTTATTTCACACACAAATGGCTAGGCCCAAAGGGTATTCTAGGTTTACAAGATTTTACTAATATATGGGCTCCCCTCTGTATTAAAGCTGCTAATTAGTGCTTTTAAACAGCTCAACATTTAATTCTTGTAAGGCACCATATCAAGGGCTAATATAAAACTGTTTATGTAGAAGGATATATAAAATAAGGTGTTAAACCCAACACAAATTGAGTGGCAGGGGGTTCCCACCAGTGCTAATTTTATGTTTGTTTTCTCTCATTTAAAGTTAAGATGCCTGTGTTATAATTGTGATGTGGGAACATGGCTCACATACAGATGAACTGAAATGTGTCAATTTACGAGCTGTGATTGTCTGGCGAAGAAGTCAATGGGTACTTTTATCAGGGAATAGCTTAGTTCTAAAAATGACTTTTTATTTTTAACAGAGGGACATATGGGGACTTAAAATATGGATCTATGTTTTTATGTGTGATGTTATGGGGGACATGCTAAAAGTTCCAATTCCTGCTAAGCGTGTTGAGAGATTTTTATAGTATTTGATACTTTGTCTCAGAGCAATAACACACTAATGGGCTTTCAAATTTCTTAAGACAGTTTCATCGTGCAAAGCTAGAACTATACATGCAGTTTAAGAAATGTACTTAAGTATCTTAAGTCACGTCAAAGTTCTTTAAGTATCTTAAACCAGCCCCTTAACATCTGTATACTAGGCCCCAGACTCATTAGGCTTGAAGTGACCTTGTTCCCTCCCCTTGCCTTCAGGGTTAAACACTTCAATTCAACATATAATTTATTAAATCAGGAAAAAAAGATAATTTATTGAGTTGACAATTAATGTCTATTAAGTGCTTACTATGTGCTAGGCACTGGGGTCAAAAAGTAAGGCAAAATATTCCTTGCTCTAATGAGGCTTACAGTCTAGTGGGAATAGAACAGGGAAATAACTATATGCACAAAAAAGATATATGCAAGGTCAACTGGGGAGGGGCTTTTAAATGGGAGACTTTGGGATTAAAGAAGACTAGAAAAGGCTTCTTGAAGAAGATGGGACATTAGCTGAAATTAGAAGGAAGCAACGGAAGCCAGGAGCCAATATCCTTCCATATAACACTCCATCTCCCAACTCTGAGCATATTGCTGACTCTCCCCCAGACTACAATGCTCCTCCTCCTCATATTTGCCTTCTAGCTCCTGGATGAAAGCCTGTCTCAGTTGTCCTTAATCTCAGTGTCTTTCCTATGAAATTACTCAAAGAAAAACTTTGAGCTACTAAATCATTTTGACAATTACAAATAGCCAAATTAACTACAAAGGATACATGAAGGAAGATGCTGTCTACATCCAGAGAAAAAACTGATAAATAAAAGTATGTATAGAATGATTGTGTGTATTTATATATGTATATATGTGTGTATCTTTCTATAGTCATATATACATACATACATTTTTGTGTCTAATGGTAGCCTTCTCTAGGGTGGTAGGGAGGAAAATAGGAAAAAAAGAAATTTACATAAGGACTTTATTATATATTTAAAAGCAATAGCAGGTTATACATAATAGATCTGCAGTTTCATGTGCATCATCTTTTTAAAAATTATACTATGTTTTATGTTTTATGCTTGTTTTATTCCATAAATTAAAGATAAAATAAATTTTAAAAAATTACTACTAGTTTATACTGTTTTAAATCTTTTTCGCTGGGAATTGTTGTATGTTGTCTCCTTCATTAGACTGAGTTCTTTGAGAGTAGGGACTTTTTGTTTTATTTTATGTTATTTTAGCCTTTCTTTGTATTCGAAAAGCTTAGCATGGTGCCTGACAATGTTGTTGTTCAGTTTTTTCAGTTGTGTCTGATTCTTTGAGACCCTATTTTGGGTTTTCTTGGCAAAGAAATGGAGTGGTTCTCCGTTTTTTTCTCCAGCTCACTTTAAAGTTGAGGAAACTGTGGCAAACAAGGTTAAGTGACTTGCCCAGGGCCAAATAGCTAGTAAGTGTCTGAGGTAAGATTGGAACTCAGGAAGATGAATCTTCTTGATTCTATGCCCCATAGTTTACTTCCGGGGCTACCTAGTTGCCAGACACATAGTAGGTACTCAATAATAAACTGCTAGTTCATTGACTGAAACAAGGTAGTAGAGAAGAAACAAGAAATCAGTAGGGAATGCTAAAGAAGTTCACATGTGCATTTATATAAAAATTCATGCAAAATTCTAATTAAAATATTTTATTTGAGACAAAGTCAGTTTTAGAAGCATATTAATCATATACAACACATATTTCAGTGTTTGAAAGATCTTGAGACATAAATTTGAAACTAGAATTTATTGGGCTTTCATCTGAAGAAAATGGGGACAATGTTGGGAAAAGAAAAGATACTGGACTGGGCTGTCTTGTTATCATAGGCTTCTAAAGAATGGTCACACTTCCCACCTTATGTTTGTTATGAACAATGTGGGAGCAAAACAAATATAAATACTAAATAAGTTTAGTCACAAGTAGTTGAGTGTTTACCAGACAATATGAGTATCAAGAAATAGTAGTTGTGGTGCCTCTGAGGAATTTGTAATCTCAAAGACATGCCATAGTGTGAGTATATTGGATTTTGTTTTTATTTTTTATTTCTTAAGTTATGGCCTTCCTAAATGCAAGACAGGAGCTTCAGAGAGAAGATGGGACTAACTCTAGTATAGTAAAATAGTTGTTAAATGTTTTGGTCTCAGGACTTTTAAAAATTATGGAGAATCCCCCAAAGAGTTTTCCTTTATGTGGGCTATATCTATAGAACTAGATTTATTGGAAATTAAAATATCTTAGTATTATTATGAAAATAGTTTTGACCTCTCTGATTCCTTGAGAAATACTTTGGGAGCCCAAATGGTCTCTGGACCACACAGTGAGAACCACTGAGGTAATAGGATTAGCAATGAACTTAAAGTCATAGGATCTGTTTTCTAGACTCATCTGTTTCACTAAGTAGCCATGTGGCCATGGGCAAAACAGTTATCCTCATAGACTTTCAATTTCCTGATCTGTAAAGTTGAGATAACACTGGAACCCTATTTCACAATAATATCATAAACATCAAATAAATTAATGCATATAACTTTTTTGTGGGGGGAGAAGGCAAGGCAATTGGAGTGAAGTGACTTGCCCAAGGTCACACAGCTAGTGTGTCTAGCTGTTAAGTGTCTGAGGCCAGATTTGAACTCAGGTCCTCCTGACTCCAGGGCTGGTTCTCCATTCACTGTGCCACCTAGCCACCCCAACTTTTTAAATAATAAATATAATTTAATGGTAATGTGTTCATTCAGGATGAGAAGCAGTATAGAATAGTGGAGAAGGCATTGGCTTTGGAATGAATGAGTGGGTATGGGTTCAAATGCTGCGTCTGATGCTTATTACGTACATGATCATTTGGCAATTCACTCTGACCTCACTGATTCTGGTTTTCTCATCTATAAAACTAACTAATAAGACAGAGACGGCCTCTGAATATTTATTTCAGCTCTCAATCTATACTGTCATGTTCCTGGTGTTTTGAGATTTACAAAGAGATTTTCTTACTACAACATCAGTGAAATCCATAGTATAAGCATAAATTCTATTTTAAAGATAAGGAAAAGGAGACTTAGTGCCTCATTAATGGCATTGAATGAATGGTGCAAGTGTGGGATATCTCTGGGCATTGAGATTGCTAAGGGCCACTGTATAAATAGAAGAGTAGAAAGCTTAGGGGAGACCTTTGGGGGATGCCTGCACTTAGGAAGTCTAAGGAGGCAGAGCTGAAGAGATGGAAGTCTTGGTTCTGGTCCTCTGATCCCTCTGCTTTCTCCCCCACCCCAACTCCTCCTCAGTATATTAAGTTTATAAGTAGCCAGTGTAAAGTGGCAAGAGCAGGAAATGAGACTGCAAAGCTCAACTTAGAAGTCACATGCAAGGCATGCCAAAGATCAAAGCAACATAATTTACAAATTGTATTATATATTAACCAAAAATCACATCCTGCTAATATGTGATGAACCAGGGGAAGCCATCAAGCTTTGTTGTCAGGGCCTTTTGGTCCTATGATATGTAAATCTCATACAAGTTCCAGAAGACCAGCAGAAGAGCAAATGGTGCTGATAACTTAGAGATGACGTGGGTATGTTAACTTTAAAGTTTTACTGACAACTTTGAGATGATTTGGGTATGTTAATGAAAAAAGCCAAGGTGACACCAATAAGAGTTAGTCTGTTTTTCCCCCAAAACCCTATAAAAGTGAGACCTCAAACTCCTACTTCTTCCCTCCTCCCCATGTGCTCTCCCGCCTCTGTTGGGTTCATGCTACATGCATAGTGCTCCCCCATAGTTACATGAGTGATACTTGCTGCCTATCCCCCTTTCTATCCTCTTCCCTACCACTGACTGTCTTCCTTCACTATCCCATCCCCTGATCCCACACTTTCTAGCAGTTTATTAATATGCCCTCCTGCCTCACTGTACCGTGCTTTTCTCTGTACTTTCTATTTATTTGCCCCTACACTCTCTGTTCCTTTTAAAGTGTGATTGCAGCCTTACTTCCTGCTACTATTGTGGTCTCTCCCAACGAGTATCCAGAGAACAAGGCCTGACTGCCCCATTTCATGTTTTCATAAATTATCAATTCAGACTGGTAGAGGGAAATTTCATGTAAGCTAAGGGAGAAAATCTGAAGAAGGAAGGGAGACTAACAATATCAGATGATGTATATAGATTGAGGAAAGTGAGAACAACAAAAAAGATCTTCAGGATTTGGAAGTGGGAGGTCATAGTTGATCCTGAAGGGAATGGTTACCATAAAGTGGTTGGAGTGGAAGCCATATTGAAAAGGGTTAAGGAGGTTCTGAATAGAGAAATATACTCAGTGACCATAGACTTCTCCTAGGATTTTGATGGGAATGGGAAGGAATTAAATTAGATAAGGAAAAGAGTTATGTAGTAGATGGAGTACAGAATCAAGGGGCTGATGATCGTAATATTATAACAATGTATTAGGAAAACTATATATGTACATGTGTATGTGTGCATAAATATATGCATATGTGTATCTATACACATGTATGTATATATGTGTATACATACATATAAATATAAATGTATATAATTATATTTATGTATCTGTATATATATATACATATCTCTGTGTGTGTGTGTGTGTGTGTGTGTGTGTGTGTGAGTGTGTGTGTATTCCTGACCAAATGCAATTCAAATTATATTGGACCAGTGTAAGAGGTTTCTGGTCTGTGTTTATTCCAAAGATCATGATATACACAATCAGATTTTGAACAGCAAAAGCAAAAACCAGCTGAGGGAGTTTGGTGTTGGTCAGATGAAAACATATCGTCTAGTAATCTAGGGAGAGATCTAGTTTCAGTGAGATGACTCCCTAGAGAGAAGTGAGGAAAAATAAGGAAGGAATGGGTTGTGAAAAGGGGAAAGAAAAGGAATTTGGGAGAAAAGATTTAAAAGAGAAGAGCTTTTGTTTGCTGGGAATAGAAGAATTGGGAGGTGGGGGATGATTAAAGAACTATC
Organism: Gymnobelideus leadbeateri; assembly: GCA_011680675.1. Lineage (NCBI taxonomy): Eukaryota > Metazoa > Chordata > Mammalia > Diprotodontia > Petauridae > Gymnobelideus > Gymnobelideus leadbeateri. The sequence goes on from WOXC01002844.1 coordinate 21,080, forward strand.
CTTAAGGGAAGTGGGGGTCAGTCTAAAGGAACTGAAGACAAGTGTGGTGGAAGTCAAGGTGCCAATAACATCAGAATAGGGAAAAGTTTCTTATTAAAGCATGGGACCTATGTCTTTAACAGCTCTAAGATTTTTTTAAAATCTCTTTATTCAACTATCATTTTCATAGCTAATGTAGCACCTAATTTGCTGCCTTCCTACTCTGAACTATTTCCAGTAATGCATACTGATTTTGAAGGCTGTAGGTCAAATCATCTTCAATCTGAAGTGACTTCTCAATGAACTGAAATATATATTTGATGTGCAGTGATCAGATAATCTCTGCTCCCCAAGGATTCAATTTTAATAATATCTCACATTTATATGGCACTTTAAGGTTCACAACCCATCCCCACCCCCACAACTTTTCTCATAACAACCTGGACTAAAGGCAGTTATGTGTATGTGTGTATGTGTGCTCTGTATATGCATGAATGCATGCAAGGAGGCTGTACAGTATGATTCTGTTATTTCTTCAGTGCAGGGAACCCCTGTTGTAAAAAACAAAAACAGTCTACTGATGCTGAGCTCATCAGCATCTCCAAAACTCAGATTCTTAGACAGTTGTCCTGGAACATATAGAGGATAATTGCCATACTCATGGTCACGTTTATTGTATATACCAGAGGCAAGATTCAAACTCAGTTCTCCTGACCAAGTCTAACATTCTATTAATGATGCCCTCCTGCCTCACCGTATTTTAAAATTGTACTAGAGAGAGTAGGAACAAGACCAATGGCTGAGTCTTAAATAATAATAGCAACAATTCAGGCTACTTCCATACTTCCCTCATTGTGTGAGCCAAATGCCTTGCCTGTTTAATGAATATCTGTTGATTGACTGATTTTGTGACATGTTGTCATGACACACCAGGGTATTGGCACAGGGAAATTGAACATGACCCTCTTGGCTTTTGAGGCCATCAGCAAACAATAGGAAGTAGTCAATCCCTCTATTGGAGGGAGGACATCTGCCTTGAGAATGAGCCTGTATTTCAGTAGATTTATAGACAGTATAGAAGGTACTATCTTGGGAAATTTCTTTCAGTTAAAATAGTCACTTAGACTTAAGTGACTTAGCAACCCCTGAGCTAGTTAGATGAGAATTTATTTTGTAAATAGCAACATGTTCTTTTCCTTTAAAAAGCATATCTTTTTGTCATTGGCTATTTCCTTTTGCCTCAACTTTATATTAAGTCAAGTCCAGGAATTTTATTCTCCTTATTTGGTAATTTTGTAGCTCCAAAGAGAAAAGATTTATATTGTGAGTCTGCATTCAATATGAAGTCTTTGGAAAATTAATTTTAAGTTCATCAGTGAATTTTCACATTACCAAAAAAAAAAAAAAATCCCTCTGAGTCCTTAGAAAGGCTTGCCGAATGTATTTGGTCAGATAGATGCCCGAATCTTGTTGGTATTTTTCAGTCATTTTCAGTCATGTCTAATTTTGTTTTCTCATTTGGGGTTTTCTGGGCAAAGATACTAAAGTGGTTTGCCATTTCCTTCTCTAACTCATTTTACAGATGAGGAAACTAAGGCAAACAGGGTCAGGGTCGTGACTTTCCCAGAGTCACACAGCTAATAACTGTCTGAGGCAGGATTTGAACTAAGGTCCTCCTGACTCCAGAACCAGTACTCTCTCTTATGCCACCTAGCTACCTTAGTTAAATAGATTACTTATTCCATATGGTGTCCTTTAATTTACAATCTGTAATCCAATAATCTAGGAGTTCCTCCAGGAGCCTTTAATCCTAGACAGGTTTCACAGAAGCATGAAAAACAAACTTGACTGATATTGAGTAAATAATGTCCACATAAAGTCAAGGCTGAAACTATTACCACAGAATCATATAATTTCATAGTTGTAAGGAAAAACAGAAATCATTCCTCCCAGATCCTATATGCCTCCACAAAATATGGTCTGGAATACATCCAATGAGTGGCTAGCCAGTGTTTTCTAGAAGATATCAAATAGCAAGCCTTGCTTCTGTCCATGACATCTTATCTCACTTTGGGTTGGCTCTGCTATCTCTTTCCTGACAAATTTTCTTTCATTTCATTATTTCAAAGTCATTGTTCCCAATCTGTTAATCCCTCTTTAATTTCTTTAAAGAGGTTCTCCATCATGGATTCATGTGTTCCTCACTAATTTACTAAGTTGTACACTTTAATTTTATGTTGAGAGATTTAATTACTGACTTTTATTAATTCCTCATTTCTTTTTTGTAAATGTTATTTCTCTTTTGAACCGTTCTGTAGTTTCTTGTTCTTGATCCATGTTCTCTGAAGATGCTGCAGGATTCTGTCTTTCATTAGGTACTCGGTTCACTTTCTTTTACAGTACACTATTTGTTAAGTGAGCTTTGTATTCTATTTGAAGTTTTTTTGCATTATTATTTCTGCTTTTTGGAATTCTTCCTATTAATTTCTCTGCTTATACATAAGGCTTTTGAGTCCCCCCCCTCCTTTCTTGAGATATCTGGTGTTTTAGTCTTTTTAACATATGCTTATTGCTCAGTTTAGCTCCTCTCCCTCTGCTGGTGAGCAAACTACCAAGGCTGGATGTAATGCTCTTTCAGGCTCCTCAGGCTGATGGACCTAAGATTTACTAAAATTATTTCCTATTCTGAGTAATCTTTGAATATACAGGTTTGGTCCCGGTCTGGTTTGGGTCCCGTCTTCTTCACTCTCAATGCAGCTACTCTTGCTTCCATTATTTTTCTTCTCTTCTCCACTCTCCTCCTTTTTGTCATTTTAACGTGTAGAATAAGCAAGTGTTACTTCAGGGCAGCTAGGTGATGCAGTAGCTAGAGTGCCCGGTCTGGAGTCTGAAAGGTTCATCTTCCTGAGTTCAAATCTGACTTCAGACAGTGATTAGCTATGTGACCATGGGCAAATCTATAAAATGAACTTGAGAAGGAAATGTCAAACTGAAGAGGGAAGGGTGATAAGGAGGGGGGAGGGTAAGTGGTTCTGCTAGGGATGCCACCCTGGCATCCAGTCTGGAAGGAATTCACCAGGCTCAAGCAAACTTTGAAGCCAAAATTGTAAAGTTTATTGTTATGCTGTTCTCTACAGCGGGCTAGATTCTTATGGAACCCGCAAACTCGCAGAGGCCACAGGCATAGTTTTAAGGTGTCAACTATGCTAACTAGGTGAGTAAGGGTGGGATCAGGGAGGAGTTAAGGAGTGGTCAGTGCTCAAAGGACCATACACTTTTTTCACTTTTTTTTTTTTTTTTTTAAGCAATTGGGGTTAAGTAACTTGCTCAAGGTTACAGGGCTAGTCATTATTTATGTGTGGGTGCTCATTTTCTGAGGCCGGATTTGATCTCGGGTCATCCCAACTCCGAGGCCAGCGCTCTTACTCACTGCACCACCTAGCCACCCCTTTAGGGCAATTGGGGTTAAGTAACTTGCCCAAGGTTACAAGGCTAGGTTTTTGTTTGTATGGATTAAGTGTCTGAGGCCGGATCTGAACTCAGGTCCTTCTGACTCCAGGGTCGGCTCTCTATTCACTGCGCCACCTAGCCGCCCCAGGACCATACACTTTTAATATCAGCTGTGCAGGTGTATTGCCCATGATTCACTGGGAAATAGCTCAAGGGAGGGCTAGCTGGAGGTGTGGTTTTAGGCCTGATGCATCAGTAAAGAGTGCCCAGTCTGTCACCCACCAAGGTCATCAGAGACAGTGTGGGTATATAATTGACTAAGGAGTTACCCTATAGATAAGGTATTGAAGAATTTATGGTGGGGCTGGCCACTCTAACTAAGGGAGATAACATTTACATAACTTACTGTTTCAAGCAGAGATAAACAGGTCATGAGTTGTTGCTGGGCAGAGTGCTGGAAGGGGGAAGGGGAAGAGTCAATGCTCTGAGGCTGGGGCGGGGGGAAGTGTGATTTTACAGACTGCTTTTACAAATTGATTTTACAGACATAAATCCCAAAGTACCCCATTTACAAACTGATGTTACAGATTGATACTACAGACATATATACATCACAAGGACCCCATCAAAACCAGTCCAGTATTTTTGCCAACCCCTCCTCCCCCATGGGGTTGTGAAGAGTTGGACACAACTGAAATGATGGAACAACAGGAGTTTAAGCAGCATCACCTGTAGAGGTTGATAATCCAAAGAAGAGTCCCAAGCCTATGAGTTCACTTTAACTGGAAGCTGGGCCTTCTTAGGGGCTGAGGGGAAAATGACACTGAGGAAGCATTCCAAGAATATCCTAATTATTATAATTTCCCTGCATTATCATGGAGAATTTTTACCTTGCTGGAAAGTCTGTCTTCTCCTGCACAATTTATTGTAATTACTCTACACTCATAGCTAAATTTCCAGTGAGGGAGCAAAGAGCATTGGGTGTTTTGGAGATTGAAGTGATTGTCAAAAAGTGACTAATTCACCACTTGGAAGTAAATTCATTAAGATTTTTTCCTCCAATTCAACTGAAATATACCTCTTTGCAACTTCCACACATTACTTCTAATTTGATCTTCAGGAAGAAGTGAAGTAAGTCTCATCCCTTTTGCATGTAAGGATGGTTCAGATACTTGAAGATGATTCCTCTAAGTCTTTTCCTCCTTCAGGCTAAATCTCCCCATTTCCCTCACCCATTACAAGGTAAATGCACCTTCCCACCTTGGTCTCCCTCCTCCAGGTGTTCTCTTATCTGAAAGTATTACTGCCCTTCACCATAAACTGGTCAATTGATTCCTCCCCTTATTTTACATATGTATTTTCACCTATCGGTATTACCTTGTGAGAACACACTCTTACTTTCTAGACTTTTTTTTTAATTTTTGGAGGGGGAAAATAGGGCAGTTGGGGTTAAGTGATAGGCCCAAGGTCACACGGCTAGTTTTGTGTTAAGTAGCCAGATTGGAACTTAGGTCATCCTGACTTCAGGGCCGGTGCTCTATTCACTGTGCCACCTAGCTGCCCCAACTTTCTAGACTTTTTGAAAATGAAGGTGCATATCCCTGTGATGGATGCAGTTAAATTTTGATTTGACCAGGCTTTGGAAGAGGAGGAATTTTTCAGTTGCTATAGCCTAACAGTGGTTGTTGAGGGACTAGATGTTTCAGAGGGACTAAGCGGGGCTGAGAATAGTTGATAAACATTACCATTTTATGTGAAGCTAATATAGGGTATGGAAAGCACATTGAAATCAATTCAAAAGATGGGAATTATAATCTCTGCTCTACTAAATAGTTGTGCCTGGAATTCCTTTCCTCCTCATCTCTACCTTCTGGCTTCCTTTAAATATCTCCCAAAATTCTACTTTCTGCATGCCCTTTTTCCCCACCCTCTTTATTCTTAGTGCCTTCCCTAATTTGTCCTGTACACATCTTATTTGTACATAATTATTTGCATGCTGCCTCTACATTAGATAATGATCAGGAGGGTCTGTTATCCCCTTTCTTTGTATTCCTAGCACATAGCATAGTGCTTGGGACATAGTAGGTGCATAATAAATGCTAGCTGACAGCCTGAGTTTCTATGAAATAAGGTTGTTCGACTAGGTAATCTCTAATGTCCTACCTCAATTTTCCCTTAATTTATTTGTGTATATGCTGTATCCTTGCTCCTTTCTCCAGTAGAATGCAACTCCTTGAAGGCAGGGATTATTTTGTTTTAATGTTCGTTTTTCAGTCCCAGGCAGCTGACCTTGTGCCTTAGACATGGTATTTATTTGATAAATGTTTGTTGAATTAAATTGAATTCCAGTCTTATAAGCTTTCAAAGTACTGTTGTTATTAGTAGGGCATTTATTTTATGATTGCCCACATACAGTTTTGACTCATTTTCTTGACTAAGCACAGATCAATATTCTTCTGTACTTCAAGGATACAGATGAATGATTTAATTAGCATGAGTGCTCTTTGCATCCTTGCCCAATGACAGATGGTTTTGGGGAACTTCTGTGATAGAGAAATGCATTACTATTCAGCCACTGGGTGATGAGCATTTGTGATCTTTGCTAGGTTAGACTTCAGATGAGAGACAATGAAAGGCTAGGCCTGCATTAGGAAACTGCTATTTTAGTGGGACCTGTTAAAACTCCCCCGTTTCTAGCATAGCCTTTGAGAACAAAGAAGGATGACTTTAGTGGAGTAACCATCACTTGCTTTAGGAGTAGAAAATAACTTATGTTCTAGGTCACTATTAGTGTGTATATTCTTAATTCCATGGAACTCTGTCAAACTATGTGGTACGTGAGTGTTGTGGCAAGCACCCCAGCATACCCAGGATGGCTGCCAACATAGGTTCTTAGATCTGCTTTTCTAAAGGAAAGCAACTCAAAATGGCTTAACAAGCTTACTTTAATCAATAAAACATATCATTTACCTTGTTCAGCGGAAAAAGTCAGCACTTCGAACCTCAGAGTATACAGACAGAAACATTTCAAGCAGACAGGCCTCCAACTGTCCAACCATTACATCCATACCAAATCACAGTTACCAGAGAGGGAAGCATCAACATCTGGGTTTTAAAAGCTGGGGGGCTCTCAATGGCTGCCCAGAGTCTCATCATTTTCAAAACACACAACACTTCTCAAAGTGAGCCCCATCAAGGTTTATATAGCTTTCTCCAGGCTCAGAGAATGTAACAACCCTCTTGACCCACTGCCCAATCACAAAGTATCTCCTGAAAAACAAGCCTCCCACCACAGGTTCTAGGTGAACTTAACCTAGGGGTAGGGAAGATCTTAAAAATTTACATTTCTATAACAATGAGTGAGCAAAGGAGTTTGAATGAAGGCAGGGAGTGAAGAAAGGGTATGATTTGTCTATCCAGTCATGTGATGACTGGAGGAAAATAGGTAGCTTTCCTCTAGTCAGCTGTAGAAGCTGAAATGAAGAGATTCTACATGATTTGTTATTGAGTGTAAAGCAGAGAACCTGGCTAGCTGGAGAAAGATTCAGAGAATAGTTGCTCCACAGGAGAAGAAGTGAGAATGGCATGATTCAGTTTTGGAAGATCTGAGAGAAAATGCGTGAGAGCCATCTTAATTCATATAATCAATGACTTGGGTTACTTAATTGGAGAATGATACAGAGTTACAGATTACTTTATACCTAGCTAGTTTATATGAGAATTTCAGAAACCAGAAGAATATCCAATTACTGTACAACCAAGACCTATTAATCTAGTACTTTTTACTCTGACTCCCCTGGGGTTGATGTGCTGTGTGGCCTGTCTGTATCTGCTCAGTCATCTGAGTCTCAGTTTCCTTCTCTATAGTAGAAAAAAAAAATAGGAAAGCACTGTTTTACCAAGGTGTTGTCAGAATTTATGTTTGCAGACTTCTCTGAGATGGATGGATGAAAAACACTATGTAAGTGCCAAGTAGTATTATCTCTCTAGATCTGGATGAGTTAACAAATCTTTTTAATGTCTATTTTAATGGCACCGTTGTTCCATATGGTGGACCTCAGCTGCATCAAGATATTCGTTTTTTGTACATTCCCCGGAGAGTTCCAGGTTGTCCAGGTGCACTGTATTAAATTTAGGGTGAGATTAAGAGACACAGTGCTTCAGCATTCATCCTCAAACACCAGCTCAGCCTACAGTTGCTCTGTCCTTATTCTTTTTGACAGTACAAGGCCTGCTTATTGATGAAAAATTCATGTAATAACTCCTGGAAAGCAGATCCTAGTCATTTTGGGGACTTATGTCAGCATAGGTCTTTGGCAAGAGGAAGCTCATTTAAACTCAGTCTCTGAGATGAAGTTATTAAGGAGTTTGTTGGAGTTGGGGAAGACACAGCCAGAAATGATTTCTAGGCACTGGGATTTTGATGCAGATTGTGTACCTCCCAAAGAACTTCAGTGGCTCTCTTCTATGGCATTAAACTTTTTATTCATGCGGGTCAAAGCTCATCTTTGCTTCAGTCTGCCTGATAGAATTACCAGGCTCAGGTAATGAAGTCCTCTGTCATCCTCAGAAAAGACTCTCCACAGTCAGGAAACAGGGTTGATGTTCACAACAGTCTAACTTGTTACTGAGCCAGATTTGTCTTGTTGATGTTGGAAATGGAGCAAAATACATTCATCAAGTGAAATCAAGGTGGAATGAATAACCCTCTGGTTTGCATGATCCCATACCTCTCCTGGAGAATGACTCCAATTTACTATTCCATGAGCAACAGAGCTTCCCAGATGAAGTAGGGCAACCTAATAGATTTAAAGACTGAAAGCTAGAAGAAGAAACTAGAATTTTCAGACATATCATGAGTTTTATCGTGTGCTATAATAATGCATAGCACAATCAATCAGCAAACATTTATTATGTTAATTAGCATGAGGGTGCAAGCACTATGCTAGGCACTGAGGACTAGAACATGGAAATTAAATAGTCTCTGAACCAGAGAGGTTCAGATTCTGTGAGGGAAGGCACCAAAATGTATTATATACATACATATTACATTATATATAATTACATGTTATATATAATATACGTTTAATGATGGTTAACATTAACGTATTCATGTAGATGTAAAATATAATGTATTATACATGTATAATTATAAGAATTATAATCATATATACACACATTCCATGAAGGTGGGCATCAGCATATATTATACTTAAGTATATGATGTATAATTATATATGATATACAGTATATAATTACATATTCTACTCTATATAATATATAATCATATCTAAAATTATAAGTGTTTATTATACATACTACTTATATATACATACATATATACGTACAGCATGCATACATATACACACATATATGAAAGATTTGTTGTTCTCCACTCTCATAGAATGTAAACATCTCCAGTGAAGTTATTGTTTTGCTTCCATCTTTGTCCTCAATGCCTAGTACATTATAAGTACTTAATAAATATCTTAAATCAATGCATATAAATTATATATGTATTGACCATGTATATAAAATATGAAAAACACATACAATGTAGTTGACAGGACTAGCAGGTATGGTGAGCAATAGGCTCCAAGTGAAAGGTAAAGCTTGATTTGAACCAAGATATATTAGGGATAGATGAGTTCAGGAGTCAGGGTGTGGAGACCTTGATGCATTTAGCACATATTCTTTGTCTGGTTCCAGTTCAAGAGATGCAGAAGCTTGGCGGGGATCTTTTTCTATTCATGCATGACTGAGAGGCTAAGACTATGTGATGACAAAAAAAAAATACTCTGACTACAGAGCCAGGAGAATATATGACTGAAGGATTGTTGGGCCAGGAATGAGAATGGTGAGTATACACTTACATTCTTTTATTGCTCTCTTTCTTTTGTGACTAGAAGGAAGCAAGAAGAATTTGAATTGTCTCCCTGAGAGCTGGCAATAGCCCTTCCTCCCACCCAGCCAAAGTAGTTGTTAAGACAGAGATGCCTCAATCTCTTTGTGTTTATTCTTTTTTCTGATCATAAGTGAGTTGACTATTCTGAGATGGAACAGTCCAAGTGGCCTGGTGAGTTTGGGAAATCTGGGGGGGCTCTTTAGATTTCTCATTAGTGGTCAGAGTTGAATGGAGGTCATAGAAGAAGCCACCATAGAGTTGGGTCTTAGGCTTCAGGATTAGCTTCAGAGAGATGTGGAAAAAGTCACGAAAGACAGCAACGTATTTAGGGAGTAAGATCCTTTGTGGTGGAGAGAACTTCTGGCTATGGACTTTAGAAAGGTTAGGGTCCTGGGAGCCTGAGTGGATTGACTACCCAGCCAGAGCTACACATAAGAGATATACAGTCTCTCCTCTTAGGACGTAATCTCCTTGTGATCATCATTTCCACGTATATGTATCCCTAATACTTATTGACTGATCGATTCTCTTCCTTTGTTATAACCTTTTCCTTCTCACTGAATCACAGGACCTCTGACCTAAAAAAGGACTTCAGTGGCCATCTAATGCAACTCACGTATGAAAAAGAATCCTCTTTATCACATCAAGTTCGTTGGAAGATTCCTACCAAAGGGAAATCACTACCTCCCAAGTCCACTCACTCAATTTTTGAATAACTCTGATTGTTAGGAAGTTTTCCCTCGGATCAACCCCAAATTTCCTCCATTGCTACTTCTGCCTTTGTCTTGTTTTCTGGGCACAAATAGAACAAGTTTTTTCCTAAAAAAAAATCTACTCTATTCTCCCGAGCACTTCTTCTATACTACTGCCTTCTTTCTTTACATTTGTTTCTGGCTAGTAGTAATCTTATAAGAAAATGTTTTCATCCTCTGCATACTCTCTGGTTCCTATAATAGACCACTACTGTTCTCTAGTGCAAAGAGAATTAGATGTGGAGTCATATCGCCCATGTTCCTATCTTTATTCTGACAAGAGCTAGTTGTGTGACTGTGGATAAGTCACATAACTCATCAAGGCATTAGATTCCTCATCTATATAAGTATGCTCATCCTCACTTACATTATAGGGTAGTTGTGAGAAACACTTAAGAAAAACCTCTATAGCTCTACTTAATACTGCTGCTTGTTTACTTTTATCAGTCTCCAACATCTCCATTCTACATCTGAACCTATCCTTTCAAACTATTATTTCATGCCTTCATTTATTTTAGTAATTCCCTCAGCTTCACTCCTCTCCATCTGTTATAACTAATAACCAGCATGGTTTTTACTCAAGAATTCTGATAGAACATAGCTATGAATGAGCTAAAGTCAGATGAGGTAATAAATGTAGGTTAAAATTAATTATAATCATGTATTTCAAATATACATACATACACACATGGATGTGTATACATACATACAAACATATATGATATATCTAACACATTTTGAGGGGAGGGGAGTGTTTGTACCAACTGTCCTTATACCTGAATGGCAAATATATTTTGTCCCAAAGTTAATTATGGGTGCTGCCTGATTGTTAAAGAGCAAGCTCACTGATAGGGACTCAGGAACTATGCTGTAGGAAATATTATTCCTTGGGGCTATCTCTCAGAACTCTGAATAGTAATAGTCAAATACTCTCTAGGGGACCCAATTTGTGACTATGAATGCCCAGTTCAGGAGCAATCCAGAGGGGATACTACAAAGAAAATTATGGATTCTAAGTGGATGAGGTGAGAAGGAAAATGCTTTTCAGGTATTAAGGACAGCCAAAGTGCAAAGGCATAAAGATGGAAGATGGAGTGTTGTCTATGAAGAACAGTAAGGGCAGTTGGACTGAATTGCAGAGTGTGAGAAGTGTGTAAGGGGTAATAAGGCTGGAAAGGTAAGCTGAATCTAGGTTGTTGGTAGAATTTAAATGCTAAACACAGGAAGTTATATTTTACTCTAGAAATGAAAATGACTCAATGGAGTTTGTTGAGTGACATGATCCAGTATGCTTCAGGAAAATCACTTTGGTGACTTTATAGAGGCCAGATTAGATACAGAGAGAGACAAGGCAGGGAAACCAATGAGCAGATGATTTCAATAAAAATACATTCTCTATAAAAATAGGGGTAATAATACCTGTAGGATTATTCTAAGGCTCCAATGAGATAATGTTTAAAAAACTCTTTGTAATCTTAAAATGTTACCTGACTATTATTACATAAATTCCAATTGTTGTATATATTAATAGAAGTCAGCAAGTATGCACATGTAAAGAATTTTTCATGAAGCTATTAAGTCAATAAGCATTTCTTTGGTGCCTTCTATGTGGCAGGTACTGTGCTATGCCCAGGGGATACAAAGAAACACAACACAATTCCCTGCTCTCAGAGAGCTCACATTCAAATGGAGGAAATAATGTGAACACAATCAGGGTTGTTGTGGTAAATATTTAACAACGATCTCTTCCAAAGTCTTATACACTTTTAAGGTTAACCTGAATTATTAACATATTCTCCATCACTTCCCTAAGCCAAACAATCAACAAAACACTAATTCAAGTCCTGATTTGTAGTGTTTGCTCATTTCCAAACTCTATAAGTTCACAATGAAAATTTAACAATCAGCTCTTGTGAACTGCTGTGATCTGGACCCAGCACACTCTGGAAAACAACTACATATAAACTATTTGACATAAAAGCACTTATTTGACATTTTGGATGAAATCTTATCATTAGAAAAAGTACCAGAGATCAAAGTATGAGATTTTATATGAAGGCAACTCATGATTTATTTTTGAAGGAATATCTGGAAGAAAAAAATGATAATGTTTTTGCTTAGTTTTAAATGTTTAGGCAGTCAAGGATAAAGGGATTTTAGAAATGAAATAGCTGCTAGAGACAGCATGTACATGATTAAAGCCTGATGTTATAATTTGTTGTTCCTTTGCTAAAATATGGGTGTTTACTCTTTCTTGGACAGTGAAAAAATACAGCAGATGGGACTTCTCCCAATGTTGTTTAAATATTGTCCACAATGCAGAAGGTGCAATGGTGCTTGTCTGGTATGCAGGCAGCACGTTTTCGTGGAAGGAGTATTAGATTAAAAGTTAGGAGATCACTGTGTGGTGGTATTGTTGCTGCTGGACAGTTGTGTGATATTGGGCTAATCACTTTTTCTGCTGGGGGCCTCAGTTTCCTCAACTGTTAAAATGATGAGGTTGATTTAGACCTAAAGCTATGGTTGAATAAATATAAATATGAAAGAACAAGAGGAGGCTAGAATAAACCATCTTTGAGTCATAGAATTTTAGAGATATAAGAGAACCCAAAAGCCAACTAATACATCCTCCCCTTTTAGAGATGAAACAGAGACCTAGAGAGGTTAAATTATTTGTCAGAGGTAGAGAACAATATGGCACACATATTGAGTTAAATGTCTGAGGAAACAAAGGTTCAAACTTCTGAAACACATGGATTTATTGGCAGGGTATGCAATTACATGGCAAATTGGGACCAGGTCCCTTCAGCTAGGTACTGGACCCTTGAAAACAGAAGGAATACAGAAAGAAACTTTAAAAGAAAACAATTAACAGAATATTGTAGTGTCAATGCAATATTCACAGCACCAATAGTCACTATAAATACACTGTCATAGTCCTTGATCACAAAATATAACAGACTCTGTATAGAAGACAGAAGCAAAACATTTATTCAGACACCAGAAAACTGAACCCCCAAACCAGTAAGCTGATTCCATCATAATAGCAAAGAAGTTAATAAGCCACAGCAGCACAGAGAGCCACAGCATCCTTTAGCCTTCCCACAAACCAACATTTACTCACAAACCTGTCTCCCTTAGATGCATCTTCTCCTCCCAACCTTGTCTAGCTGCTCTGACTCCTAGCTTCCTGTGGCCTCTGCTGACCCCTTAAATTCCTCCCATCATAAGCTCCATGTGATTTCATTCAGTCTATTAGGGGGCAGAGTATATTTTCAAAGCAGGGAATGTCTTCAAATTCCTTTAAGCTTATTAAGGGACAGGGAAGAGCTTCAAATTCCTATTACTCTTGCAGCTATCAATCAGGATATAATATTAACTAATCTGATTTCTAATTATAGGAAAGATTAGGGACTTTTCAAGTTTGCAGGGGAAGAGCAAACAGGTGAAATTCCCTGAAATGGAAAAAGTGGTATCCCACTCCCCCCCAGTAAGTGTCTGTATTCATTCAAAAGACCAAGGAAACAGCAACTGGTTGACCAGCATGGGACCAGTTTTCAGTTAAGATATATGGGTTTCTTGAGATTTATAATTGTGAGCAAACTGCTTGCATCAATCTTTGGAGAGGTAGTATAGCTTCCCAGGCACAAAGTGCGAGGTTCAAATGATGCAATAAGAGCTTTCTCATAGTTTCCATAACTAAATAATTTCTTCCACAAGACAGACATTAGACTAGACCAATAATGAATAGAAAGGGAACTGAGCTAGATCCAGAAGTGGTTCTCAAGATGGAGTCAGTGTTGTTCTTTCAATTCCTATATTTCTCACAGGATAGAAAGCAACATACATTCAACTTCAAAATAAGTGTTCTAAGATAATATGTTGTCTCATCATTCTATAAAAAATGGACCAATTGGACAGACAAAGTAACATCTGTGCTGTGATGATATTGTGTGATTTGTTTGTGATGCATCATTAACGTTATTGAGAAAGGACATGGGTTGGTGCTGCAATACAGAGCTTAATAAGAATGGTACCTGCCCCCAAGAAATTGACTTGGACATTCTTACCTGGGAAAACTAGGTAATCTCTTGCAAAATGATGAGGAATACATTCATAAAAGCATCTGAATCAGTCACATAATATAGACTTTGGCCTGAGGTCAAGAGGGCAGAGTAGAAACAGGACTTCCATGTGGCTCCCTCTTCCACCTCCTCTAATTCATGTAAAAATGATTCTAAATAAATGTTGGAGCTACAGAATGCACAAAATAACAGAGAGAAGCTAACTTCCCACTGAAGATAGCCTGGCAGGCCAGCAAGAAGGGACCAGCTCAGCACTCTGGGAGCCAAGCCCAGCCCTGCTCAAGTATGAGGTTTTAGCCTCAGGGCAGCCACAACCAACCACCAGCTGCAAGGACTTCAGATCACCAGCAGCTGTGGCAGTTTCCAGAATTATCAACCCATAGATGCTAAGGAAAAAGTAAGAGGTCAGTGAAGTGTGTACTTTGGGAACTGGGAGTTCAGGAGTATGATCCAACCTTTAACCCCTGGAGGGAAAAGCAGCTGAGATACCATGGCCATACAGTCACCATGTGGCTGCTTCAGAGCTCCTAGACTACAGATTGTAGGGGGACCAAGTGACCAATCTGAGGGGTAATCACTCTTGCTTTAACCTGCTTGGATATGGATCACTGTCTAGGATGGAGGTTCTGGGGTGTGTGACCAGTTTGCCAGAGGGTGTGGAGGCTTCAGAGAGGACACTCAACTAATAGCTCCAGCAGTTGCAAAAACCCCAAATATTGGGACAAAGCTCCCCTCTTTGGTAGCAGAGTTCTACTATGGGAAAAAGCTCAAAAGTCAAGTAATTGAGTGGCAACATGAGCAAGCAAAGGAAGCAAAGCAAGCAGAGAGCAATCCAACATTAGACTCCTATTTTGGGGACAAAAAGGATTAAAGCATGGAACAGGAGGAAGACAGTAAAGTCATAACTCCTACACCAAAAGCTTCCAAGAAAAATATGAGCTGGCTACAGGCCATAGAGGAGCTTTAGAAGGATTTTGAAAACCAAAATTGGGAAGAGAAATGAGAACGATGCAAGAAATTATGAAATGAGAGTCAACAAACTGACTAAAGAAAATTTAACACCTTAAAAATAGAATAACACAAATGGCAAAAGAGGCTTAAAAAGGCACTGAGGAGAAGAATGCCTTAAAAAGCCAAATTTGCCAGATGGAAAAAGAATCTCAAAAGCACACTGAAGAGAATAATTCCTTCAGAATTAGGTTGGAACAAATGGAAGCTAGTGCTAGTGACTTTATGAGAAATCAAGATACCATTGAACAGATCCAAACAAATGAAAAAATAGAAGGCAATGTGAAATATCTCATAGGAAAAGCCCTGACCTGGAAAATAGATCCAGGAGAGATAATTTTAAAATTATTTGACTACCTGAAAGCCATGATCAAAAAAAAAAAGAAACTAGAAATCATCTTTCAAGAAATTGTCAAGGAAAATTTCCCTGATGTTTTAGAACCAGAGGGCAAAATAGAGGTTGAAAGAATCCACAGATCACCTTCTGAAAAAAGATCCATAAAGAAAACTCCTAGGAATATTATAGCCATGTTCCGGAGTTCCCAGATCAAGGAGAAAATATTACAAGCAGCCAGGAAGAAACAATTTGAATATTGTGGAAACTCAATCAGGATAACACAGGATCTGGCAGCTTCTACACTGAGGTATTGAATGTCTTGGAATATGATATTCCAGAGGTCAAAGGAGCTGAGATTAAAACCAAGAATCACCTACCCAGCAAAACTGAGTATCATGTTTCAGGGGAAAATATGGTTATTCAGTGGAATAGAGGACATTCAAGCATTCTTGATGAAAAAACTAGAATAGAAAATTTGACATTCAGATATAAGAAGCAAGAGTAGCTTGAGAAGGTAAACAGGGAAAAAAATCATAAGGAACCTATCAAAGTTGAACTATTTATATTCCTACATGGAAAAATGATAATTGCAACTTATGAAACTTTTCTCAGTATGAGAATAGTTGAAGTGAAAATATATATAAATATATATATGTATATGTATATACATATATATATGTACACATACACACATATGTATATATGTCTACATAGGAGGGTATATGAGCATATAAATACATATGTGAATATGTGTATGTGTGTGTGTGTGTGTGTGTGTGTGTGTGTGTGTGTGTGTGTACAGGTATGCATAGACAGAGGGCATAGGATCAATTTAATAGGAAGGGATGATACTTAAAAGGTGAAATTAAGAGGTGAGAGAGGAATATAATGAAAGGAGGTGGAGAGAGACTGAATGGGGTAAATTATCTCATATAAAAGAGGCAAGGGGAAACCATTACAGTAGAGGGAACAACAGGAAGGCAAAAGGGAATGAGTCAACCTTATTCTCATTGAATTTGGCTTAGGGAGGGAATGACATACACACTAAATAGGGTGTCTCACCCTATAGGAGAGTAGGGGGGAAGGGGATGATAAGGGAGATGATGGAAGGGAGGGTGGGGAGGGAAGTTGGAATCACCTACTTTTGAAAAAGTACAGGTTCAAAGTAGAGAATAGAACAAGTGGGGGGTGGTATAGGATGAAGGGAAATATAGTCAGTCTTTCACAATATATCCACTATGAAAATGTTTTGCATAGCTACACATGTACCACCAATATTGAATTGCTTTTCCTCCCAGTAAGGGTGGGTAACAAGGGAGGAAGGAAATAATCTGGAATTCAAATGTATATATATATATATATACATATAATTATTATTTTACATGTAACTGGGAAATAAGATGTATAGGCACTGGGGCATAGAGATCCACTGTGCCGTGTTGGAAAGACAGAAGGGGCATGGGGGAAGATATGGGAGAGAGCAGATTGGGGGAGCAGATATTCAGTGGGATTGCTGTTTTGGGGTAGTAAGTAGGGGGAAAATGGGAAGAAAATTTGTAATTCAATATCTTGTGGAAATGAATGATGTAAACTAAAAAATAAAAAAAGAAAAAATAACATACACTTTGTGTGAAGAAGTCTTTGATCATCTGGACAGCTGTGGAGGAAGAGTTTTTAGGCTATCTGAGGATATTTGATCAGTCCCCATGAGTTGTCTATGAAATAGCAAACCAGTACAAAATTGAAGGTTTAGAGAGATTGAGGGTCTGGTAGTGGAGAGGGAGCAGTGGGGATATACAGAGGTGAGCTGGAAAGAAGTCACAACTCAGAGACAACAAGCAAAAGAAGTAAAGGAAAGTAGGACTGAGCTGCAGCAGATAAGGGTGGTGTAGAGAAGGGTCACTTGCTTCAGAGCAGAACATAGGCTGATGCCCACAAGTTACATTAATCTCCTAAAGGACTGAAGGTAGTTTCCAGAAAATTTCTACCCTATCACCAATTGTCCTTCCCAGTATCTCTTAAAAGATACATTAATATTCTATGCTGCTCCTTTGACCTTCTGTTTCTAAAACTCTGAATTTTCTTCAACCACAAAGTGACCAGGGCTTAACTAGAGAGAGACATAATATAAATTAAGGCAAAGAGCCAAACATCTGTCTAAAAATTAGGGATTTTCCTAACTAGGGGCTCAGAGCAATTGTGATTGTACTCCTAACTTTGTGTCCAATTTAGCAGAAGAGGGAAGGAACCATGTGAAATTAAATGTCCATTATATTTCTTGTACGACTTCATATGAGCTAATTATTGCAACAGGATGTTGCATGATTATTTTATGATTATTATTAGTATTTCTTCCAATAATGGAGGTTGTGACTTAACCACATCTTCTTATCCTTTTAGACACGGGATAAATCACCCAATGTGATGATTTGAATCCTTTCTGTTGCCTCATCTTGGCATGGAAATGAACCTGGGTTTTTAGCTATTGAACACAAACTTAGGCAGGTTCTAGCAAACTAGTGAGGTCTGGAAAATGGTCTCAGTAACAGATCATGTGTGTGCTGAGTAAGTTAAGTGTGAGAGGCTCATTCGTTGGTGATGATGAATTCTTCGGCCAGTGTAATCAAATCATGCTGGAATTTGCAAAAATACCATTTGGCTCCTCGTTCAAGTCTTCTGGAATTCCCGGATGTATATGAGTAAGATGGACCAGGTAAGTAGGGAGGAGAAACTGGGGTTATCACAGTAGGAAAGTAAAGTAGAAAAGCACTTTTCCTCTAACTTACATAGATACATCCACTTATGGCAAAAAATTTGGATGAAAAGGTATAAGTGAAAACCTCTCATTTTAAAATGCATGCCTGGCCTGGATGATCCATTGCTTAGAAAGGAGGGCTATACACTGAAGAAAGATTTTATATTATGGCGCATAAATTCAGAAAGCTATAGGAACCTTGCTGGATTGTTGTGAGGATCAAGTAAGATAATGTATGTGAAAACTTGAAAAATTATAAAGCATTCTATAGATGCAAGTTATTATTATTATTTCAGCACTTGTAGGGTTAGAAGTGTATGTGATTTTGGAAAAACAAGGCAGGAAAATTTGGTAAGGGGAGGGGAGAAACAGAATGAATTAGTTTTCTCCAGCATAAAAAGAGACAAAGGTGAAAGTAAGACATATAATTAAAGGGCCAAAAACATTTTCTTCCCTTCCAGGAAATCAGGGATTTGTGGGAGAGGCTAAAAAAAAAGACATAAAGAAGGTAGTTAGAAGCTGAAACAATACAAAGCAGTTTTAGGCACAGGTTCTACCTGTGGAACTGGGAATAAAACTTACTGGAAAATATTGACAGGAAGAACAGAGAAAGGAGGAAATTGCACAAATAGCAGAGATTAAAGAACAATTACAGAAGCATGTATAAAGATGGCTAAGGTAATATGAGAAAACTTAATATAGTAATAAGGCATGAAATAAATATATCTTAAGATCCCTGATACATGCAATAAAGCTTTGTTTACGTATGTGCAAAAAAAAAGCTAGAGAAGGAGTTTTGGGAGGGAAGGTTGTATGGTGTTGAAGGATGAGGTTAAACAAGTCAAAACTGGGTCATATGAATACCTGGAATAATGGCTGCATATCCCTTCCCCCTTCTCCTGTAACTCTGGGAGGCTGGTAAGAAAGAGGTAAAGATTTTTGGATATTGCCTCCTACCAACCGCACTGTTGAAGCTGAGATTAGAGATTTAAAGGCAAAAAAATTGGGAAATATTGAAGAATGGATGAAGTCACTGATGATGAGAAGATAGAAATAAACAAAAATCCATGGCAAAAGGCTCTGTAAATAAGGGAGAAGGAGGATTTGCCTGATTCGAGTATTTCAGTTGAATAACATTCTTTTCACCCCAAATTATTGGTGAATGTAGTGGGGAGATATACCCAGGCTATTTGATCAAAAGTCCTTTCAGAGACGGGTAACGAATGATTGCCACAGCTTCTTTCCTTTCCCGGAAAGTTCATTGCACTGCATTTAATAATTGTTTCCCATTATTACATGGCTGTCTTTTCCAAATAAATCTACCTGATTGGGATGGATTTGAACTGGGAATAACTGTTCCAGACTATTAGCCAGCACCTTTGCTGAGATCTCACAGTCCACATTTATTTAGAAGATTGGGTGATAATTCAGGTTGGGTTCTGGTCCTCTTCCCAGTTTAAGGATTACAATAATTAGTGCCCATCTTAGATAGGAAAGTAGGATGTTCATCTCTAGCACAGTCTCATGTCTTTCTGGGAAGCCAGATATTAGTATGTTCTTTTGGGTAAATGAGAAGACTATTGAAAACCAAAGAGATAATAACAAAACAAACAACAACAAACAAAACAAAACCAAAATCTAAGGCTCTTGCTGTGTTTCAGAGAGTAAGTGTATGTGAGAACTATATTTATACCTATTATTATCTCTATGTAAGTTACTTTGGATTTTCCATTATTTTTACCAGTTACCTGCAGGCGATGCATTATTCACTCTTTTAATTAATTTGGGTGGATTCTTGTTCTCTTAATCAACAATTATTAAAATGTACAGTGGGATAGATTTTTCCAGTGCCCAACTCTATCCCTGGTACTTATTAAGGCAGGTCTTGTCTGGTAACAATGCACTTTTTTTCATCATTTTTTTTTTCTGAAATGAGTCAATTTGAATTTCATCAAAGGCTAGTAGATTTAGATTTGAAACTGAAAACCATCCTTCTCCCTACTTCATTCTAAAGGTGAAAAAAATATAGATTTAGAGACATTGCACCACTTGCTTGGGTTCACGGGATAGCATTCAACTCATGTGTTTTTGTTTTTATTTTGTTTTGTTTTTTAATTCCAAGTCCATAACTTTTCTCACAATATTGACAACATCTATTCATATGGTAAAGACAGCATGATGATAGGGTTTGAAAGAGGTTTTTTTTTTCAATCTTTTAAAGTGAATTTTTTTCCAAATGCTTTATTAACTTCTGGCTTACATCATTCATTTTTGCCAGATTTTGAGTTACAGTATTTGCCCCATTTTTCCCCTACCCACCACCCCAGAATAGCAGTCCCACAGGATATCCCCTTATCCAATCTGCTCTCTCCCATATCTTCTCCCATACCCCCTTCAACTTTTCCATTAGGGCAAGGTGACTCTCTGTGCCCCAATGCCTGCACATCTTATCTCCCAATTACATGCCAAATAGTATTAATAATAGTATTTATATATATTTGAAAGATTTAATTTTAAAACTCCCCGATGGGCTGCAGGGCTGTCTCAGTGGGAGGTTAGCTTCTCTGTGTTGTTCTGTGGGTTCTGGAGCTCTTTTTAAGTGATTTTTAAAATTTGATTTTAAATTTATAAAATGTTTTCTATGTTTAGGACTCTGAGCTTAGGTGCTAAGAATATGTTGTCCTATGGACTCTTTCCTTAGGGAACATAACATTTTGTAAGGGATATAGGCTATTACAAGTAATATAATGCAATTAGAATGACAACTGTATATTAGAGATATAAACAAAGTGCTATAAGAGTTCATAAGAAGAGATAATTCTAGCTGAGGACATAGGAAAAATATAGATAGCATGGCATATGAGTTGGATGTTGGAGGTTTTATATAGAATATAAAGTTTTTGCAAGGTGGGGATGGTTGGTGGGGAAGAAAGTAGAGGACTGTTTAACTCACTTAAAGAATAAGGCAGGCAACATTTGATAGTCCACTTTTCTTGAATAATAGACTATATGAAGAGAAGTAGTATATAAGTCTGGAGATGTAAGTTGGAAGAAGAGTGTGATACGTCTTGAATGCCATGTTAAGGGGTTTGGACTTCATCTGGCAGACAATCTAACAGTAGTACATGGAAAAAATTGGAAGGAGATAAGATTAGAGTCAGATTGATTGGATGGACTCTTCCACATCTCAGAACATATTGTTTCCTTCAACATTCTTCTTGACCACCTTGATTCCTCGTCTTATGACCTTGAACCCATCCCATCTCACCTTTTTGGGGACTTGTTCTGTTTCTCTTCTCTTTAAGATATCTCAATCTTTTGGCTGTCCACACTACCTACAAACATGTTTTGAATCTCTATTCTCAAACAAATAAAATTTTACCTGACCATCTCCTTAAATTGTCATCTTATACCCCTTTTCTTCTACATTGGGAAACTCTTAGAAATAATAGCCTACAATTTAATTTCTTCCACTTCTTCACCACTTATTCAGTGTGTGTTTCAACTTCACCACTTGACTGAAATTACTCTCTTGGAGGACACCAATGATTTCTTAATTGCTAAATTTGCTATTCAGTCATATCCAACTCTTTTTGTTGTCTATTGGAGTTTTCTTGGCAAGTATATTTAAACCATTTGCCATTTCCTTCTCCTGTGGATTAAAGGAAAAAGAGGTTGTGACTTGCCTAGGGCCACATAGCTGGTAAGTATCTGAAGCCAGATTTGAATTCATATCTTCTTGACTCCAGGACTAGCACTCTATCCACAGAGCCATTTAGCTCCTCCCAAATGCTAAATATTGTGCTAAATATTTTTATTTTTTGACCACTCTGCAGCATTTAACACTGTAAACCACCCCCTTTCCTGGATAATTTCTCCCCAACCACAGCTTCCACAACTATCTAATACATGTGGCTTATATTGCAGAGATAGGTGAAAAGTGACTTACTTACTATAACACAGCTAGTAACTGGTTGAGGTGAAATTTGAACTTGGTGGATTGTACTATCCCTGAAATAATAAGCAGGGCATTCTGACAGTTTCCATATTCTCTCCTAAATAATAACTGTGAGTAGACATTTCAAAAGATCAATGAGCATAATTCATTTATTTAACAAATTCCTGTAACTTTTGATTCATAAATCCAAGTATTGACCTGATCAAATGCATAGCTCACCACTAGAGAAAAAACATCACATTTCAAACTCCAAGGCATGTAGTGATGAAGTTTCAAAATTCCAATGCCAAATACTAAGTGTTGCAAGCATCCATGAAAAGGACTTTAATATCAAAGACAACTGATTTGAATATCTCAGGTTGATTCTACAGCCATGAAAATCAGGGGGGGGGGAATGGAGTATGATAATCCAGAAAGCTAAAGAACTCAAGCTATAACTGTCACATTAGCATATGTTAGAAAGCTAAACTTAATCAACATAAAAAGGACTGCACTAAAATAAAGACATTTGAATCATTCCTGGGGAAAAAAAAAAGAGCTGCATAAACAATTCGACTTGCATACAATTACACACACACACACACACACACACACACAAACAAAATGAAATTAATTCTCCCATGTTTATAGGCTATTGTTTAAAAGAAGTAATTGGGAGCAACAACAACAACAACAACAACAAAACAACAAAGAGTGATTATCAAGGGATAGAATGGACCTAAAGGGATAAAAGATTAAAGGAAATTTTGAGAATCATGATGAGGGAAGGAGAAATGCATGAATTAATATTCTGTTGGCTAAATCTTAAATCCCCCTACAGCTGAATCAGTTTCTCTTATGGAAGAAATACCAGCAGGAAATAACTTGAAAAAGAAATTTTTCCTATGTGCCAAGCACCATGGGGCTATAGATACTAAAACAAAATAACTCCTTGTCTTCAAGGAGCTTACTCTGATAGAGGGAGACAAACATAGAAGAGTAGTTTTCTGGGAGGGGTCCTTTGACCTGGGAAATTAGGAGGATGATGAATATTAACACATTCCTGTGAACAATAGCAAGGTTAAGTTAGATCTTCGTTTTAAAACAGCACAGTTGAAGTATAGGTGAGGAGGAAGAAGGGGTGAGGGCAAATGTCTAATTACAAAATCATTCAGTGTACAGTATAAAATGGGGAAAAGATATTCAGCCTATTGTCTGAAAACTTGAAAACTTCTTTGGAAGAAAATTCAGTATGACTGGAGATAAGTTCATACAATTAACTTTTTTTGTTTCAGTGCAACACTAGTACAATTTTAAAGAGAATTGGCAATAAGACATTTAGGAAGGAAGCTAGCTTATATTTCCCTAGGACTTTAGCTCTAGTAACTAGTGAGAGGCCAATTGGCAAAGTGAAGGGATTTCTTTGAAGTAATATAGTACATTTTATCTAGAATGATCACTTATGATTTAATTATAACTTTTAATGCTAGAATTCTATTTCTTGTATCCTTAAATATGTTAGAATTATCAGCGGTATGTATGTAATCCTACTATAATGTAAAAGTCATATTTAATTAAATTAATGTAACTGAGATAGTTCAGTTGGCTTAACTTGTTCATTTTCTCTAACTAAATATCAGCTTACACTAAAAATTTTATTAATCACAGTAATGAGAATTTTTATATTAAATATATATATTACATTTAGTTTAAACGTTAATAGTCTACATTAATTTAATAAATTGAGCTAAGGGAGTATATATGGAATAAGTCTTTCATGCAGATTTTATTGGTTGCTGCATAGTTAATAGACACTAATGTGATCAGAGCCTGAATGTGATCATAAGATCAGTAGTTAAAATGATTGAAATATAAATTAGGAGCTGGGATAATTGTTTGTTAGGAGCTCAGATAATAACTGTTTGGCAGTGCTTGGAGAGCTGAAAAAATAAAACATTAAAATGTTCAGAGGTAGGCAGGCAGGAAAACACTTTGTGGCAGACAAAGACTGGAGATTTTGTTCTATTCATTGCCACTTTTCCTCTCTTTATGTCGACCATTTTCTTTCCCCCAGTAGACCTTACTTCTCTACTCTGACCTCAGATATTTTTCTTTCCCTTTCCTCTGTTTCCTTCTTTGCACTCATGTATTAGAAATGCTTATGGATAATAACTAGTACGAATTGACTTCCTTTGCACATTAGGATTTTTTCCCCCTCTATGGTACTCTGTAGGAGAAAGTAACAGTATCTCCCAGAGCTATTGTGCTATTCTACCCAACATATAAAATTGCCACTCTGACCCAAAGAATCATTTAACTTTCTTTTTTTAAAGAAAGTGAATACTTGAAATATCGTTCTCAACAAAGGAACTATAATGAATTTTCATACTCATTTGTGTATTGTGTAATTTTGTAAGGAGAGGGTCGATGATTGCTAATAAAATGGAAGCAATCTTGAATCAATGCCTGCATAGGCATTAAGGTTAATTAAAGGAGAGCTCGATCAAATTTAATAAGATTTAATAAAAAATAAAAAAAGAAAAATAAAAAAAATAAAAAAATAAAAAATAAATAAAAAAAATTAAAAAAAAAAGAATAAAGTCAGGGGAAGATAACTACTTAGGAAAGGCAATCATAAGACATTACTAACTGTTGATTGCTATCATCTTTTATGATTGATGTATTTACTATTATTGATATATTTATAAGATCTTTAAGAGAAAAATATAGACATGAAGTTATTTTCATAAAAATACAGAGGAACAAGCAGATTTTTTTCAAACAATATTTTATGGCAGAGCACATCTTTTCAGTTGTATAACACACAAAATCTTTAGAAAATGTAAGATTTCATTTTTTTTTGGTTGTTTATAAAAAACTCAGATTTTAACAATCTGGGTATAGAAATGGATGGGAGAAAGGCCTACATTTTTTTTTATTGCATAATGCTTTTTTTTTTAAGCAATTGGGGTTAAGTAACTTGCTCAAGGTTACAAGGCTAGTCATTATTTATGTGTGGGTGCTCATTTTCTGAGGCCGGAGAAACTGTATTATTGGTTACAGTCAGGATCTGAGGGCCATGAGGGACACCATGAAGACCTAGACATCTTTTGTTTTTGACAATTAATTCCTCCTTCTCTCTTGAACTTTTGCCTTTTATTCCAAATTCTTGGCTTAGATACTGAAAAACCATTCTTTTAAAATTCTCAATACTTGCCTCCTACTCTCCTCTTCAATTAATTCACCTTTCTCCCTCACCTTCTGTAATATTTTTCTTTAGTTATTTATCTTAGTTGATTTGATTGGGAAGTTTTCCACTGAGTTTTTTTTTCTCTTTGTACAGATGAGCAATGTGCCCTCTCAATCTCTATAATGAATTCCTTAAGGAAGTTGGAGATTTCTGACAGCAATTTTTGAATAAAGACCTACAAATTTCCTTTCTCCACTCCCACAGAAACCCTGTAATTTTAATATTGCTGCTTCTTGATCTCTTCCCCAGATCAACTATTTTAACTTCTATCACATCTATGCTATTGAAATGCCCTTTTCATTTATTTTGTTTCTTTCACTAATTTATTTTGTTTCTTCCACTAATTCCTTAGTAAAAAAATTTTTTTGAGTGCCTACTATGTACAAGGAATTAAGTACCAAAAATGCAGACCTTACAATTGAGGAAAACACCATATGCACAGATAAATTTGATAGAAAGTAAAATATGATGAGGAGAAGGAAGCTATTCATGCAAAGTTCTTTTAAAAAATATTGAGAAGAGACTGACCATGATAACAAGGTATCTGGGGAAAATTTAAAGAAGGAAGTTACACCTGACTTTGGTCTCAAAAGAAGAAAACAATTTCAATGGGAAGCATGAATGATAGACTGTGCGAATGCAGAAGCAACAAAAGCCAGGTTAACACTGGACAATTGGTACTAGTACACTTTGGCTGCAACATAGAATAATGGGGGTGAGGAGCACTATTTAAATTATGTCTAGAAAGAGAGATTGGAACCAAATCATGGAATACCTTAAATTCCAGACCAAGGAATTTGTATCCTAAATTAAAAACAATTAGGAGCCACAGAAGCAAGTATAGCATGGTGGAGAACGTGCTGGCCCTGGAGTTGGAGAATCTAGGTTTGAATCCTATGTCTGCCACCCTCTGTAACTACTTAACATCACTGGTCCTTTGCTTTCTAGTCTACAAAGTTAAGGTGTTGGATCTTGAGATTTTGGGGGAAGGAAGTAACATAAGGGATTTATAATTTAGGAAGATTATTTTGGCAGTTATGTGAAAAAAACAGCTTAGAAATATTATAGAACAGATGCGGGGGTAGGGGATTAATAGGCTAATACAATAATCCAAGTGAGAGGCAATGGTGGCTTGAACTTTAGTAGAGGAAGTGTTACTGTCAAAGAATGGATGGTAGTAAGAGACTTTATAGGGATAGAATGAAAAAAGCTTATTAAATAATTGGGTATGTATGATGAGGGCAAAGAACAGTCAGAAATCACTGAGATTTTGACTTGAGGTTTTTACACTTCCATGATCAAATCCCTCAAATCCCTTCTTATTCTACCTCTCCATATGCTTGGTGCCTCTTAAGCTTATTCTTCATCTTCTTTGGTACCCTCAGTCCCCCCATCCATTACAGCTATGTTAACTTGATTTTACATTCTTCCCAATCTTGATCCCATAGTTAACGGATTTCACTTTATACTGGTCTTCTATTCTTGACTCCCTCACCCATATTCTATTGATATTCAAACCACGACACTGGGTTACTCCCACTAAGTGCTTCTTTCATTCCTAATCAGATACTACTGGATAGAAGTCATATCACCAAACTGACAGAATCCATTGTCAATTGAGATTATTTAATTTCAAAAAGGCTCTCACAGAATCAAGGCAATCCTTTTCCATCCTAATTGAGACTCTATTCCCTCCCCCATAAGAAGTTGGTACAAACCTTCACTTGTCTCCTCAAGATTCTCACATTACTGCCTCCACCCTATCTTATCAGCCAAGGACCTATCTTATTTTACAGAAAATATGGAACATTTGCCATGAGCTCCCCATTCTTCCTTTATCTACATATCAGAATCTCTTGACATCCCCAATTACCCTATAATTTACTCCAGTCTCTTATGAAGTGGTGAACTTCCTTGCCAAGGCCAACCTAATTACCAACCCAGTTACTTATGCACTTAATTTTATTTATTTTCCTGCAGTTTTCCCTTACAATGTCCCCTCCATCTCTTTTCTTCAATCTCTCCCTAGCTACTGATTTTTCCCTACTTTCTAACAACCATCTCGTCTGCCTATTCTAAAAACAAAACCAAAAAACTCATCACTAGACCCTACAATCTTTTCAAATTATCATCTTACATCTCTCCTCCTTTTCACTGTCTAATTCCTAGAAAAAAAGTTGTTACCTTAACTTTTTCTCTGCCCATGGGCTTCTAAATCTTTTGCAATCTGGCTTCTGACCTTACCAGTCAACCTCTATCAACCCTGTGGATCTGATAAGTTCATATATGATGATAATAACTTAAAATTATTTGCCACCATGTAGTGTTGCCACTTCAAGGAATATGTGATCTTATCAATGTGGGTATTTCCTCCACTCCATTTGCAAGATTAATACAGATATCGTATTCTACAATATCTTATTCTTTTTTACCTAATCAAATCACATTAAATTTGTAAAGCATTTAGCATAGTGTCTGGCACAGAGTAGGCACTACATAAATCCTTATTTTTTCCCCTCCTTCCCAATTTGCTAAAGGCTTTTGAATTACAGGAGAACAATACATGGAAACATTACATGGGAACTAGTGTAGTACTCAGTTATTCACCACACTTGCTCTCATTCTTGCCCTATGAATAGCCTGCATACTTTATTTGCTGATAATACATTTCCAAGATGACATCTCTTACATAATTTGTTTTTGCATTTAGGTTATCATTGGCAATATGATTTTGCCTATTTGTGCTCTCTGAAGCCTTGTAACTTTGATTTTTTGGATGTTGTTATGATCCAACATACTCAACCATACAAAAAGAATGTAACAAGAATTTTTTTTGCGGGGGGAACAACGGGGTTAGGGAGTGGACTGAGATTGTTAAAAGCATTATGCAGGGGTGGCTAGGTGGCGCAGTGAGTAGAGCACCGGCCCTGGAGTCAGAAGGACCTGAGTTCGGATCTGACCTCAGACACTTAACCCACACAAACAAAAACCTAGCCGTGTGACCTTGGGCAAGTTACTTAACCACAATTGCCCTAAAAGGGGCGGCTAGGTGGCGCAGTGAGTTAAGAGCGCCGGCCTCGGAGTTGGGATGACCCGAGATCAAATTCGGCCTCAGAAAATGAGCAAATAAATAATGACTAGCCTTGTAACCTTGAGCAAGTTACTTAACCCCAATTGCTTAAAAAAAAAGCATTATGCAATAAAAAAAAATGTAGGCCTTTCTCCCATCCATTTCTATACCCAGATTGTTAAAATCTGAGTTTTTTATAAACAACCAAAAAAAAAAATGAAATCTTACATTTTCTAAAGATTTTGTGTGTTATACAACTGAAAAGATGTGCTCTGCCATAAAATATTGTTTGAAAAAAATCTGCTTGTTCCTCTGTATTTTTATGAAAATAACTTCATGTCTATATTATTCTCTTAAAGATCTTATAAATATATCAATAATAGTAAATACATCAATCATAAAAGATGATAGCAATCAACAGTTAGTAATGTCTTATGATTGCCTTTCCTAAGTAGTTATCTTCCCCTGACTTTATTCTTATTTTTTTTTTAATTTTTTTTATTTATTTTTAATTTTTTTATTTTTTTTATTTTTTTTATTTTTCTTTTTTTTTAAACAAATACTTTATTAACTTCTGTTTTACATCATTCATTTCCACCAGATTTTGAGTTACAATCATTTTCCCCCCATTATTCCCCTATCCAACCTCCCAGAATAGCAGTCCCACAAGATATCGCTTCCTCCAATCTGCTCTCTCCCATACCTTCTCCCATACCCCCATCAACTTTTCCATTAGAGGAAGATGAATCTTTGTGTCCCAATGACTGCACATCTTATCTCCCAATTATAGGCAAAAAGAGTATTAATAATAGTATTTATATATATATTTGAAACATTTAATGTTACGACCTCGAATTTCAGATCCATTTCCTTCCTCCCTTGTCACCCATTGCTTCTTGGGAGATAAGTAATTCAGTATATGTTGTACATGTCTAGCTATGCAAAACATTATCATGGCAGATATATTGTACAAGGCTGCTTATAATTCCCTCCCACTCATCCCACACCCCACCTGGTCCATTCCCTACATGATCCTGTCCCTCTTCTATAGTGGGTACTTCCAACCTCCCCTCACCCCAAGGATGCCCTCCCATCCATCATCCCTCCTCTCATCCCCCTTCCCCCTATCCTGCTGCGGGTTGAGATATCCCATTTAGTATGTATGTCATTTTCTCCCTGAACCAAATTCAATGTGAATGTGGTTTTGCCTTTTTAGCCTTCCTTATTCTCCCCCTCCTTTGCAACCACTTCCCCTTGCTTCTTCTACATGGGATAGTTTACCCTACCCTGTCTCTCCCCATCTCCTCTTGCCACTTTCCTCTCTCACCTCATAATTTCATCCTTGAGTATTCTCCCTTCCCAACAAATTCAACCTATGCCCTCTATCCATATATAACTGTAACCATATACATACACATTCACATATGTATTCATATGACCACACCCCCTTCTTCCATTATTTTCATAGTGAGAAAGATATCATCAGTCACAGTTATTGTTTTTCCCTATAGGAATGTAAATAGTTCAACTTTGATAAGTTCCTTTTGATTTCTTTTCCCTGATTACCTTCTCAGGCATCTCTTCCTTCTTGTGTCTGGGTGTCAAATTTTTCTATTCAATTCTGTTTTTTTCCTCCAGAATGCTTCAAAGTCCTCTATTCCACTGAATGACCATATTTTCCCCTGAAACAAAATACTCAGTCTTGCTGGGTAGGTGACCCTTGGGTTCATTCCCAGTTCTTTTGCCCTCTGGAATATCATATTCCATGCCCTTCGATCCCTCAGTGTAGAAGCTGCCAGGTCCTGGGCTATTCTGATTGTGTTTCCACAATATTGAAATTGTTTCTTCCTGGATGCTTGTAGTATTTTCTCCTTGATGTGGGGATTCTGGAACCTGGCTATAATATTTCTGGGAGTTTTCTTTTTGGGATCTTTTTCAGGAGGTGATCGGTGGATTCTTTCAACCTCTATTTTGCCCTCTGGATCTAAAATATCAGGGCAGTTTCCCTTGAGAATTTCTTGAAGGGTGATTTCTAGGTTCTTTCCTTGATCATGGCTTTCAGGTAGTCCAATAATTTTTAAATTGTCTCTCCTGAATCTATTCTCCAGGTCAGTGGTTTTTCCCATGAGATATTTCACATTGCCTTCTTTTTTTTTTTGGAAAAATTACATCTTTATTTTCATTATCTTTGGTTTTCTTTACAATCCTATGTATTTTTTTATTTTAAACAAATACTTTATTAACTTCTGTTTTACATCATTCATTTCCACCAGATTTTGAGTTACAATTATTTTCCCCCCATTATTCCCCTACCCAACCTCCCAGAATAGCAGTCCCACAAGATATCGCTTCCTCCAATCTGCTCTCTCCCATACCTTCTCCCATACCCCCCATCGACTTTTCCATTAGAGGAAGATGAATCTTTGTGTCCCAATGCCTGCACATCTTATCTCCCAATTATAGGCAAGAGTATTAATAATAGTATTTATATATATATATTTGAAACATTTAATGTTACGACCTCGAATTTCAGATCCATTTCCTTCCTCCCTTGTCACCCATTCCTTCTTGGGATATAAGTAATTCAGTATATGTTGTACATGTCTAGTTATGCAAAACATTATCATAGTAGATATATTGTACAAGGCTGCTTATAATTCCCTCCCACTCATCCCACCCCCCACCTGGTCCATTCCCTACATGATCCTGTCCCTCTTCTATAGTGGGTACTTCCAACCTCCCCTCACCCCAGGGATGCCCTCCCATCCATCATCCCTCCTCTCATCCCCCTTCCCCCTATCCTGCTGCAGTTTGAGATATCCCATTTAGTATGTATGTCATTTTCTCCCTGAACCAAATTCAATGTGAATGTGGTTTTGCCTTTTTAGCCTTCCTTATTCTCCCCCTCCTTTGCACCCACTTCCCCTACATGAGATAGTTTACCCTACCATGTCTCTCCCCATCTCCTCTTGCCACTTTCCTCTCTCACGTCATAATTTCATCCCTTGAGTATTCTCCCTTCCCAACAAATTCAACCTATGCCCTCTGTCCATATATAACTGTAACCATATACATACACATTCACATATGTATTCATATGACCACACCCCCTTCTTCCATTATTTTCATAGTGAGAAAGATATCATCAGTCACAGATATTGCTTTTCCCTATAGGAATGTAAATAGTTCAACTTTGATAAGTTCCTTTTGATTTCTTTTCCCTGATTACCTTCTCAGGCATCTCTTGCTTCTTGTGTCTGGATGTCAAATTTTCTATTCAATTCTGGTTTTTTCCTCAAGAATGCTTGAAAGTCCTCTATTCCACTGAATGACCATATTTTCCCCTGAAATAAAATACTCAGTTTTGCTGGGTAGGTGACCTTTGGGTTCATTCCCAGTTCTTTTGCCCTCTGGAATATCATATTCCATGCACCTTCGATCCCTCAGTGTAGAAGCTGCCAGGTCCTGGGCTATTCTGATTGTGTTTCCACAATATTGAAATTGTTTCTTCCTGGATGCTTGTAGTATTTTCTCCTTGATCTGGGGATTCTTGAACCTGGCTATAATATTCCTGGGAGTTTTCTTTTGGGCATCTTTTTCAGGAGGTGATCTGTGGATTCTTTCAACCTCTATTTTGCCCACTGGGTCTAAAACATCAGGGCAATTTTCCTTGAGAATTTCTTGAAGGGTGATTTCTAGGTTCTTTCTTTGATCATGGCTTTCAGGTAGTCCACTAATTTTTAAATTGTCTCTCCTGGACCTATTTTCCAGGTCAGTGGTTTTTCCCATGAGATATTTCACATTGCCTTTTATTCTTTCATTTGTTTGGATCTGCTTAACAGTATCTTGATTTCTCATAAAGTCATTAGCTTCCACTTGCTCCAGTTAACTCTGAAGGAATGAATCTCCTCAGTGAGCTTTTGAGATTCTTTTTCCATCTGGCAAATTTGGCTTTTTAAGGCATTCTTCTCCTTATTGCCTTTCTGAGCCTCTTTTGCCATTTGAGTTAGTCTATTTTTTAAGGTGTTATTTTCCTCAGTCAGGCTGTTGACTGTCATTTCATACTTTTCTTGCATCTGTCTCATTTCTCTTCCCAATTTTTCCCCCACTTCTCTTATCTGCTTCTTAAGGTCCTGTGTGGCCTGTAGCCAGCTCGTATTTTCATTTGGGGCTTTTGGTGCAGGAGTTCTGACCTCACAGTCCTCCTCCATGCTTTGATCCTCTTTGCCCCTAAAATAGGAGTCCAATGTTGAATTTTTCTGTTTATTTTGTTTCTTTTGCCTAGGCACGTTGCCGCTTAATTACTTGATTTTTGGGCTTGCTGCCACAGTAGGACTCTGCCACCAGAAAGGAGAGCTTCCACCCAAACATGGGGTCTTCACAACTTCCGCCAGTTGGGTGGCCTCTGTAAAGCCTCCACCCACTCTGGCAAATTGGATGCCCACCCCAAACTTCCCCCCCAGACCACAATCCAGATCCAGGCAGTTTAAAACAAGAGCTATTAACCTCCACACTGATTGCTGAGTCTCCCTACAGTTTGCAGACCAGGAGCTAGAGCCGCCACTGACGCTGCAAAATGGACTCTGTGCCCCGTTTCTTCAGTGGCTTTGCTTTTCACTCCCAGGGGAGGAAGCCGACACATTCCCCAAATACTGGTCCCAAAGTCCATAGGGCACTAACCTCTTACTTTGTCCTAGGCATATCTGTGTTGATAAATCTGGAATCGCCACAGCTGCTGATATTCTGGGGTCCCTCTAGCAGGCTGCTGGCCCAGCTGCCCTGGGGCTAAAACTGCGGCTCATGCAGGCCTGGGCTCAGCTCCCAGCACACTGAGCTGCCTGCTCTCAGAGAGCTGTGCTGGCTGCTCCCTGTAGGGCTGCTGGGCTGTCCTCAGCAGGAGGTTAGCTTCTCTGTGTCATTCTGTGGGTGCTGGGGCTCCAGAAGTTGTTCAGAATCCCCTTTTACGTTATTTGGAAGTTGTGTGGGACAGAGCACCTTGGAAGTGCTGTTTGTTCTCTGCCATCTTGGCCCCGCCCCCCCATTATTTTGTCTTCTTGAAGAGCCATCCTTTTTAAATTCTCAGATAAGGGTATCACCTATGAAGTCCAAATATAATTATGGTGAAAATCACTATATAACTCATGATAAATCTGGTTAATTTCCCACCCATTTGTTATTTTCTTGTCAGTTTCATCAGTGAATGCTTTAGAGGTAATACAGCTTGGTTGGGTATTACTCCAAGCTTTCTTAAGATCCTAAGCCACCATTCCTTTTCCATGTTTTATGAAGTAATATTTCTTATACTCTCCTACTATCTTCTATAGAGTTTAGTTTATATTCCAAAATGTCATTGCCTTTAGGATCTATGTACCTCTGCTTAGCAAAGAGATCAAGTGTCTGCTGACAATGAGGGTTTGTATGTTGAATTTCTTTAGGAAATGTTGATAATTGATAATCAAAGTCAAAATTGCTTTATATTTCAATATCCTACTTTTCTTTCTTTCTTTTTTTTCTTTTGAAAGGGGAAGGTAGGGCAATTGGGGTTAAGTGACTTGCCCAAGGTCACATAGCTAGTTTTGTGTTAAGTGTCTGAGGCTGGATTTGAACTCAGGTCCTCCAACTCCAGGGGCGGTGCTCTATTCACTGTGCCACCTAGCCGCCCCACATACCCTACTTTTTTGGGGGGATACCAAGCTTACTTTAATCAATCAAACATATATCATTTGCCTAGTTCAGGGGAAAAAGGTCAGTACCCCGAACTTCAGAGTATATAGACAGAAATTACAAGACAGAGAAACAGATCAAGCAGACAGGCTTCCAAACTGTCCAACCATTACATCCATACCAAATCACAGTTACCAGAGAGGGAATTATCAACATCTGGGTTTATAAAGCCGGGGAGCTCTCAATGGCTGCCCAGATTCTCATCTGGTCAAATCACACAACGCTTCTCAAAGTGTGCCCCCCATATCCTACTTTTTAAGAGCATTTTTTATATTGTTTGAATGTTTGGTTACAGTATTATTTTTCCATCTTTTTTTCTCCTAGTTTGATGTTGATATTTATCTTTCCTCTAAATTGCAGTTCTTATTTAAATAAGCTCATCTCTATGTGTCTCAATTTCCATCTATAAAATGAAGATAATAATAACATCTATTTCTCAGTGTTGGCATATGGATTAAATGAGATAATAGTTTTAAAGTGCTTTCCAAACCTTATGGTGCTATATAAATACTACCTTACTCTTATTTTTATCTAGCACAGTGCATTGCACATAGTGAAATTATTTCTACCAAGTCTTTTATTTTCCTTTCTAAGGAGAACCATTGACCCACCCTCTCATTTAGTTGCAACTTCTTTTTATCTTTCATATAGCTTAGTTCTTCCAAAAATATGTTAATCTATTGGTCATTGAACAAGTATGAAATATTTTGAATACTAACAGTTAAGTGAATGTTTACAGTCTTTTTAAATATAGTGATTCTTTTGATTCTCTTTGCTATCTTTCCTACATTTCTTCCTCTTTTACTGTGGAAGTGGAAAGGAAATTGCATGTGACTATAGGCTGTTATTTTTTTCTTTGTTTCATGGATTGTCATGGCCACAAAAATTAACAACCCTACTGATGATAATTCTCTCCATTCTTACCTAGATTGGTTTTCAGATAGCAGAATCAGTCTGTTTCCATTAAAACCTTTCTAGTTAGGTATAACCTGACATAGATTACATTTTCTAGCATGGTCTTGGAGAATTCAGGGTTTCCTCTGTGCCATGAGGAAGCTTTAGATCAGGATTACATACAAGTTGATGTGTATTTTTGTGTTTATATCTTCATCAAATAGCATAATGCTTGCCACATAATAATCACTTGTTGATTAATTGATCTTCCTGAAATTAATTAATGAAACTAGCCAATCTGATTAGTAGTAACATGATTTTCTGAGCTATTCCAACCTGTTAAAAAGGTATTTTATGGGTTTTTACTCATGAAAGGCAAATGTGGTTTCGTGGACTGAATGGATTTGGAGCCAGAGGACCTGATTTCAAATCTTGGCTGTGTCACTGATTACCTATGTGACATTAGGCAAGTCATCTAAACTTCTGGGCTTCATTTCCTTCAATTTAAAAATGGGCTGGAATAAATTGCCTTCAAAGGAATTTAAAAATGGGCTGGAATAAATTGCCTTCAAAGGTCCCTTCCATGTTTAAATCTATGATCTTATGATCCTATATTATACATTTGAAGCCTCCACCAATGTCAGGGTACTTGGACTTGTTCATGAATATTGTGCTTTGCTCTAATGCTTGATTGTTGTTTTGGCCCTTTGAGGCTCTGGATCAGTTGAAGTCCTGCCTTAGGTTACTGTTATATGCTTTCTTTTCTTTTTAGTTGAAATCATTTAAAGTGTTTAATAAAAAATTTAGCCCTGACTTTTTTTTTTAATACATGCATTGTTTTATAGGGGGAAAAAAAGCAAACAAAAACCAGCCAGCCCACCTGGAAGAAGAAATCTCTCCTTGTTCCTCCTTTCTCATTGTGAGGTAGGTTGCTCCCCCCACCCCTCCACCCCCGCCTAGATGACTCCTTTCCGGAACACATAAGGATTCATAGTACCTGTTTAAAACCATATGTGATACATTGGATCTGACTCTAATTTTTTCTCCCATGCTTCCATTAAAAAATTTCAATTCTCAGTGGTAGGTCAGGGAACCACTTAGCGACAACATTTTAGCAAAATGGGTAGGGAGGCCAGAGCTGGGGTAACCATTTATTTCGTGGCACTGTGCACTCATTTGTATTAGACTGAGAAGACTGAAGGAAAAAAAAATTCCAATGAGGAAGGAAAAGTTGAGAGACTGGCATCATTAGAGAGGAATTAGGAAGGATTTTGCTCATTTTGTTCAGATGGTTCTATGCCAAAAGTGAAAAACAAAAATAAAACATTTCAAATAATCAATAATTCACATATAGTTGATTTTGAAACATTCCCACCATAAAAGCCAGATTCAAATGCTAGACTCTGAATGTTTCCAGGAATTGAAGGATGACCCCCTGGCATCCCTCCAGACAAACCTATCCATGTTAAATCCTAGGAGTAACTGCAGTGACAGCAGATGTTACTCCATTTGCAACTTCTCCATTTCACAAATAACTAGAGGAGCCAGCATCACAAAAGACATGGTCCCCATGCACAATGCTGCCCTTGAGATCTTATACATTTTCTGAATCATAGTGATGGTCAGGTCCGTGGTGACCACAGCTATGGATAGGAGATTTTAAGGGAGCATAGATCAGACCCCACAGTCTCTACCAGGATTTCACATACCTCATCACATTGTCCTCTTCCAGCTCCTTAGACTTCTTAATACTGATCTTCTGGAGCAGCTGATTTAGGTGTCTGTGTCTCTGTCTTAGTTTCTCTCTCTCTCTCTCTCTCTCTCTCTCTCTCTCTCTCTCTCTCTCTCTCTCTCTCTCTCTCTCAAACTTCTTGCCAACTCAATTTGAAAATCATATGTAGAATAGGCTCATTCAAGCCAGCTGACGCTTGTCTTCTTGATTTTGATAATACATAGTGGGAAGAGAAGGACACAACTTGTAGTGGGTGGTTCCAATTGTGGAAAGTGGGCAGAGGTACATATATGGATTTGGGGGTAGAGAGAACATTAAGAACTTAGGCATTAGATATGTTCCATGAAAGGGAAATCCACAGCACTATATTCACATACTAGGGCAGGCTCTGAGATTTAAAGAGACTCACTCTTAACCATCCTTTCTACCCCCACCCTCCCAGACTCTGATTGGCAATCATTTTTCAGAGGGATAAATTTTCTTCTAGTAGTTTAAACACAGTAAAAACGGTAAATGAACAAGGGCCAACTCACCTGGATTTCCCTATGAAATGAGAAACAGACTGTATCTATCTTCTAAGTATCTGTCCCATTTACTTTCTCACTAAACTGTGAGAAACATACCCATTTTTAATTTACAAGCTCCTTGATCTCTGGATAACTTCTTCCATTTTGTCTTTATATATCCTTATTTTGATCAGTTTTTTTTCCTGCATCAATGCAGTTTTCTGGACTATCTCATTTTAATAACAATACCAATCCTTTTATGGTGCTTTATAGCTTTATTAAAGCTTATTGTTTTCTGTTCAGATTTCTAATCTTTGTTGAGGTCACTTGGTACCCTTTTATTCACTCACAGGTTCTTGCCAAAGGCAATGCTTGATTGAATTTAATTAATGCATTGTTTCCATCCCCTTCAAATCATAAATAACAGTGTTCAATAAATTAGGTCTTAATACTTGTCCCTTTCATACCTAGCAGAATAACTCCCCAATTAAAACCAACCATTGATCAGTCTTTCAGCTCATCCCTTAACATGTATCATTTCTCAAAGTCCAATCTGAACACCAAGCTATTTCTCAGCCATATTTTTCCAAACACACTTCACATACACATTCACATTGCTGTTTATCTAGATGGTGAGAGGAATTGTTTTTTATCCAGGAAGAGAAGGGAAAGTAGATTCTGGACCTATTTCTGTCAACAACTCACTAGATGACCTTAGATAAGTCTCCTTAACTCTGTGTAAAATAAGGGTTTAGACCATATTGCTAGTCCATATAGTAAGTTTTATTGTTTTCTTCCAGTTACATGAGTTTCTTCTCCTTGCCCTTCTCTTCTTTAGCTGTGTCTGAAATTTATTGGAAAGATCAAAGTTATATTCTTCTGTGTTCCCAAATTCTGTCTAAAATATAGAAGCTTCTAGAGTTCATTAAAAAAAAAAGTAGATGTGATTATTTTCCCAGGATACTGTTTCTTTACACATAAAAATGAAACTCATTCCTTCAAGAAAATGTTTCAGTTTTACTTTCATCAAATAGTTAAAGGGGAAAAAGGCTTTTAGCATCTCATTTCACTTACATACACACAGCCCATTATAACCTGCATAAACAAGGATGACAAGTTGAGATTAATGAGAGGCCCAAAGTGACAGAACAATTTAATTGTCAGAAATTGTAGGAGCTGAACTTTACCAGTGTATTTATATAAGACTGCCACAGCCTAAAAACTACCCTAATTGATTATGACCAATAAGTAATAACACAGAAAGCATTTTTCTGGTATACAAATAACAAATGACCCATAATAGTTAATTGAGGTATTAAGATTCATAAGGGAAGAATATTAGATTGACAAGATAAATGACTTATAATGCAGGGCAAATAATTTTAGAGTTCATATGCCTAAGTAGAATACAGTATATCAGCTGCCAGTTGAAGGAAAGCAAAATTCTTTTTTCATTTTTTATGAAAGATTCTCCTAGCTCACAGAATATCAGATTATTACTATTGGTCCACTTTTTGTTAGCATCACATTAGTGCTTCAGTCAAAGGTAGCCTCTCTACAGATTCATCTCCCTGATTAATATGTATATATATATATATATATATATATATGATATAAGATTATATATCATATATATGACATAAAACTCCTTTCTTTCCTTCTTTCTTTCTCTTTTGCTTTCCTTCTTCTTTTTGTCCTCCTCTCCCTCCCTCCTTCTCTTCCTTCCTTCCTCTCCCTTCCTCTTCTTTCTTTCCTTTTCTCTTTCCTTCTTTCCTTCCTTCCTTCCTTCCTTCCTTCCTTCCTTCCTTCCTTCTTCCTTCCTTCCTTCCTTCCTTCCTTCCTTCCTTCCTTCCTTCCTTCCTTCCTTCCTTCCTTCCTTCCTTCCTTCCTCTTGGAGATAGCGTACTTATGGAACCAGGCTTTTGGTTAGCCTATTGGTACATACATGCAGTCTTTTTCTACATCCCTCACACTTCAGGGCTGGACTTACAAAGGGACAGATGCTATGGTTTGACAGACATCTGGAAAGTCCCATTGCTCCCAAACAACTCTATCACTTGGGAGATAAAATTCTATCAATATAGATGGAGTTCTTTGGGTATCTGAGGTGTTTTAGTAGAATTTAGAAGAATTCCATTTTAAAAAGCAAATGCTTTAGAAAAGAAATAAAATTTACATCAAGTAGCTCCTTAACATCACTGAGAAGAAGGTTGTTGGGGAATGGTTTAAAAAAAAAAAAAGATTAGGTCATGGGTCTGAGTCAAGATGGTGGAGTAAAAGCAGGGACTTGCTTGAACTTTTCCCCAAATCCCTCCAAATCCCAGTAAAAAAGTACTTTAAACAAATTCCAGAGCTGTAGAACCTGCAAAATGATAGACCTAAACAAATCTCCAGCCCAGGACAGCCTGGAAGGTGGACAGGAAGGGTC
Organism: Gymnobelideus leadbeateri; assembly: GCA_011680675.1. NCBI lineage: Eukaryota > Metazoa > Chordata > Mammalia > Diprotodontia > Petauridae > Gymnobelideus > Gymnobelideus leadbeateri. Next base: position 60,892 of record WOXC01002844.1, read on the forward strand.
TATTGCACCAGACTGGGAGCAGAGTGCAGTCTGGTGTGGGCCATGCCGGCACAGACAGTACTGGAGCAGGCCTCAGGGGACTGAATCATTGGTAGCTATGGTGGTTTCCAGACTTCTCAATCCACAAATGAACAAAGACAGCATAGAAGGTCATTGGGAAAACTTTGTGGGACCTGGGTGAAAGAGGAATATAGTCTGACCCCAGCTTTGGGGTGGCAGAAGTGGCTTTGGTGGCAGCAGCAGCTGCTTCTGAGCCCATAGATGGTGAGGGATTGAGTGGCTGATAGAAAACCCCTGAAGCCTGGGACAATACACTTGCCACCACCACCACCACCCCTGCCCCCAGTGGAAGCAGAGTCCTACCTTGACAAGGAGCTAGAAAGTCAAGTATTTGGCTGGGAAGATGGCCAGACAGCATAAAAAAACTCAGACTATAGAATGCTACTTTGGTGACAAAGATAATCAAAACACACAACCAGAACAAGACAACAAAGTCAAAGCTCCTACATTAAAAGCTTCCAAGAAAAATATGAATTGGCCACAGGCCATAGGAGAACTCAAAAAGGATTTTGAAAACCAAGCAAGAGAAGTAGAGGAACAATTGGGAAGAGAAATGAGAGTGAGGTAAGAAAATAACAAAAAAAGAGTCAATTGCTTGCTAAAGGAGACCCAAAAAATACTAAAGAAAATAACACCTTAAAATATACTAACTCAAATGGCAAAAGAGGTCCAAAAAGCCAATGAGGAGAAGAATGCCTTAAAAATCAGAATTCATCGAATGGAAAAAGAGGCCCAAAAGCTCACTGAAGAAAATAGTTCTTTCAAAATTAGAGTGGTGCAAAAGTGGTACAAATGACTTTATGAGAAATAATGAAATTACAAAACAGAACCAAAAGAATGAAAAAAATAGAAGACAATGTGAAATACCTCATTGGGAAAATAGCTGACCTGGAAAATAGATCGAGGAAAGACAATTTAAAAATTATTGTACTACCTGTAAGCCATGATAAAGAAAAAAAGCCTAGACATCATCTTTCAAGAAATTATCAAGGAAAACTGCTCTGATATTCTGGAACCAGAGGGTAAAATAGAAATTGAAAGAATCCACCAATCACCTCTTGAAAGAGGTCCCAAAATGAAAACTCCTAGGAATATTGTAGTCAAATTCCAAAATCCCTAGATCAAGGAGAAAATACTGCAAGCAGCCAGAAAGAAACAATTTAAGTATTGTGGAAATATAGTTAGGATAATGTAAGTTCTAGCAGCTTTTACATTAAGGAATCGAAGGGCTTGTAATATGATATTCTGGAAGTCAGAGGAACTAGGGTTAAAACCAAGAATCACCTACCCAGAAAAACTGAGTATAATACTTCAGGGGAAAAAAATGGTCATTCAATGAAATGGAGGACTTTCAAGCATTCTTGAAGAAAAAACCAGAGCTGAATAGAAAATTTAACTTTCAGATACAAGAATCAAGAGAAGCATGAAAGGGTAAAAAGGAAAGAGAAATCATATGGGACTTATTAAAGTTGAACTTTTCACATTCCTACATGGAAAGATGTTATTTGTAACTCATGAGCCCTTTCTCAGTATTAGGATGGTTGGAGGAAATATAGATAGATAGATAGATAGATAGATAGATAGATAGATAGATAGATAGATAGATATAGATATAGATAACTGGTATAGGGTGAGTTGAATATGAAAGGCTGATATCTAAAAATAAATTTAAGGGGTGAGAGAGAAATATATTGGGAGGAGAAAGAGATAGAATGTGCTAAATTATCTCACATAAAAGATGCAAGAAAAAGGTTTCGCAGTAGAGGGGAAGAGGGGAGAGGTTAGAGGGAATGAGTGAACCTTACTCTCATTGGATTTGACTTAAGGAGGGAATAACATACACACTCAATGGGGTGTCTTACCCTACAGGAAAGTAGTGGATAAGGGGTTAAGGAGGGATTATTGAAGGGAAGGCAGATTGGGGGAGGGTATAATCAGAAGCAAACATTTTTGAAAAGGGACAGGCTCAAAGGAGAGAATAGAATAAGTGTGGGGAAGGATAGGATGGAGGGAAATACAGTTAGTCTTTTAAAACATGACTATTATGGAAGTGTTTTGCATGACCACACGTGTATAACCTATATTGAATTGCTTGCCTTCTCAATGAGGAGGGTGGGGAGAGAAGAAGGGAGAAAGTTTGGAACTCAAAGTTTTAAAAACAAGTATTAAAAATGGCTTTTACAAGCAACTGGGAAATAAAATATGTAGTCAGTGAGGTATAGAAATGTATCTTGTCCTACAAGAAAGTAAGAAGGAAGGGATTGTGATGGGGGTGGGGATGATAGAAGGGAGGGCAGACTGGGGGAAGGGGTAATCAGAATCCATGCCATCTTGGAGAGATGGAGAGAAAATTTGGAACTCAAAATCTTGTGGAAATGAATGTTGAAAACTAAAAATAATTAAACTAGTAAAAAAATAAAGACTAGGTAATAGGGTTTGGATGAATGAAGGTAGGGATACCAGGAGATGGAAATGGGAATTTAGAAAAAAAAAACCTCATAATAATTTCTGACTAAGAACAATATATAGAAAATTCAGTTTAAAATGTTTTAAAATACATAGAGCTAAAATAAAGAGCAGGTTTTTTCATTATCTATTTTATACGCCTAAAATCATCCAGGTTCTAATTAGTACTTGTGTAATCTTCACAAACAGGCACACTGTAATTTGGACTTTGGAGTTTCTTCTTAAATAATTTAGTTCAACTGATAAGAAATGGCTAAGATCTCTGCTCACACAAAGGTGCCAAAGACTCCAAACTAATTTTTTTTGTTATTTTTAATTCAGTTTGAGTGTCTTTCCTGATATTATTCTCATAAAGCCTACCAAGATGAAATTTCAGGTACTCTAAAGGCTACCTCTCTGGCATTGGCATCATATTTGACTATTTTAGAATAGCAAAATTCTGCCCCTTTAGACTGACCTCTTTAAGTCTTGGGAAGGAAAGAATTTAATTGTGACCTTTGTTAGAATATTATATTAGTAAGGCTAAAAGTTTGATTCCAGTATAGTCCAGTTCATATTACACTTTTCTATATTCATAGAAATATTTCCCCATTAATTCCAGAGTATGGTGGTCAGCTATCCCGTAAATATTTTCAATAAATTATTTTCAGTAATTATTATGTTTAAACATCAGGACAACCCAACATATTTTAAAAGTTGTCCAAAAAAACTTTTAAAATATTGGTACAGTCAAACATCCCACAAATTAGTTAAGACAGTGTGGTATAACAGATAGAGTGAACCTCAAAGCCAGGAAAATCTGGATCAAGTCTTTTCTCTGACACACATTGGCTCTGTGACACTGGTAAAGTCTTTTAATCTTTCATTGCTCTAGGCAACTCTGACTATAAGTTGCCAACAAAGTGCTAACCTGCATTGATAGCTGTATTACTCCAGAGTTTTCTATACCAATGAAATCAGATGTGCAATCCTTAGCTATAAACCATCCTTTATTTGAACTGTGCTAATTTGGAATTTTTGATGATATTTACTTTGGCTGTATGGAAGTGGTTGCTTAAGCAAATTAATAGTAGGATAGTAGTTTGTGGTCCCCTGATTTCCTAGGGCAGGACTTTTCTTATTATACCATACTGTCTACCTAACCTAAATAGCTTATTCCCTATCTTAATGGACACAGATCCCAATTGGGGAAATAAATTCTTCAAATCTCATGAAACTTCTACTCCCTGCTTCTCTCCTTTCTCCCCCATACTTTACTTCTCACATCATGTCCAGGAAAAATGTTGAAGTCCAAGGTAACAGCAGTTTTGTAAAGTAGCAGTTACACATTCCAGCTTGAATCTGGCACTTTCACTTGGTGAGTCCAAAACATTTCTGTTTGACAGCCTCTTACACGCAGGCTTGAAAAATAACCTATTTAGCATTCCCCGGCCTCAGTCCATGATTTCACTGGGAAACTATGCAAAAGATACTTTGGAAATAAATATACACAAAAAATTACAACTCTGTTTGAATGACCCTCTACCTTGGAATGTCTAGAACTGTGAGAATTATAAGGTCAGTAAATATATCCAGGCCTAGTTGCTTGAAAAGTTACCATTCCTTATTTGGAATCTGCACAGACATGTAAACTGAAGTTATATAAACTAAATGGAAGGGTTTTTTTTTCCCTTACTGCTTACATGCCTTATCCTTGACCTATCCCATTTATAGTTTCCTTTAAGATACTATGCATTTCAAGTTCATTTGTTTCCTAATAGCCTTCCAACAATGATTTTCAGAATAAGGCAGTATTTTACAAAAAGCTTGGCTGTGCAAGCTAAGACCAAATGTTGGCATGGTACAAAAAGTATAGTTCACTCACAGAAATTGGACCATTGTATCAATAGACTTTTCTGCTCACTAACAATTCTGGGATCTGTCTACAGTAGCCCAGGTAAAGCTTATTGGTTACCATTGGAATTTTCCAAGTATTGACAGGTAGAGAGGTTTAGTCTGACATTCTGTAAAAGATAGGGGCAAGGTAGTTCAGAAAAGCACGTGTAGAATAAGAAACATTTTTAAACTAATTTCCTTTATGTTGTATTAAATAGATTGACAAGCTACATTCTTAAAGCTAAAAATAGACCTTTCCTATAAAGATATAATTGCTTTCTTTCTCAATGTAATGTAGAGTCTTTTTTGTAATCATAACTTACAGAAAGCATTTTATAATGTAACTGATTAATACAAACCACAGAGTTGATTCAAACATCAAATTTTCAGTTCATTGATTAGACAGACATCTGAAAACTTGAGGCAAGATTGCAAGAGTTCCCTAATAAGATTCAAAGTACTTATAGATGACAATATATCAAAATTATTTCTGGGCTTTCTCTTTTTCTAGTCTGATGGCCTCTTGGAAAAACTCTCACTTTAATCTGTAGCTTCTGGCCATTCTTGGCACCTACCTTGGCTCTCTTAGATTTAACCAGTGTAAGGAGGAGGGTAGAATGAAAGCAGCTTTCAATGCCTACATAGTTGCTATTACAAATGGTTTGAGTTTTAAAAGATTGTTTGTAGGCTTGGTACTTGGAACTTCAAACATATTTTCCAATGGTAAGGCTTATAAATGGCATTTTATATGTTCTGGAACCTGGTAGACACCTAATAAATTTTATTGACTGTGTGGCCCATCTACCCAAGCTGTTTAACCCATTTCATTTCCCTTATCAGCGCATTCACATGAGTTGTCTTCCATGACTGGAATGTATACTCTGTTATCTGGGCTTATTAGAGTTCTTCTCTTCCTTCAAGGCTCAGCTCAGATGCTATATCCTCTGTGAAGCCTTCCTTCCTTCCCCTCAGTTCCTATTCTCTTCTTCCTCAAATCTTCCTCAAGAACTTTGATCTTTCTCTTGTCACCTCCACTGCCTGCCTTGGATAATACATCCTCTGTGAAGGCACACCCTGCCATTAGAGTGTCAGTTCCTTGAAGGTAGAGGTTCTTTTAATTCTTTCTTTATAGTCCTACAGCCAAATGCAGTGACTTTTGCCCTGTAGGAATTTAATGGGGGTCTATTGAATTGGATTGAATTCTATTTGAGTGTTCTAAATGGACTAAATCCTCCTGCTCTGCTCAAGGAAGAGATTTCAGTCTCCCTGAAAGGGATGAGGGAAAGATTGCAGAAAAAGCTATAGATTCCTCCTTGTATTCTCCCTGTTTATACTTTGAGATATCCTATAGAGGATCTATATATCTTCCATAGGCAGCACATACCTTACACTCCCTTAGTCCTATTATAGGTGTGGGGACCTTGCCACTTCAAGGCCACAGGTGGCCCTCTAGGTCCTCAAGTGTGACCTTCTAAATCCAAATCAAACTTCTAAATTTGGATTCAGTCAAAGGGAGGCACTTGAGGACCTAGAGAGCCACCTGTGGTCTTGAGGTGGCAGGTTCCTCACCCATCTATGCTATCTTCTTTTCCACAAGCATATCCAGGTGAATGCCATGAAGTACATATAAAGGAGGGGAGGTGACTACCAATTGTCAGCTGCTAAGTACTAACCAGGAGGAGTAAACAGATCATCCTGTGGTAGAAAGAATATCAGATTGGGAATCAGGAGACTTATGTGGGAGTCCTGGTCCTGGCACTTATTAAGTATACAACCTTAGACAAGTTTTACAAGCTTTATGAGGCTGAGCAGTATCATCTGTAAAATCTGGGCTTGGGACTTGATGAATTCTAAGGTTTTATCCAGCTTGAAAAGTTTATGATCCAGGCCAACAAACAAATGAAAACCAAAGGAGATTTCAGCAGCAGCCAGGAGTTCTTGCAGCAATATTGGGGAAGGGAAAGAGGGTCAAATGAATCTCATAGACAAGGGTCATGGAATAAATGATCTTGAACTAGTAATGTTCTGAGTCAATTTGTATCATATATGTACATATTTATACATATGTATAGGGACACATATTTGGAAGAAGGCATATATTCACACACATGCATTCACTAGGTTGGTCTAAATTCAGTGATTCATTAAGTGCCTAGGATATGCACAACACTGAGGGTAACCCAACTCTAGACACACAGAATTGGCTTAGAGTGATTGTTCTTTTATTCTATAGCTCAGACACAGATTTCTACTCACGTTGTTTCCTTTTAATGGCAGGATTTCCTGTAAGGGACTTGATACTCTGCATTAGTCTAATTATTTTGTTACCAAAACAAATATATATTTTATGTTTTGGAAAGATTAAGAGATGAAAGATTAGAAAATCAGTGCACATTGCCTCGAGACACAAATATTGAGAATCCTGCATGTTTATGCTTCATTTGAACTATTTGGATTTTTATGGACTGATAATTTAAGCCCTGATATTGAAAGATGGACTTACTTTGACTTTGATAAACCTGATTTTGTGGGATTGTAGATCAATGTTCACTATGCATTTGTTTGATTCTCCTTAAAAGACTGATAATCTAATAATACTTAACATTTTCCATTTTTAACTAACTTGGCTTGAAAATATTTCCTACAGCTAATGTATGATTTGTTTAAGCATTACAGTTAAATCTAATCTTTCACTCCTGCTGATGCTGATCCATATCTTTGGATGGTTAATTTACTGGATTTCTAACAAAGTTCAGTTATTGTTGCATGTCTGATCAAGCTTAGCAATGATTTTCTATATTATATTAGTCAAAGTAATGTTTATGAGAGCCAAGTCATATTTATGAACATCCATGATTAACTGAAACTTTCCCCCTGTGGCATTTCAATCTACAAATGTGTTTTGATTAGAGAAGGGACAATTATTCTATTTGCATCTGATTTCAACACAAACGGCACAATTTTCGCCTCTTTGAAGTTGTAGAAATACTTACATATATAAATAGAGAAGAAAAGGCAGGGTCTCTCTGACCATGGAGCTACTAGTGACCACATTTTCTGACCATTCCAACCCTAATCTTATTTTTTTCTTGTGACACATTTCTTCAAAATAGTTTTCTGTGTGGATAATTACCTTAATTGTTCCTATTCTCAGAAGTAACATTAGGCTATTATTCATTATGTTACATAAAATTGATCATTGGGCAATGCTCTAATATACTAGATCCTCTTTATGACTGGTTCTCTGAATGTTTAGATATAACAACTGCCAAATGCTACAACTGTAGGAAGAGAGAAAGAGAGAGAGAGAGAGAGAGAGAGAGAGAGAGAGAGAGAGAGAGAGAGAGAGAGTGAGTGTGTGTGTGTTCTGGTGACTTTCTCAAAAGCTCTCATATGCTCCAAAGTGTTTGCCTTAGGATAGGAGTTTATCTCTAGGAAAAAATTTAGTTTGCTATAGATTACTTGTGCAAGACATATTACATCTTCAATCATTAGAGTCTTCTTTATTGATACTATGCCTGCATGATCAACAGTCCAGGATGGTCTTGAACACTATTCTAGTCATAACTTATGCTCAAATCAATCTTTGTGGCATGTCACCAGAGATCTGAAAGTGTTTGTTCACTCCAATAGCGTTGCTTTGTAGGTAGGCCTTGCTGAAAGTTTCCATAATAATATCTCCCCAAATTTTTCTACTTCTTTGTGTATATTGCCAGATAGAATCCTTTAGGAACCTTTCTGCAGGACTGGAATTATTAGTGTATTTGGTAGTTAGAATGATGCATCCTATATGGTGTATTGCTGTTTACCACCAACTACTTCCCTAGGGTTGATGGTACTTGGTAGAGATTCATATTGAGTTATGAACCGAAACTATCTGCATTAGCCAAGTGCAGTGAATGGTAGGTTCCTACTGTAACATTTATTATAATTTTAAACAGATAAGTGTAGAATCTGTAGCTTCAATATCTTTCTTTAGCAGTTTTCATTCTTGGGACCAATTCTTTGATTCTGTCTAATCAGATATGTTTCAGATTTTTTTCTGACTTATGAAAAATCTTAGGATGAATTGACACCTCCTTTACATTTTTTGACTCACTACAATCCACGTTGAACCCCCTTTTCATGTCAGAAAGCTAGCTTTAATAAATCAGTCTGCTCAAATTGAATAAATCTATTTAAATACTTATAAAATATTAAGGATGCATTTGGGAAAAGCCTCTAAGGTTATTGTGGCACCCATGTACCGCACAGTAACTAATTTATTAAGCAGTTTGCAAACCTGGGAAGAAAGGAAAAAGAAAAATGGTTTCATAAACCAAGAGCAGAAGCCAATTTTTCAGCTCAGATGATGAAAGGAAGCATGCATTTCTAATCAAAAAGACAGATAAGCCTTCTCTCTCCCACCATTCCCTCACCAGCAAAGTGCCTTTTCATCATCAACAACACTCCATTCCTAATGTCTGCCTGGGCCTTTCTGCACCTTCTCCATACACTAGTAATGTACACATAGCATCCCTTTGAAACAAGAGCCCATTAACTGTAGCAGACTACCTTTTCAGTTGACGTTCTTCTGTTGGAAGTCATCAACAGAGTGTTAAATCATTCCTACTGGGCATGCCCAAAACCCTGTCAGTGGGATAAACTGATATTTAGAGCCACAGCATGAAAATTGCTTTTCAACCCCCTTGAAGGACAGTTAAAAAAAAGAAAAGGAAAAGGTCATAAACTAGACAGGTAACACCAAACTCATTTCTTTTAAACTCAGACCATTTTTTTCCTTCATTGAATTTCTTTATGTGATCATTTTCGAATCTCTGCCTAATGTACTTGACTGCAGAGCCCTCCTTACATGGGTGCATGTAGAACCCAACTAGTACCATTGGTCAGAATCTCTGGTTCATTGTATTTTTCTTTATTCTTAACAGCACCCTCTCTTACTGAACAAAAACATTGGTACTGAGGACAACTCTTATTTTTTTTAATAGCCTCTACTTTTACCATATGTGATATAAAGAATTACCTTGATAGCATTTAATATGATATCAATGGACAGGTGTGGCTGATTGCAACAGAGATCCAAAGATAATGAAGACTCATACATTCTTCCTTGATTTTAATTTTTAATGTTCTCCTTTCTTGGAACTTATGTATTACTTCCCACACTTTGCCCTAAACCATAGCTAATTTGTTTGTCTATATTAAGGTTTTAATGGTATTTAACAAGAGCTACATTTAACACAAAAGTTGTAATCAAAAATGAACTATTTTAGAGGTGATAGAGTTGTTAGGCATTTTAAAGATATACTTACAATTTACAGGGGCCAGAATGGTTTATAACTCACATTCACTCTCTTCCTCCTAAGTTGAATAATATACTAAGATAATAAACAATGCAGTCAGTGATAACACATAGTTGATTGGGAGAGGGTTTTTTTTTCTCCTTTTCCCAGATGAGGGGGAAAGAAACCTCAGTTTCTAAGAGAACACTTATTTGTGTCCAGTCAAGTCACTTGTTATTTTAGGCCCAGATTCCTAAACCAGTTCCCTTAAAAAGTTACTTACAACATGTTACTCTCTCCTTGCCTTATGATGAAGCTGGTCAGGACATGCTCAGAAATAGGGCTTTAGATAATTATTTTCCCGCCAGTGGGTGTGGTAGTGGGATCTAGAAACTGTCATCTTTACTAGCAATCACGGTGACACTTCACAACAGCTCTGAGTAATGCAGTGGAGATTAAGACCAAATTGAGCATTGCTATTTCTGAGGGTAATCAATTTTCATGCCATCATAAAAGGCGCCTGACATTTCTTACCACAGCTTGGGTCTCTACATGACTTTTCCAGATTTTGTTGGGTTACTTGTTCCCTTTACCTGCCTATGAGATACAGTTGATACAGAAGCATCCCAAATTATTGGAAGAACACTGTTAAAGTCATGCGCGTGCACACACACACACACACACACACACACACACACACTCAGTATGCCTAATCATCCTCAAATGAGCATTTTATTGGGTTGAATGAATGAATATTTTTATTTTCTTAGTGCAAAAGCTGGAGGAGAACATACTGCAAATAAGCAGAGAAGTGGTTGGGTAGAAAGGGTTAAGATTCTGGAACTTGAGGCTTGTGGGGGTTGTGGGATGGAGCTGGAGGGTAAGGGTGGGGGTGGGGTTGGAATCAACAAGTCTGAAGCCCAGGGAAGGTTATCTCTGCTTTTGTGCAGGCTGGTTTTAATCACTTTCTTGTACCTCTCCCTGACTTCATTTATCAAACCTTCACATAAAAGTTGCAAAGTGAGGTTATTCAGCGGGTACCCTCATCCGTCTCAGATTATTGACCAGGGTGGTTTATTGCAGAAGCCAATCTTGGGGGATGGCATTCTTCTGGTTTCCAACAAGCAGTCTGCTTTTGTTTTATATTGTAATTGCCCAGGCCCAAATTGGAATTGAGTGCAGCCCCAAAGTTCTTTCAAATAAAGCCCTTCCAGACTGTTGGATGCTGCTTCTGGGTGTGAGTGCTTGCAGTCTGCTTTAGAGATTTCCTCTTTGGAGGATTTACCGATTTGAAACAAATCCCTCGGCTTTGGTCCTAAATCACATAATTTTGATTGTAAGATGATCAGAGATACACAGAGAACTCTAAAAATAAAGTGCTAGCACCAACTTTTCTCTTGGTGATATTTGTCTGAGTTCTTGTCTACTGTTTTCTATGTAATTCTATATGCTTCTCTCATGAAATTTAAACAACCAACCTATTTGCTCAGCAAAAGAAACAACTTTCCTAATTTGGGGGGAGAGTGGAGCCTGTGGGGAAGTGAATGGTGGTGACACCAGAAGTGTCCTCAAGTTATATAAAAATGGTTGACATTTTAGAATCTTTGCCACATTAAGGAATCACAGTAAGATGTTTACTAATGCCTAGGGACACTAGATGCATAGCGCCACAGAAGGATTTGTTGACAAGAACTGTGTCAAATTTATCAGAAGTTCAGCTGCTATAGTGGAAAAGGGCCCAGGAGAGTCCAAGTGTAATGTCACATTCAAGGAGAATGATGGTGAGCAAATCTGAAGGGAACTGGGATTTTCCAATGTGCATTACTAAATTATCTTCTTTCTTTGAGGGAGGGTGACAAGCAAAAAGGGCTTAGAGGTGAAACCTGAAAGTTCAATATAGGGTGGGACCCCAGAATGATGGGAATATCCTCATTATATCATCATCTTACAATGTCATGTAAGAAATACGTAAGAACCTAATAAATGGCAAAAGAATAAGAGATGTATTTAAAGAACAGGAGTGTACAAGTCTTTGTGAGATACAGGAAAACAGAAAATATTTTGGGAGGAGCTTATGGGAGGGGTGGCATATTCTTACCATTAAGAAATAGAATATCTCCTTGCTGCTGTCTAATTGAAATATATAGATATGAGTAAGAAGAGGACAAATGAGGTTAACTAAATGATTGTGAAGGGATAGAATAAGGCATGCGTAAGCTGGTACAGAGCAGAATCACATGTATGAATATTTGATAGAGTTCTTATTCCTCAGGTGGTAATAGATTTGTCCATAAAATATGGAAAGTCAAAGTCCCTCTGAGTCTCCTGGTAACAAGAAGAGAGTTCCAAATGCCTATGATTAAAAGTATGTCTGAATAATATATTTAGGTGCTTATTTGAATGAAAATCTTTTGAAGCTGATTGCTATACAACCAGGCAGATAACTTTATAAAAAAATTTAAAAACTGAATTTCTTATTTAGTATATTATGATGACATCCCCCCCCAATGGGGAAGGATTCTTTTCTCTTTTACTCTGATTCTAAAGATAATGACAATGGTTAAGTCCAAACCAAGATGAAATTGTGCGAGGCAGTATGGAAATGAGCAATGAACATGAAGTCAGAAGACAGGAGTTTGTAATCTTGTTCTATTTCACTATTTACTAGCTATGTGACCTTGAGCAAAGCATCTACAATTTGAGCCTGTTTACTTAATTATAAAATGGAATAATAACATCTGCCTTACTATCCTCACAATACTATTGTAAGGTTAAAATAAGAAGCTTCCCAAATGTATGCAACAGTGAACTCTATTTTTGTATACTGATCTACCTTTTCATAAAATTATTTAGTCAAATAAATTGTTTGACTTATATTAAAGTAAAACTAAACATTGAATATTATTTAAAAACAACATAATTTCAAACATAATAAAATGTGCATCATTCATAACTATATATAATAATGATAAATATATCATTGATGGGGTGGGAGGGCAGATTTTTTGGCAGCAAGTTTGTCAAAATGCAGTGTCATTGGTGACACTGGTACTCAATTATTAAATTATTGACAAAGGCATTTGTTTACTAACAAGTATAGCAGAAAACCCTGTTTAACATAAATATTATGAAAAATTTCAAAATTTATATCATTTAGAGCAGAAAACTATTCATTCAGCTGTAACTTACATAAATGTAAATGCAACCAAACAGTAAATATTTCAGATTCTTTGGATGTACAATCACGATAAATCTAACAATAATTCTTCAGACAGAACAGGATCGTTTTTTGTTGCTGTTGTTGCTCTATCATTTAGTCATGTCCAGTATGGTCCATGGTGTTTGCTTAGCAAAAACACTGGAGAGGTTTGTCATTTCATTTTCCATTGGATTAAGGCAGAAAGAGGATAAGTGATTTGCCTGGGGTCACATAGCTAGTATATCTATATATAGTATGGAATAAGACCCCCCTATCTATGTAAATTTATATTTACATAATATATGTATATTGTATAGGTGTGCGTGTATGTAATAGTATATGCGAGTATGTAAGTGTTTTTGTCCATGGAAAATGAGTTCCTTGTGCATTTATATTTAGAAATATTTAGGTCTTAAAATGAGAATTTTATCTATAGACTGGTGAAATGATTAATGAGCAGGAAAATTATCTTTTTCAATTGTACAATAGATTTTTATCATTTGGAAAATATAAAAATATTATTGTGTAAATTTACTATCCATAGATTTAACTTTTTCATAGTCATTTTTTTCTTTACAGATCAGAATATGAATTTGATTTGTGTTCTTTTGATTTATTTACATAACAGTGCCCCCAAAATATCAATCAAATGTATGTTTTAGAAAGAATTTTTTATAAAATTAATTTCCTTTATTAACATCACTAAATAAAACAGTAATTGTTTTCAAGCTCAAATATCTTTTGAAGTACTTCTGCACAATAAAATTCACATTTAAAAATAATATAGCAATGCCCTACTTGCTGCCCTCATATTGTCATATAATTTTGCAAAGAGCTTTCTTTTTACTGAAGTTTTCTTTAAAAAGTTGATTGCTCTTGTTAACAACTTATAGAATATCATGAAGTACCTCACTTTTATATTTTCATAGAAGTTGTTGTAGTGAAACTTCCAGTGTGTCCAAATTGATTGTAGAGCCTTGCTTTAAAGTTATCCTGGTACATCTAAATTTTGTCCCAACATCAGCTGGGCACCATCAGTATACAGTTCAATACAATTCTTCCATATTACATATTTTCATTTTAAAAAATCCTTCGACTTTGTTGAAAATTTCTCAGGATGTGGCAATATCATTAACAGATTCACACATTAGCATATATCTAGTATCAATTTCAATGACATATTATGTATGTGTAATCATGAAAACATTTTAACATCTGTTACTGTGTCTACTTGCAAGGAATAATAGAAAGATTTTAGTAATTGGTTGCAAGGGTCTTTGAATATATGATATGGGCAGTTCTTTTTGTATATCTAGAATATATTTATCATTGTTACTATTATTGAGCTTTTGAAAATTATTTGCACATAATTTGCCAGCTATAATTTTGACCTTCAGGTAGTCATTTTCTTCCTATCAAATGAGACTTTTTTTCTTAGCAATTATTTAAAGAATCATATAGAATGTAACAATCTTGGAAAAAATAATCTTGTCTTATCAACATATACTGCATATGTACTTGTAAGAGAGTATGTTGGTGTGTTAGGTTTTGCAGTTATTTATTCTCTTTATTTTTATTCTGTAAATGCAAATGTACTTGTCTTCTGTTAGAATTATACACATTTTCATACTTTTTCAATGTATCAGTCAGTTGTGCTGAAGTTTTCCTTGGGTGTGTGCTTAAAAGTACTATTTTTACATGGAATGGTTTTCAGAGGGGCAAGAGCTTGGAAACAGAGGAAATTATAGTGAAAAACAAGACATAAACAAAAACTTATTTTTTAATAAATAAGAGCACTAGAGGGGAAAAAAACGTGAAAAAGGAAAAGAAAAGAGCTGTGGAAGAAAGATTTGGAAAGAGAAGTAATGATTTGGAACAAGAACAACAAAACCATTCCTAAGGGGGAAAATATTTCCTGAAAAAAAATTTTTTTTACAAATGCTTTATTAACTTCTGTTTTACATCATTCATTTCCGTCAGATTTTGAGTTACAATTTTTCACCCGTTTTTCCCCTACCCACCATCCCAGAATAGCAGTCCCACTAGATATCCCCTCATCCAATCTGCTCTCTCCCATATCTTTTCCCTTACCCCCTTCGACTTTTCCATTAGAGCAAGTTGAATCTCTGTGCCCCAATGCCTGCACATCTTATCTCCCAATTACAAGCAAGACAGTATTAATAATAGTATTTATATATATTTGAAACATTTAATTTTATGACCTCTAATTTCAGATCCATTCCCTTCCTCCCTTGTCACCCATTCCCTCTGGGAAGATAAGTAATTCAGTATATGTTATACATGTCTAGCTATGCAAAACATTACCATAGTAGATATATTGTACAAGGCTGCTTATAATTCCCTCCCACCCATCCCACCCCCAACCTGGTCCATTCCCTACTTGATCCTGTCCCTCTTCTATAGTGGGTACTTCCAATCTTCCCTTCCCCCAAGAATGCCCTCCCATCCATCATCCCTCCTCTCATCCCCCTTCCCCCTATTCTGCTACAGGGTGACATATCCCATTTAGTATGTATGTCATTCTCTCTTTGAACCAAATTCAATGAGAATGTGATTTTGCCTTTTTGCCTTCCTATTCTTCCCCTCGCCTGCAGCCACTTCTCCTTGCTTCTGCTACATGATATAGTTTACCCTACCCTGTCTCTCCCCATCTCCTCTTGCCACTTGCCTCTCTCACCTCATAATTTCACCCCTTGAGTATCATCCCTTCCCAACAACTTCAACCTATGCCCTCTATCCATGTATAACTGTAAACATATATACACCCATTCACATATGTATTCAAATGACCATACACCCTTCTTCCATTATTTTCATACTGAGAGGGGTTTCATCAGTCACAGTTATTTTCCAGGTCAGTGGTTTTTCCCATGAGATATTTCACATTGCCTCGTATTCTTTCATTTGTTTGGATCTGTTTAACAGCATCTTGATTTCTCATAAAGTCACTAGCTTCCATTTGCTCCAGTCTAACTCTGAAGGAATGAATCTCCCCAGTGAGCTTTTGAGATTCTTTTTCCATCTGGCAAATTTGACTTTTTAAGGCATTCTTCTCCTCATTGCCCTTTTGGGCCTCCTTTGCCATTTGTGTTAGTCTTTTTTTTAAGGTGTTATTTTCCTCAGTCAGGCTGTTGACCGTCATTTCATACTTTTCCTGCATCCTTCTCATTTTTCTTCCCAATTTTCCTCCACTTATTTGATTTTTAAAGTCCTTCTTAAGGTCCTCTATGGCCTGCAACCTGCTCATGTTTTCCCCTGGGGCTTTTGGAGCAGGACTTCTGACCTCACAGTCCTCCTCCCATTCTATGCTTTGATCCTCTTTGCCCCCAAAATAGGAGTCTAATGTTGCATTTTTCTGTTTAATTTGTTTCCTTTGCCTCGGCATGTTGCCACTTAATTACTTGACTTTTGGGCTTGTTGCCCCAGTATGACTGTGCCACCAGACAGGGGAGCTTTCATCCCGAACGTGTGGGGGGACAACTTCCATTTCTGGCAAGCTGGATATCCACCCCACGACCTCCCCCCGCCCCCAGACCACAATCCAGATCCAGGGAGGTTAAAGCAAGAGCCATTACCCCCCAAGACTGATCACTGGATCTCCCTACAGTTCGCAGGCCAGGAGCTGGAACTGCCACTGAAAACTACAAAATGGTGTGTCTCCTCAGTGGCTTCTAGCACCCAGGGGAGGAAGCCAACATGTTCCCCAAATACTGGTCCCAAAGTCCATAGGGCACTACCCTCTCACTTTGTCTTAGGCATATCTGTGTTGATACTTCTGGAATCGCCATAGCAGCCGGTGTTCTGGGGTCCCTCCAGCCAGCTGCTGGCCCAGCTGCCCTGGGGCTAAAACCGAGGCTTAGGCGGACCTGGGCTCAGCTCTCCTCTGCACTGTGCTGCAGGTTCCCAGAGTGCTGTGCTGGTCCTTCCTGCAGGGCTTCTGGGCTGTCCTCAGTGGGAGGTTAGCTTCTCTGTGTCGTTCTTTAGGTGCTGGGGCTCCAGTTGTTCAGAGTCCCCTTTTACATGGTTTGGAGGTAATCTGGGGGAAGAGTGCCTTGGACTCGCTGTTTCTACTCTGCCATCTTGGCTCCACCCCTCTGGTGCATTAGGTTTCAAACTATTTATAGCCAAAAAATACAAACAAAAGTGTTTTTCTAGTCCCAGTCCCAGTGATTACCAATGGTAAGTGTAGTGGGTTATATTTTTTAGATCTGGGATTATATATATATATATATATATATATATATATATATATATATATATATATATATATATTTTTTTTTTTTTTTAACTTTGTTTTCCTGTATGTATTTTCTTCTTAAACTATCACTATTATTTTTGCTTTTATTAGTTGCACCTTCTCTTGTGCATTTTCTTTTCACGATTTATTAAAGAATTGCTAAGTATAAAAAGCCTCATTTGATAGGAGGAACAGGACTGCCTAACAGTACACAAAGGTCAAAATGAAAATTGGCAAGTTATGTGCAAATAAGATTCAAAACTTACTGATAATAATGATGATGATGATGATGAAAATGGTCAATTACAGATAATATAGTAGCAAGGAGAACTGATCATATAATATGTTCAGAGAAGTATTAACTCATCCATCTTAAAGGGATAGAATTTCATTCAAAATATCAATAAAATTTGAGGTAAATTTCAATGTTGTTGAAAATTTCAAATGATTATTTATAACTGATCTAGAGTAATTTTAATTTTATAAGTTGTATTTTTGAAGCTTATTTAACTAATTTTCAAAATTAATGGTATTGAAAATATGACAGGTATTGTGTTATTTATAATTTCCATACAAATATTACTTAATTTTGAGTTTATAGACTTCATGTCCAAAAAGCAGCACAAAGACACATCATCTGTGCCATAAGCCTGGAGTGACTTACCATAATGGTAATAGACTGCATATTTGTTGAAATTCAACATTTGCCAACTCAAATTTGACCTTGTTTACACACACCCATATTAAATAACTGCCACATCACATTCAATATAAGTTGGGCAAAATTAGCTGCCTTAGTTTTGCTTTTGTTGATTTTTATTTCAATTTTATTTTCATTGGGGAAAAAAGGAATGCATTGAATTTGGAGTTATATTTGACAATGTTCAATAATTTCAATTCTTTTCTAAGATACTTTTCTTCCTAATCCCAGAAGAGGCCCCCTTTTTGTTTGAAAAGTTAGGAAAACTCTGCAAAACAATATATATAGAAATACTTCACAAACTATAAATGGCTATATACACTGGTTCCCATAGTTCAGAGTCAAGTAAATCCTTATCTTATTTCAGCTTTTGAATAGTTTCAGAAAGGCAGCACAGTATAGTTTAATAGAGCACAGGTTTGAGCCTTGGATTGACATTTACAATCTGGGAGGCAATGGTAAGTCATTTCATATTTTTGGTTTCTATTTTTTCCCCATCTGTAAAATGGGATTAAAATAAATGTGCTTCCTCTCCCATGATGCTGTGAGACAAGCACCCTGCAAAGGAGATTATTGTTAAATTTGATCTAAAATTTTTATTACTAGTATTGAATTGTTCTTGCACATCTTAGGATCAACCTCTCTATAGGCGAAGGGCTTACCTAACTGATCTGATAACCAGTAAAGGAATAATGAACTAATGAAGATGAATAAAAAGATACATTTCAATTCTAAGGTTTGGCAACAAAGGGTGACTTGGATAGGGTGCTAAGTCAGGAGTTAGGAAGACTTATCTTCCTGAGTTAAAATCTGGGCAGAACCAAGATGGCAGTATAGAAGCAGGAAAACTCTGTGAGCTTCCCCCATAGCCATCTCAAATACCTATAAAATATGACTCTAAACAAATTTTAGAGCTACAGAACCCATAAAGTGACAGAGAGAAACAAATATCCCGCTGAAGGCAGCCAGAAGGATCTATCACACCAAGCTGGGAGCCAAGCCCAGCACTGTGGGAGCCCCCATTTTTAGCCCCAGGGCAACCCGACCAGAAGCAGCTGAAATGAACTTCAGGAGAGTGCATCACCAGCAGCTGTGGTGGTTTCCAGAATTATCAACCCATAAATGCCAAAGGCAAAGTAAAAGGTTAGTGTGGAACTCTGTTGGAACTAGGGGAGACAGAGGCATGGTCCAGCCCTTGCCAGAGTGAGAAGTGGTGGAGGTGTGGTGGCTATTCATCTGCCTCCATGTGGCTGCTTCAGATCTTCTGGCCTGCAGATTGTAGGGACCAAGAAACCATTCAGAGGGGTAATTGATCTTGCTTTAACCTGCCTGGATCTGGATCATGGTCTTGAGTGGAGGTCCTTGGGTGTGTGACCAGTGAGCCAGAGCCTGTGGTGCCCAACAAATAGCTTTGGCAGCTGTGAAAACTCCAGAGATTTGGGACAAAGCTCTCACCTCTGGAAGTGGAGTCCTACTGTGGCAAAGAACTCAAAAGTCAAGTAATTGGCAACATGAGCAAACAAAGGAAGCAAAGCAAGCACAGCAATCAAACCTTAGATTCCTTTTTTGGGAACAAAAAGGATCAAAGCATGGAACAGGAGGAAGACAACGAAGTCAGAACTCCTGCACCAAAAGCTTCCAAGAAAAATATGAATTGGTTACAGGCTGTGGAGGAGCTTAAGAAGGATTTTGAAAATTAAATAAAAGAAGTAGAGAAAAATTAGGATGAGAGATGAGAATGATGTAACAAAATCATGAAAAGTGAGTTAACGTGACTGAAGAAAATAACACCTTAAAAACCAGACTAACTCAAATGGCAAAAGAGGCCCAAAAAGCTAATGAGGAGAAGAATGCCTTAAAAAGCCAAATTTTCCAGATGGAAAAAGAATTCAAAAGCTCACTGAGGAGAATCATTCTTTCAGAATTAGACTGGAGGGGCAGCTAGGTGGTGCAGTGAGTAGAGCGCCGGCCCTGGACTCAGAAGGATCTGAGTTCGGATCCGGCCTCAGACACTCAATACACACAAACAAAAAAAACCTAGCCATGTGACCTTGGGCAAGTTACTTAACCCCAATTGCCCTCAAAAAAAAAAAAACAAAAAACAACCAGAATTAGTTTGGAGCAAATGGAAGCTAGTATCTATATGAGAAATCAAGATACTATTAAACAGATCCAAACAAATGAAAAAATAAAAGTCAATGTGAAATATCTCATTAGAAAACCACTGACCTGGAAAATAAATCCAGGAGACATAATTTAAAAATTATTGGACTATCTGAAAGCCATGATCAAAAAAAGGACCTATAAATAATCCTTCAAGAAATTATCAAGCAAAATTGCGCTGATATTTAGAACCAGAGGGCAAAATAGAAATAGAAAGAATTCACCAATCCCCCTTGAAAAAGATCCCAAAAAGTAAACTAGGAATATTATGGCCAGGTTCTAGAGTTCCCAGATCAAGGAGAAAATATTATAAGCAGCCAAGAATAATTTGAATATTGTGGAAACATAATCAGGATAACACAAGATCTAGCAGCTTCTACCTTAAGGGGTTGAAGGGCTTGGAATATGATATTCTGGAGGTCAAAGGAGCTAGGATTAAAACCAAGAATCTCCACCCAGCAAAACTGAGTATAATGTTTCAGGGTAAAATATGGTCATTTAATGAAATAGAGGACTTTCAAGCATTCTTGAGGGAAAAATCAGAGTTGAATAGAAAATTTGACATTCAAACACAAGAAGCAAGGGAAGCATGAGAAGGTAAACAGGGAAAAGGAATCATAAGGAACTTATCAAATTTGTACAATTTACTTGCCTACATGGAAAAACGATAATTGTAACTTATGAAACTTTTCTCAGTATGAGAATAGTTGAAGGGAATAGAAATGAACATATATGTATACATACATATATATGTCTATATAGCAGGGCATATGTGCATATGAATACATATGTGAGCATGTGTAGATATGTGTACAGTTATACATAGAGGGCACAGGATCAATTTAATAGTAAGGGATTATATTTAAAAAATAAAATTAAGAGGTGAGAGAGGAATATAATGAGAGGAGAAAGGGAGACACAGAATAGGGTAAATTATCTCATATAAAAGAGGCAAGGGAAAACTGTTACAATGGAGGGGAAGAACAGGAAGGCAAAAGGGAATGGGACAACCTTACTCCCATTGAATTTGGCTTAAGGAGAAAATAACATACACACTAAATTGGGTATCTTACCCTATAGGAAAGTAGGGGAGTAGGGAATAAGAGAGGGGATGATAGAAGGTAGGGCAGATTGGGGGGAGGATAGTTAGAAGCACACACTTTTGAAAAGGGACAGGGTCAAAGTAGAAAATAGAACAAGTGGGGGGTGGGATAGAATGGAGGGAAATGTAGTCAGTCCTTCACAGTATATCCACTATGGAAATGTTTTTTGTAAATACACATGTACAGCTTTTATTGAATTGCTTATCTTCACAGTAAGGGTGGGTGACAAGGGAAGAAGGGAAAAAATCTGGAATTCAAAGTTTTAAAATCAAATATTTTAAAATATATTATTATTTGATTTTTTACATGCAACTGGAAAATATGATATACGGGCAATGGGATATGGAATTCTGTCTTGCCCTTCTGGAAAGATTGGGGGAGGGGGCATTCAGTAGGATCTCTGTTTTGGGGTGGTAGGTAGGGAGAAGATGGGGAGAAAATTTGTAACTCAAAATCTTGTGGAAATAAAAATTAAAAATAAACATGATTTTTTTAAAAGAAAAAAAAATCTGGCCTCAGATACTTTCTAGCTGTGTGACCCTAGGCAATCATTTAACTGTGTTTGCCTCAATTTTCTTATCTGTAACATAAACTGGAGAAGAAATGGCAAACTACCCCAAGTGTCTTTGACAAGAAAACCCCAGATTGGGTCACAAAGAGACAGACACAACTGAAAAATGATTGAACAACAACTCTTAGGTTCAATGCTGTGTGGATTTTATTGATGGCCTTCTGCTTGCTATTATCACAGAGAATAACGCTCATGGTAATGTTTTCAGTTCATGTAGGAAGAGAGATTGATCCAAAGGCAGGAAGTAGGGGACGTCTATTTTCTCTGGTTGCATCTCATATGTTGCCTCCTCTGTGAAGATTTTCTTTGAGACTCCAGCTCACATAACTCTTTTCTGACCTCTTATAGGTCATAAATATTGTCTCTATCATACTTTTAAAAAATTTAATTATATTGTCCTATGTCATTCTTTAATAGTTTGTATCATGCAAGTTCTTTCTTCCAAACAAGGTAATAGGTTTAAAGTCAGGAGCTGAGTCATATGCTTTAAAAATAAATCCCTCCTAGAGTGTAACACGGTATGTGCTGTACATATTTAAGATGGATTGAATTAAACTGAACCAAATGGCCACTCTGCCTTCTTTGTCTCCCTTAGTCATTTTCCAACCTCTTTGTCCTGGCAGACTAGACTCTAGAGAAACTTTGAAACCTTCAGTTGGGTATCTGACTTCTAACTTGTGAGACTTTGCTGTATTAAGGTACCCTCAGAATGAACTGATGCTTTTTAATGCCTGCCTATTTCTGAGCTGCCACACCATAGGTAGGCCCCAACATGCACACACCTTGTCACCTCTTCATTAGAGAATTGTCATCAAATCAACACTATCACATATATATACACACACACATGCACACATTTGTACATATACATATACACATGCACATGTTTATTCAAATAATATACACACATGCATGCATATGTGTATTCATATACATTATCTAAATATTCATTATATACACACATTTATATGTGTACACACATACATATATGCACATGTGTATATATATATACATTATCCAAATAATACATATATTTACACATGTATATACAGACATGCATATATACAGACATTTTGCCCTTTGGGTGGTATGTATATATGCATGTGGATATATAGATGTATATGTGTATATAAATATGTATATGTATGTATACATTTATTCACATATACATACACATAATACATATATACATCTATTCACATATATGCCATACATATGTAGATATGTTATGTTTAATATGACTACATATATACATGCACATATACATATACACATTATAATTTATATATGTGTGTGTGTGTGTGTGTGTGTGTCCTTTGGGATATACATGTATACAAACATAAATATATATGCATGTATGTGTATATATGTGTATATGTGTATGTATGTAGTACTGGCCCCTGCTGCTGAAAAACCAGATGTGTTACATTTTACCTTCCTTCAGGGATTTCCAGCATCTTTAAAAGGGTGGGAGGGTCTCAACTCTCTGCAAATGGCTCTAGGATGATCTTTCCCCAAATGTAGGGGGTAGGTATTCTGAATCCTAGTTCCATTTAGTTACTAACAGTTGAAATAGCTTTTATAAATAATATTATCTTCAAAATGTATAACTGTAAATAAATGAATTTGTTCCCCAAAATATTGGACTCAGTTGTACCTACCCTCCTACTTATTACCTCAGTCTCTGGGAGGTTGGTGGAGTGGGGAAGAAATTAGGTTCATAACTTAATTCAGTTTTTATAGAGCCTAGTCCTAAGTTCCAAGTCCAAAATTGCCCTCAAATCTAAGGTGCCTTGGCTTTTCTGGCCAGCTCTATGGAATTGGCTGGCAGCATCCTTTCAGAAATTCTAGCTTTGAAGTTGGCATAACTTGAACTTCCAGTTATGAAAGGGATCTCTATTGTCACTTGAAACCTAGAAGGACAAATGAAACAAAATGCACATACCTCCAGACCCATCTTGGAGCTGGGGTAAAAGATAAGAGTGTGTCCTGTGAACTGTGATCTTCATTGTCATTATCTGAATGCAACAAAAGTGCTTGGGAAAAGGAAAAGCCTTTCCCAGGATGGTTAGTTTTAAAGACATAGCTTGCTCTAGTTATATAACCAAGGAAAAAGGGTGTTATCCCTTCTCACGTGGTAAGACAGAGAAGGAGGATGCACAGTACCTCTATGTTAGGGACTCTGGGCCTATACAGGGCAAACCTCTTTATACTCACACACCTGCCCTTAACACATATGCATATACACATGCACATGTAAAAGTACACACATTTTATATATGTACATATATCTATATATAAGAGAAATTTGTATTTAATGTCATTGGCTTATTTTTTTAATTTTTTGGATTTTATGCATTTAAAGACATTATTCTGAGAAGTCCATGAGTTTCATCAGATTGCCAAAAGGATCAATGACACAACAATTTTGAGCACTCCTCTTCTAGATCAAAATCCCTTTCCTCAGCCACCACTCCCCTGTATGTGTTGCCTCTCTCATTAGAATATATGGTCCTTGAAAGCAGATAGTATCATGCTTTCGTGTTTGTGCCTAGTCCATAGCAACAGTTAATCTTTTATCATGTATCCATTCATCCATGGAGGACCAGTCTTACTACTAGAAATATGGAAAGATAGTCATTAAGGCCCATGAAGCTTCTCTTACTCTCCCAAGAGAGGTGCCATTACTGACAATGTAATAACTCTTACTGGAGCTTTTTGGATGGGAAGTGGTGCTGCTTAGGAATTCAGTCACATGAGGCAGATGTGCTCCTACACTCCTGACTGATGACCGATATAGTATAAGCACTGTGAGTGCACTGGTGATTCATTACATTGGGTCGCAGACTGGGCTTGCTACCTTGCCAGTAGCTAGTACCATGTGGAGGCAGACAGCTGCCTCTCCTGTTTTTTCCTGAGCCTGATGGCTTATTTTAGGAAGAAAGATAGAGGGAGCAGCAAACCCTCCCACTCAGTGCCAGCTCTTGGAGCAGGTGGCACCAGGTTTTGCTTCCCTATTCACTTCTGACTCCTAGAACAGTCCCTTGTATGTAGTAATCACAGTGTTTTAAATTGACTCTGCCTTCTCTCTACTTGTAGTTAACAACTGATCCAGAGAAAACTTTGCTTAAATAGTATGGATCTCCCTTCTTGATCAAATTGCCAACTGTAAGCTTTAATTGAGCAAGGTGTCTCAGGATTTTTCAATTTCTTCTCTTCTTTCCTTAGATATTTTTTTCAGAACCAGGATCCCTCCCCTGCTCAGCTTACTGAATTGCTATTAAATAAACTCCATTTAAAACTTCACATGTCATTATTGTTTCTCTTGAATTCCCCCCCCACACACAGTGGAAAATCTTTCTCCATGCTCGCCTCCTCCTCTGCTATCGGTTTGTTTGTAATTCTATTTTCCTTTGGCCCTTTTCACCATGTTGTTGCCCTGTTCCACTTTGGGTCTACAAGTGGACTTTCTTCCTGCTTTGGGTTACTTTGCACACCTGGCAGACACAGCATCATAAATGATGAAAATAGAGGTGATTTCATTGAAAACAATTACAGTAAAGGCTTTCAAATGACCAAACTCCAGGTTTTAGTGAGTATGCGGATTCCACAATTATGTTCCACAGTTAGGTGGGACCTTTGCCCACAAAAGTATCCCTCCAGTTTTATTTTTTTCTGATTTCTTCCTTCTTTAGGAAGACTATTTCCTCTCCTGACCAGTTTTCATAGCATCTGTTAATTTCTTGTTGCCAAAAAAGGGTAGTTAGCACCCTTCTGTTCATAAATGAGAACAGGAAGCTGGATAAATCAAACCTAGTCCAATTACCTCAACTTAAGAAACCTTGCCTGACACTTGGTTTGGTTGAGCCAGACATGGCATTACAAAGAATATTCCCTTGCTACTGTTTCCAGAGCCCTAGCCAAGTCACTAACCAAACATCACTTTCTAATGAATATTGTTAGCTAAAAGTAGAACCTACTATCTACTCATTTAAATTTAAAGTCAAGATGTGGAGCAGAGATGAGTTATTCTGGCTTAAAAACAAAGTCTGGTGAACGGGTGGATTAAAGCCAAGCAGGGGACAGCTAGTCTCCTTGCCAACTACTGGAGGGTCTTCTCTCCCCGACAGCTTACACTCCCTTTCCCAAAAAATAATCTGGCTCCTTCTGGATAACTGGAAAACACAGAATCAAACACCTGTTTACTAGATATGTAGAACTATATGCCTGCCACTGCTGATCCATCTGTAGAATGTAACATAACATTCACCAGCTGCTTTACTTAGCATGGGGTGGAAGCAAAATCCATTGATGAAAACATCAACAACGTACTTTTATACCACAGTGATTCCAATCATTCCTACTTTTTTTTTTTTAAATGGCACACTCACTGATAAGGCTTTTGTGAGTTTATGAAGGCAGGGGCATGGACAAATACTATGTCTGAATAGAGCAAAATGGAAGAAATAACCCCACATGGATTTTATCCCAGTATGCAGCATTCAGAGAGTCAATTATAAGGCATATCAGGGTTGGGACTGAGGTCACAAAGCTAGTGATTTTTCTCATCAGGAAATAACTGCCCTTAATTGTGCCCATCATTTTTTAAATCAGCATGAAGATGCTGTGTTGGCAATAACTACTGAGGAGAGCTAGTCTCTGTGATTTCAGCAAAGTTCAATATAGAGATTTAATCTGGGATGAGAGAAGCAAGAACAGATTCTTTTTAAATTTAGCAAAGGTGCTGTTTGCTATCTTCTCTATATGAAGAGGATATTGTTATTCTATTTTTTTCATCATCACCACTACCATAAAAATATAACTAACAAAAGGCATTCATTAAGTACCTAGATACATTGCTAAGTAATATATAAATAGAATATGTATGGTGTATCAGGTATCAAAGAGCTTGTACTCTAAGAAGAAATTTCCAATTTAAAAGTTTCTTCTGATGATATTAGAAATTCAAATACTTATTGGGACAAGACCAGGTTATAAACCAGAGAGCCATTTTATATTATGATTACATTGAGTGGCAGAATAAAAAAAACATTGAGCACAATGTGGGAATAGCTATCCAGCCTGAGCTAAATGGCAGCTAGGTGACACATTGAATATAGCACCAGGTGTGTAGTTATGAAGACATCTTCCTGAATTAAAATCTGGCCTTAGACACTTACTAGATGTATGACCCTGGACAAGTCACTTAACTTGCTTCAGTTCCTCATTTGTACAATGAGCTGGAGAAGGAAATGGTAAACCACTACAGTATCTTTGCCAACAAAACCCTAAATGAGTTGGACGTGAATGAAAAATGACTGAACAACAAAAACAAGCTAAACTAAATAAAACTTAAATCTAGTTTTTTTTTCTTTCAATTTACTGATTCCATCCAATGAGAGTCATAGAATTGAGGAATGGTTAAGAATCTTTGAGGATATGTCATTTAATATATCTACTTGGTTTAAGGATAGAATGTAGATAAATATTTGTGCTGGAATATCTTTCAACTTCAAGCATATAAGAAAGAGAAAATTCTATATCCTACATTTTTGTTTAGTCATATCTGACTCTTCATGATCCCATGGACCTTATTACCCATGGCAAAGATACTGGAATGGTTTGTCACTTCCTTCTCCAGTGGATTAAGACAAACATATTTAAGTGACTCTCCCAGAGTCACACAGCTAGCAAGTGTCTGAGGATGAATTTGAATGAAGATATTCCTGAATCTAGGCCCAGTGCTCTATCCAGCTGCCCATCTATATCCTATAGGACCCAGAATTATTCCTTGTGCATAGTAGGTGCATAGTAAATGTTTTTTGGATAAGTACTGTACCTGTTCAAATAAAGGTTGCATGTCTGGCCCAAATTTGGCTTGTATACAACCTGATTATAGATTATAGACTGTTCTCTTTATTAGAAATACAATTGTTTTATTATTGTTATTATTTTAGACCCCACACATATCATAAAGCACAGCTTAAACTTTGTCTTCTCATCAGGAGTAGAAATAGTAGTACCCTCTTCCCTACTGGTAAATTCAGCAGAAGTCCATGTAGTTAATTCCTTCCCCTGTATCACCTGAAGCTACTAGAAGTGGTTGGTAGGAGGGGATATCCCAGAATTCCCCCTCCAAATATTTTGTATTTTGCTGGTCATCTGAAACTATTTCCATTTTTTGCTATAGATTTAGATGCTGGTTCTTTGGAGCTCATTGGGATTTGAAGAACATAGGGATGATGAGTCCCACTGAGTAGTGGTGGCTTCTAAACTTTTTTTGTTCTTTTAAGTGAGAGGCTTTCCCTTTAAAAGAGTAAAAGATGGATTGGGGGTAGTAAGCAAAGGGTGAGGCAACTGAGAAAAATCCTTCTTTGTGAACTACCTTGAAAATTTTTTTAGAATTTCTGGGGTCAACTTTGTAGCTTTTTTCTGCAAAGAAGCAGCTTTGCCTCCCAAATGGGCTAGTGATACAGAGCCTTTAATAAGTCTGAATGAACAGATCCTTATGTCCTAACCCAAGCTAAGAAGGCAAAACAAGGAAGTGAGCTGAGCATCATGAGAAGAGTGCCCTTGTTCTTATCACAGAGGTGTTGGCCAAGCCCAAGGTTGGAATGTAAAGCTAAAGGTAGGTAAGATAGTTTAGGATGAAAGAAATGGAGAGGAGAAATTGACAAGGTCCCTTTTATTTCATTACTATAGTGAGACAGAGGACCTCCGAGAGAAAGGTAGAACTGGCAAAGAAATATTTCTTTCCTAAAGCACATCTCCCCAGTGTCCTTTAGCTTTTTTTATATACTACAACTTTTACTCAGTAATTTGGATAGGAAAAGGTAGCCTGGCATAGTTAATAGAGGGTTAGTCTTGGAGTTGGGAAGAATTGACTTGAGTCAACTGATCAGTTAACAAACATTTTAAAGTCTCTTCAATGCTAGGGACTTTGTTAGTTGTTGTTGATACAAAGACAATCATGAAACAGGTAGACAGGGAAGATTGTTTGTTGGGTAATGATAGATAGGAAAATTAAAAGTATATATGGGAGGAGGTACATGAAAAAACAGCAATTTTTATACTACCTTTTAAAATGCTGTCTCTTGGATTTTTGAAAATTTTTCTTCTTTTTCTTAAAGTTTAACTTTTTATGTAGAATTCTCTTCCTTTATATCTTATCTTTTATAAAAGAAATGAATTTATTCACTTTTAGAAAAAATCAAATTTCTTCAAGATATGTGAACCTTTCTTTGTGGTTTTGCCTTAATTTTTATACTATCTGAGAACAACTTACCAATTTAGTAAAGGGTATGGTCCATTCATTTGAATGAACCAATATGGTAGATGAATGTGCATTCCATGATAATCTGATCCAATGTTTAATTCTTCTTACTCTTAGGCAATTTTTCTTTATAGTTAATTTAAATCTTTCCTTCTATAATTGAAACTCATTTGGTGCTCAGTAAAGATTTATAATACTTAACCACTAATCTTTGTGTAATAATTTATCACATGTAGAACTCTGACTTCAATGGATATTTTATACATAGAACAGGGAGGGAGAGAATTGAGAAGCAAGACTTCTGAATTGACCTGGACTTTGAGGGACTTTTCAGGACTCTAATTCTGACTGACCTTGGAAAGTCATGCAAAGTGGTAATTTTCTAGTAAAGTCTCTTTTGATCCCACAGGTAAGTCAATGAGCAGAAAAAAAAGACTACAAATGTGTCTGACTTTAGAGATGAAATTGGCTCCTTTACTTCTTCCCTGGACAGTTTAGTCCAGCCATTCTATTCTATATATACTCTTGATATGTTGCAATTATCCACTTGTTCCCATGGTATTGAGTAGAGATGCTTCTAGTCATGGACAGGGAATATTTGACTCATGGCTCAATTCAAGCACTTTAGTCATCATACTTGAGAAATAAATTTGTCACTAAGGAAAATGAAATCCAATTTATAAAACCTTAAATCTGTATTGCTTAAGGAGTTCTTCTATGACTCAGGAGGTCAGTTCAAAGTTTTAAAAGACCAAGGTCTTACAGAACAAGGTTATCCATTAAAGCTTCCTCCCATTGGAACAAGTATCCTTTATTGAATAATACCTAGAGAGGTAGAAAATATGCGTGAAGTAGTGAAACAGTCTTCACAGTGAATAGATCTTTACAACATGTTACCTTGATATTCCAACTTGAAGATCAGAGGTCAGAGTGATAGAAACCTTTATATAGAAGCATTGTGGATAATTTGGCATCATGTAGCCCTGCAGAACCTCACTATGCAAGACTATCTTTTTCTATTTAAATTATTGTGCTACTGAATTGTTTTATTTGTTCTCCTAATTGTTTACATTTCAACTTACCACTCTTGGAATTGAGCCTCAAAGGTTCCCTGTCTAACCCATACCTGAACAAGAATCTTTTCTATAACACACCTGGGAAATGGTTGGCCAACCTTGCTGTCTTCCAGTGAAGTGGAACTCATTATATCCCAAGATAGCACATTCTGCTTCTAGACAGCTCTAACATAAGGGAATTTTTCCTGACATTAATCTTAAATTGACTTCTGTGCATCTTTTACCCATTACTTCTAGGTCTGCCTCCACTCTGAAAAAAAGTAAAATAAATTTACTCTCTCTCCCATATGCCAACCTCTCAAATACTTGAAGAAAGAAGTCATATATATCTTGTCTTCTCTCTGTGTCAAATATTCTCAGCTCCACCAAGTGATCTTCAAGTGGAATTATCCTGGTTGTCATTTTCTGGACACTGTTTAAGTTATCAAATCATTTAATTTAAATTCATTTAATAATGAAAAGTAATGCAATGACATGGAAGGAGCATGGGCCTTATACTGAAAATTGGCTCCTAAATTTGCCACTGAAAAGTTTATTGATATTTGGTAACATTTTTAACCTTACTGAACTAAGCTCACTTATCTGTAAAATTAAGGAATAAGGTTTCTTCCATCCCTAGAACACCACAGTACTAATATTGGATACCATGGGTGAGCAAATGATGTTCAGGGGATTTGATGTTGGACTTATTTTTAAACCCTAGAAAGTTAGAGGCATACTTCCTCAAACTGGGAAAAGTTCAAAACCAAGCAATTCTATCATTTCCACTACATACTGTGTGTATTGTCAGCATCTGGAGCATAAATTTAAAAAGATTTTTTGAGTAATTTCCTAACACATGGCATGTGCTGAATGGAGCTTTCTAGGACTTCTACAATCGCTAACTTCAACACTCACCTCTAATATATTCCGACTTAAAGTGTGCAACCTTGTTTAAAATGCACTGCTAAAGCATATATTTTCATGTATTGCTATGTCTGAATGCATGATAACCAGGTTGAAAATCAAATTATCTGTGTTAGGGTGAATATTATAGTGTGAATACTGCCTGCTGTGCTGTGAATGAATCTTGTAAACACAATCAAATGCATCTCTCCCTTTCTCAATGCATACCACCCCCCCACAAGAAAAGCAATTCTTCACCTTCTGCCATCCCATTGTCACAGCGGTTCATGTTTATTGTGGGTGACATCTTCAGCTACGACGCAGCATGAGTTCTGCCATGTTGTAACTGAGCGTTCTCTTTGGAAAATCAGCATTCAGATTAAAGTTGTTTCATGAATAATGAAAAAAAATAAATATCACCCTTATACTGGAGGTATGCAAAATGCTTTGTTTAACTAAAAGTGTCTGCTGAGAAATTCTCTGGTCTCTCAAGCTGTGGGCTGTTTTATTGAGGGCAAAGAGGAGACATTTAGATGGGGGTTGTTTTCACTCCATTGCTAATTTTCTATGTGTCCCAGTGAGGGGGAATGTGTTTGTGTTCTTAGCTGAGAAGCTACAAGCTTTAGCAAGTGACAGTCATGAGCCCAAAGCTGAGAATACTAGGTTTGCCGAGTCAGAAGTCAAGACTCCATGGCTCACAGACAGTCAGAGTTCTTCATTCCTGGATCTCCTGGTTTAGAGTATTTCCCAAGATCCTCTTCAAAAGCATCCCAGAGAGCCACTTTAATAATTTCTGAAGGTGCTTGGCTTTAGTAGCAGTAAAAACAAAAAAGAGATTTTTTTTTCTGATGAGAGGTATTCTGTTGCACTGTAGGGCCGTACAAGGCAAAGTTATTGTAAGATCTGGGTAAAAGATATCCTTAGCACAATTGTGATGGATCTTCCTTTATTCTGGCAGCATCATTGCCTGTTACTGCCAGTTCTCCAAAGATCACAATTACAAATTTCAGGAAGAAAAAACAAACTCAGTGAATTATGGGGTTAGCCTGACCAGTTCTTTGCCTAATAAGTTTGGTTTTCCCAGGGTTGATGGCTATAGGAAAAAAAGAAAAAAAAATCACATTCTCACTTCTTAGTAGAGCACCTGGCACATAGGAGTCACTTAAAATGTTTATTGATTGATTGTCCATTACCCATATCCACCCATAAACACATATATGCAGGTAAAATCATATTCAAATGAATATCCAAGATCTCCTCCAAAGGAAAACAAGTCACCAATGTTCTCTTCCCCCTCAAATTATTCCATATATAGTTTTCTAAATATATGTTTTGAATAGAATGTAAACTCCTTACGGGCAGAGATTATTTTCATCATTGGAATCTATAGCATATAGCATGGAATCTTCTACCTAGTAGGTACTTAATAAAAGTTTTGATCCCAGCAGTTCTACCATGTCCTCTTGGTTGGAATTGGGTGTGGTGTGTGATGGGAGGTTATGTGTTAATCATATTGTTACAAGGCTCATGTACTATCCTCCATCTTTCTCCAATCCTCTTGACCCTTCCCCCTCGCACTGGCAGACTGCCTTCTTGAGTCATTTTCCATCAACCAACAGTATAAGCAGTACCCTCTAAAATGCAAGGCCAGGCAACTGCCCTTATTCACCATGCCCTCAGGATAGATCTGAACAGTTGAACCAAGTAGCTAAATAATACTTTCTCCCTCTTCTTTTTAAATTGTGCTTTTATTTATTTTGAGAAATATTTCCCAAATACATTTGAATCTGGTTCCAATGTTGCTGGCTGCATGGGCCTCAGGCATAAATAATGTTTTCAACCTCTTCCTACTTGCTTTGAATTTAGGTTTTGATAACTCATTTTATATGTTTCCTTCCCCCTCTCAGGGTGTACCCAGTTTCTGAGACAGCATGAGTCAGTGCCACCCTCCCTTTAAACAAACAACAGGTTCAGGCCCAGTTCTTTCCCATATTTCATCTGGAGCACTTCATGGCAGGGAAAAATTCCAAAGTTCACCAGAGAAGTATGACCAAGACCAAAGCCTTTTTCTATAACTTCTCAGCTACTTATTAGCATATATTATCTCCTCAACATAAGAATTACATCCTTTTTGGCAAGTAAACGAATGGCCACAAATATATTTCTGTAAATAAAAAAATCCACAAATGATTCTGGAAATATGAATATATATATCCATAATTTAAGCACATACATCTAATTCTTAAGGCTTTTAAGTAAACAATATTTCTACTGTAACTTAAGATGATTTTCTAGTAATAATTTCATATAAATACTTTACCTCAGGAAATTGTTTGGTACATGAGATAACCAAGAAAGGCTAAAGCTATTATGGAAAACAGAAGAAACAGTTTGGAGTGAAGTGAAAGAAAAGAAAAATAAAAGACCATTCACAGACCATTGTCAAAGCTAGAATGAGGTGGCAGATCATGAAATATTTCTTCAGGTAGGAAAATAACAAAGCCTGGTCAGGGATATTTTAATACCTCTACTCAAATGCTGATGCAGAAAATTAGCTTTAAAAAAGGATTAATGTTTCTTAACATATTCAAAATATATTTCTTGAAGAACTGTAGATGTGGGTGCCCATCATTCAGTGAATGACCAAAAATAATTGTATAGTAATATAAGGAGATACTATTGTGCAGCAAGAACTTGGAAATGTGAGGAGGTTTGTATGAATGGACATAGTACAAGACATCCAGAATGAAAAGAACAACATATACAATGACTCCAACAATATAAATTAAAAAGATTACCAAAAATATAGTTGAATAATGGAAAAAAGCAATGAACATCTTGGAGAAGTAAAACATAAATTCACTTCAGAGATTTGGAAGGACTATTTTACTTTTGGCTTTTATGCAAAAAATTCATAGCAGGAGGGGTGGAGATGAAAAGTTTCCAGTCAAATAAATAAGAAGAAAAATCTGCTTAAGTTACTTGGTTATGGTTTGAGTATAAGAGGAGAGAAGAATTTAGGTAGGAAAGATAGAGGAAAATTTAAACACCACGATACTGGACTAGAAACCAGTCCAGATTCTATATCTGTTTTCTTTTTAAAATTGTATTTAATATTTTATTTTCCCCAACAACAGGCAAAAACAATTTTAACATTTTTTTTCAGATTTTAAGTTTTAACTTCTCTCTCTCCCTCTCCTCATACCCTCATTGAGAAGGCAAACAATTTGACATAGGTAATACATGTGTAATCATACAAAACACATTTCCATGTAAGGCATTCTGTGAAAGAAAACACAGACAAAAGAAAACAAGAAAAATAAAGAAAGTAAAAAAAATGTCTGATTTGTAATTCAGACTCTACCAGTTTTTTCCCTGGAGATGGATAGCACCTATCATCATAAGTTCTACAGAAATTCTCTTAGATCATTGTATTGCTGAGAATAGCTAAGTTATCCATAGAAGGTCAACATACAATATTGCTGTCACTGTGTACAATGTTCTCCTGGTTCTGCTCATTTCACTATGCATCAGTTTGTGTATCATGTTCTTGCATAGGTTCTGTGTTTTTCTGAGAGCATCCTGCTCAACATTTCTTAAAACACAATAGTATTCTATCATATTATATACAACTTGTTTAGCCATCTACCAATTGTTGGACATCCCCTCAATTTCAAATTCTTTGTCACCAATAAAAAAGCAGCTATAAATGTTTTTGTACATAGGTCCTTTTCCTTTTTGTCTTTTTATATCTTCAGGATACAGACTTAGTAGTGGTAGTGCTTAGTCAAAGCCTTGGTCAAAACCACTGCGTGGTTTTATAGCCCTTTCGGCCTAGTTCCAAATTGCTCTCCAGAATGGTTGAATCAGTGTACACCTTCACCAATAGTTTGCTAGTATTTTAACTTACTAATAACTTCCAACATTTGTCATTTTCCTTTTCTGTCATATTGGCTAATCTGATAGGTGTAAGGTAGTAGCTCAGAATTATTTTAGTCTGTATTTCTCTCACCAACACTGATGCAGAGCATTTTTTTCATATGACTATAGATAGTTTTGGTTTCTTTGTCTGAAAACTGCTTGTTCATATCTTTTGACCATTTACCAATTGAGGAATAATTTTTATTTCTCTAAATTTGGATCATTTCTCTATATGTTTGAGAAACAAAGTCTTTATCAGAGAAACTCAATGTATTTTTTTTCATGGTTTTGATTACCAAATATGTATTTCCCTCCATTCTATTGCCCTTGTTTGTCCTACTTTCTCTTTCATTTTACCATGTCCATTCTCAAAAGTATTTTGCTTCTGGCTTTTATCCCATCCTGTCCCAAAGTGCCCTCCCTTCTATCAACTTCTCCCCCTCCTCTTAGTCCATTCCCTTCCTACTTTTCTATGCGGTAAGATAGATTTCTATACCAGCTGAATGTGTACATTATTCCCCCTCTCTGAGCCAGTTCCAATGAGAGTAAGGTTCATATGCTCCCCTCCTTGCTTTCTCCATTTTTCTTTCCACTATAAAATTTCTTTCAAGCATCTTTTATGTCATATAATTTATTCCATTCTACCTCCCCCTTTTCCCTTCTCCCAGTGAATTCTTTTTCTCATCTCTTTATTTTTTTAGATAATCATACCATCACATTTAACTACACCTCAGTTTTCTGTCTATGCATACTCCTTCTAACTATAACTCCTTCTAAGAATGAAAAAGTTTTTAGGAGTCATAAATATCATTTTCTAATGTAGTAATATAAAAAGTTTAACCTTATTGCATCCCTTATTATTTCTCTTTCCTGCTTATCTTTTTATGCTTCTTTTGCATCTTGTATTTGACAGTCAAATGTTATATTCAGCCTTGATCTTTTTCTTAGGAAGACTTGAAAGCCCTCTATTTCACTGAATGTCTATTTTTCCCTTGAATTATTATACTTGCTTTTGCTGGGTAGGTAATTTCTGGTTGTAGTCCTAGCTCTTTTGCCCTCTAGAATGTCATGTTCAATTTCTCAGATCCTTTAATGTAGAAGCTGCTAAATCCTGGGTTATCTTGACTCTGGTTCCATAATATTTGAATTGTTTCCTTTTGAGTGCTTGTAGTATTTCCTCCTCGATCTGAAGGGTCTAGAAATTGGCTGTAGTATTCCTGGGAGTTTTAATTTGGGGATCTGATGATCAGTGGATTCTTTCAATTTTGATTTTACCTTCTGGTTCTAGAATAGCAGGGCAGTTTTCCTTGATAATTTCCCTAAAGATGATGTGTGGGCTCTTTTTTTTTTATCATGACTTTCAAGTAGTCCAATAATTCTTAAATTATCTCTCCTATATCTATTTTCCAAGTCAGTTGTTTTTCCAATGAGATATTTCACATTTTCTTCCATTTTTTCATTCTTTTGACTTCATTTGATTGTTTCTTGATATCTCATAAAGTCATTAGCTTCCACTTGTCCAATTCTAACTTTTAAGGATTACTCACTGAAGAGTGAGGTTTTGTACATCCTTTTCCATTTAGCCAGTTCTACTCTTTAAGGAGTTCTCTTTAGTTACTTTTGGCATATCATTTTTTTTCCCATTTGGCCAGTTCTGTTTTTTAAGGCATTCTTCTCCTCATTGGCTTTTTGTATCTTTTACCATTTGGTCCCTTCTGTTTTTCAAGGTGTTATTTTCTTCAGTATTTTTGTGCCTTCTTTACCAAACTGTTGATTCTTTTTAATGATTTTCTTGCATCACTCTCATTTTCTTGCCAATTTTTCCTCTACCTCTCTTACTTGATTTTAAAAATCCTTTTTGAGCTTTCCCATGGTCTGAGACCAATTCATGTTTTTGTTTGAGACTTTGGATGTAATCATTTTGACTTTGTTGTGTAGAGAAAATTGGTGAAAGAAACAGAAAATTGGTACAAGTCTAAAGGGGAGATAAGTATGTCTGTGGTTGTCCAGTTATTTTGACAAAGGAAAGAAATTTGAGGAGGATTGTCAAATTACTCAGAAATATTAATTAGTTGAAAAAAGTTCTAATCAGTGGCTTAGAATTATGTGTCCAAAAGTAATTTTAATAAAGAAGACAAAAAACATCTACTATTTTGGAGAGTAGTGGGACTTGTAAAAGGGATGAATCAACTGTTTGATGTTTGAATTCTGTCAGTAGTTGAGTGATTGCTATCTGTTTGAGAAGTATAGCCTGATTTCCCTTTTGGAAGATAAGGTAAAGGGATGAAAATAATTTTTTAACTTTAACCCTGGAATAAGCAGTTTCTAAACAAGGATAAGAAAGGCTTCAATGGAAAAATGGTTCTGAGTTGGAGGGAGGAGACTAGAAACTTCTCAGAAGGGCAACAGAATCCACAAAAGGATGGAGTGGAACAATTTTCCAGCCCAACATAACTTAGAAGTATTGAAGGAAAGGTCTGTCTTACTTGTTTAAAAGGGGAGAGAAGCCCAGTGCAAGTAGAATCCAGGCAAGTCAGTGAGGCCCCTACCCTCAGTGTGGATCAGCAATTAATGCCCCACTGTCCCAGCTAAGCAGGTCAGTAGCACAGCAGGCCAGCTGTGAAGCTGCCAGTCCCAGTGTAGCAGGCTAGTGACTAGGCCTGGTAGGTTTGACAGACCTGGAGCAGAGTCATGACTAGATCAGGCAACCACAGCACTTTAGGTCAACCACAAGCCCTAGAGACTACCCAACCTCATGCACAATAGGTGAATCACTAGCACTGGAGGCCCCTGCAAAGCAACACAGTGATCTAAGCATCTGCCTCATGTACAAGAAGCATGAAAGAGTGCCCTCCGTGCCCCAGAAACAGAACTCAACTTTAAAAGTTATGAAATAAGCTCAAAAATAAGCAAAAACAACAACAACAAATCCCTGACCATAAAAAGCTACTATGACAACAGGGAAGATCAAAACAAAAATTCAGAAGACAACAAAATAAAAATACCTACATGTGAAACATCAAAAAGAAGTAAAAATCAATCTCAGGCCCAAAAGGTCCTTCTGAAAGAGATCAAGAAGTATTTTTAAAGCAAATAAGAGAAGTAGGAGAAAGATTGGGAAAAGAAATGAAAGTGATGCAAGACAATCACAAAAAACAGTCAATAGGTTGGTAAAGGAGACACAAATAAGGTAAAAATATGTGCAAAAGTTTACTGAGGAAAACAACTCCTTAAAAAGTAGAATTGGCTAAATGGAAAAGAAAATACAAAAACTAACTGAAGAAAATAATTCCTTAAAAATTAGAATTGGGAAAATGGAAATTAATAACTCTATAAGACATCAATAATCAATCAAACAAAATAACCTGGAAATAGATCAAGGAGAAATCATTTAAGAATGATTAGACTACCCAAAAGCCATAATAAAAAAAGTACCTGGACAGCATTTCTCAAGAAATTATCAAGAAAAACTGCCCTGATATCTTAGAACCAGAAGGTAGAATAGTAATTAAAAGAAACCACTGATCACCTGAAAGAGATTCCAAAATGAAAACTCCCAGGAATGTTATGGCCAAACTCCTGAGCTCTTAGATCAAGAAAAATACACAGCCAGAAAGAAACAATTCAAATGTCAAGGTCAGGACTATACAGGATTTAGCAGCTTCTATATTAAAGTATTAGAGGGCTTGGAATATGATATTCTGGAAGGCAAAGGAGCTTGGATTACAATCAAGAATCAACTACTGAGTAACACTGAGCTTAATCTTTTAGAGGAAAAATAGGCATTTAAAAAACAGGGGACAGGAGTGGCTAGGTCATGTACTGAATAGAACACTGGCCCTAGAGTCAGGAGAACCTGAGTTCAAATCTGACCTCAGACACTTAACACTTACTAGCTATGTGACCTTGGGCAAGTCACTTAACCCCAATTGCTCTGCCCCCCCCCCCAAAAAAAAATAAGCAAAAAAATAAAAATAAAAAACAGGGAACTTTCAAATATTCCTGATGAAAAGAACAGAGCTGAACAGAAAATTCAGTTTTCAAATACAAGACTCAAGAGAAGTATAAAAAGGTAAACAGGGATGAAAAAAGCAATTTATTCCATAAGAGTAAATGGTTTACATCACTGTGTAGAAAGATGATACTTGTAACTCTTAAGGACTTTATCTCTATTAGAGAAGTTAGGAGTTTACATAGATAAATGGTATGGGTATAAATTGACTTTGATGGGATGATATAAAAAATTAAGGGATGAGAAAGAGTATTGAACTAGTAGAAGAGGGAAGGGAGAGGCAGAATGGGGTAAATGATATCACATGAAGAGGCTCTAGAGACCTATTACAGTAGAGGGGAAAAAATGAAGGGCTGGGGTGAGCATTGTTTGAACCTTTTTCTCATCAGATTTGGCTCAAAGAGGGAATTTGAACACACCTTTAGTTGATTATAGAAATCTATCTTTCCCCATAGGGAAGTAGGAGGGAAGAGGGAAAGAAAACAGGGGAAATGATGGAAGGGAGGGTAGATTGATGGACGTGGTGGTCAGAAGCAAAACAATGGGGAAGAGGGACAGAGTGAAAGGAGATAATGAGGAAAGTATAAATGAGGGGGAATTAGGATGGGGGGAAATACACAGTTATCATAACTGTGAATGGGAATGGGATAAACTCCCCCATAAAATGGAAGCACATAACAAAGTGGAATGAAAACCAGGATCCTACAAAATGTTGTTTAGACACACAGAGTAAAGTAAAAGACTTTCAGCCTTTCCCACATCACCAGTGTTTTTCTTCTGTCTACTACTTCTCCTGATGTGCTGTAAAGCCAAGCATGAGCAGCTCTTCAGAAGACTGCTGCTGTGAATAGCTTTAAGGTTCTGATCAGATAGTATAGTGAACTCTCTCTATTTATTCAACAAAAAACTAAGGCAAAACATTAACAGAAACCAAAGTATAGCATTCAAAATGTTATAACATAACAACTTATCACTAAAGTGACCATATATTTTTCACCATAGTGGCCACATAGTTTTAAACAAAAGATACCATTCAGTAAGTCCTTAACTTTATCATCCTTAAGGAGCAAGCCTCCTTAAGGGACACAAAGTACAAAGGTCAAAGTTCTCCACCCCTAGGTCATATTGTCTTAATCTCTCAGTCAAAGTCTTCTTTCTTCTTGATTGGAGATTACTTTCCAATAATCCTTAACTCAGTCATCCTTAAGAGGTACAAGGCACAGAGTACAAAGTTCTCCCACCCCTAGGCCACAGTAAATCATGATCTTCTCAATCAGTATTAAGTGCCCAAGGAGAGGTCTTTTCATCTTGACTCAAGGCTGTCTCTCAGATTCCATGGGTCCAGCTCCTGCCTGAATCTACCCAATTGTCACCTGGATT
Organism: Gymnobelideus leadbeateri; assembly: GCA_011680675.1. Taxonomy (NCBI): domain Eukaryota; kingdom Metazoa; phylum Chordata; class Mammalia; order Diprotodontia; family Petauridae; genus Gymnobelideus; species Gymnobelideus leadbeateri. Next base: position 101,116 of record WOXC01002844.1, read on the forward strand.
CAAAGGCAGGCAGCTCTCAGCTCCTTGTCCAGTTGTTCATCCTGTTCCTCGTCCAGTTCTATATTGGAGCTCACAGTATCTATTCCACCTCAATTCCTTAACAGTTTCTGTTTCTGGGAAGACAAAGCTTAACAGAGCCAAAACAACATTCATGCACATTGCCAACACCATCATCAATTCACTTTCTGTCTGTGAAATCAACACAGACCCACAAACAAAGTCTGAGAACTCAACACAAATCATCAGTCTAGTCCCAGGACCTCCGAAACCCTCCTCCAGGAATTCTGTAAACAGACAACAAGAAAATCCTCTTTCAGGGCTTCCAGTAAGGTCACAGGGCTTCTGTACAAAGTATTACAAACACAAATCAACACAAACAGAAGAGACAAACAGTACCAGGATACCACAAATTTTCTCCTTCTCAATTCTGCCACCACAAGTTTTCCCTTCTCAGTTCTGCTCTCTTCCAGCTTGGACTTCTCCTTATATATAGTCATTAGCTCCTCCCTTTTTGGCCCCTTCCTCTTGCAGCAGCAAGTTCCTTCCAATGTGGGTTTCATAAGTTCTGTTTCTTAACAAAGATTTGATATAATCATGGGCAAGGCTCAAAAGAAACTTGAACTGAAACAAGGTGCTAAATAATTAAATAGCTGAAACAAGGCACTAAATACTTCTTTGCTTGCTATTACATGTGCTCTCTCTTCTCTCAGTACCCTACCACCTTTATTTAATCTCCTCCCATCCTACTTCCCTGTTGGGTAAAATAGGCTTCTATATTCATATTATGGAGTATATTGTTCTGTCTTTGAGCCAATACTGATGAGAGTAAGGTTCAAGCAATGCCCATTGCCCCTTCACCCTCTCCTCTATTATCTTCTCTTTCACTGTAATAGGTTTCTCTTGCCTCTTCATGTGAGATAGTTTACCCCATTCTACATCTCCATTCTTTCTACACACGTTGTACTCCTCCTTCTCATCCCTTAATAGATCCCTCATTTTTTTTGTGTGTCTTTCCTTCAAATACACCTTATATTTATACCCTCTGTCTAGGTATGTTCCTTTTATCTGACAATTTTTTTAAGTGTTCTAAGTAACATCTTCCCAGGTAGGAATGTAAAGAGTTTAACTCTACTGAATCCCTTATGTGTTCTTTTCCATTTTTACCTGTTTATGTTTCTCTTGGATCTTTATATTGGAGGTCAAAATTTTGGTTTAATTCTGGTCTTCTTATAAAGGCTTAAAATCCTTCTCTTTTTTGAATAATGATTTTTCCCTTTGATGTATTATGCTTAACTTTCCTGCGTAAATGATTCTTGGTTGTAGTCCTAACTTCTTTGCCTTCTGTAATATCATATTCCAAGACCTCTGATGCCACAGCTGTTAAGTCCTTGTGTGATCTGGATTATGACTCCTCCTCAAATTGTTTTTTTCTGGTCACTAGTGGTATTTTTTCCTTTACCTGATGATTCTGAAATTTGGCTATAATGTTCCTTGGGGTTTTTATTTTGGGATCTCTTTTTCCTGAGGCGATCAGTGGATTATTTCAATGACTTTTTCCCCCTCTGGTTCTAGGACATCAGGGCAATTTTCCATGATAATTTCTTGAAAGATGCTGTCCAGGTCCTCCTTTGATTATGGCTTTCAGGTAGGCCAATGATTCTGGTATTGTCTCTCCTGGATCTATTTTCTGGGTTAGTTGTTTTTCCCATAAGGTATTTTGCATTTTCTTCCACTTTTTCCATTCTTTTGAATTTGTTTAATTGATTCATGATTGTCTCATAGAGTTATTAGCTTCCACTTGCCTGATTCTAATTTTTAAAGTGTTTTTGTTTTTTTGTAATTTCTCAGTTTTTGTAATTTATTTTCCATTCAGCCAATTCTACTTTTTAAGCAGTTTTCCAAGATGATGAGTTTTTTTTCATAATTATTTTGCATCAATCTCATTTTTCCCCAGTTTTTCTTATACCTCTCTTATATGGCTTTTAAGGTCCTTTTGAGCTCTTCCATGAATTCTTTCTGGGTTTGAGAACAACTTCCAGTTTTTCTTTAGGGTTTTGCCCTCAAAAATATAGTTTTGGGGTTTTGACATTTTTGCCATCTTCTGAGTTTGTGACTTGGTCACCATAATAACTTTCTATCATCAGATTCTTTTGTTTCCTTTTTGCTCTTGTTCTTGTTCTTCTTTTTGTCTTTTCCCTTTCTTTTAAATTTTATCTCTGCTCCCAGGGTGGAAGGGGTTCTGTCTCGGGCTTCTAGTGCCACTGGCTGAAGGCCCTGGCTCTTTACCTGGTGCTGTGCTGATGCTGCCTTGAGACCCATGGGAGACTCTCACATCTTGCACTGTGTTGAGGGGATGGTATAGGGGATGGTGACTGGTGCTGCTGGAGGTCTTAAGGGTCTGGCAGTTTACCTGGTGCTGAGCTGGGGTCATAGTGCTGAGGCCTAGTGGGGATTTTCTGAATTTCCCTAGGGCCACACTGAAGCCAATGGAGGTCTGGCCACCAGAATGTGCCTATTTCACATGGGTTATTCTGAAGCATCTGGAGGTCCAGCTACTGGAGGCTGCCCGTTTGCCTGGGGCTGTGCTAAAGCATGTGGTAGTTCTCAGAACTGGGACCTCCTGGTTCCCCTGACTATGCTAAGGCATGTGGGGGATCCTGGTGTTGTCATTAACCTGCTGCAACACACAGGGGCTCAGGATCTCCCACTGGTTTAGTGAGATAGGGCTTGTTGCTGGTTTGCTGGAATGCTTCCTTCACTGGACTGCACTCCCCTTTTACCGGAATAAGACAGACCTTTCTTGCTGATCCTTCAAATCACCTGTGCTAAAAGACTGGCCCACCCTGTATTTCTTTTTTGTTTGTTTTTTTTTTTAATAAAAAAATGCTTTATTAACTTCTGTTTTACATCATTCATTTCCGCCAGATTTTGAGTTACAATCATTCCCCCCCCCCATTATTCCCCTACCCAACCTCCCAGAATAGTAGTCCCACAAGATATCGCTTCCTCCAATCTGCTCTCTCCCATACCTTCTCCCATACCCCCTTCGACTTTTCCATTGGAGGAAGATGAATCTTGTGTCCCAATGCCTGCACATCTTATCTCCCTATTACAAGCAAAAGAGTATTAATAATAGTATTTATATATATTTGAAACATTTAATGTTACCACCTCGAATTTCAGATCCATTTCCTTCCTCCCTTATCACCCATTCCCTCTTGGGAGATAAGTAATTCAGTATATGTTGTACATGTCTAGCTATGCAAAACATTATCATAGTAGATATATTGTACAAGGCTGCTTATAATTCCCTCCCACTCATCCCACCCCCACCTGGTCCATTCTCTACATGATCCTGTCCCTCTTCTATAGTGGGTACTTCCAACCTCCCCTCCCCCCAAGGATGCCCTCCCATCCATCATCCCTCCTCTCATCCCCCTTCCCCCTATCCTGCTGCAGGTTGAGATATCCCATTTAGTATGTATGTCATTCTCTCCCTGAACCAAATTCAATGTGAATGTGGTTTTGCCTTTTTTAGCCTTCCTTATTCTCCCCCTCCTTTGCAACCACTTCCCCTTGCTTCTTCTACATGGGATAGTTTACCCTACCCTGTCTCTCCCCATCTCCTCTTGCCACTTTTGTCTCTCACCTCATAATTTCATCCCTTGAGTATTCTCCCTTCCCAACAAATTCAACCTATGCCTCTATCCATATATAACTGTAACCATATACACACACATTCACATATGTATTCATATGACCACACCCCCTTCTTCCATTATTTTCATAGTGAGAAAGATATCATCAGTCACAGATATTGCTTTTCCATATAGGAATGTAAATGGTTCAACTTTGATAAGTTCCTTTTGATTTCTTTTCCCTGATTACCTTCTCAGGCATCTCTTCCCTCTTGTGTCTGGATGTCAAATTTTCTATTCAATTCTGGTTTTTTCCTCAAGAATGCTTGAAAGTCCTCTATTCCACTGAATGACCATATTTTCCCTGAAACAAAATACTCAGTTTTGCTGGGTAGGTGACCCTTGGGTTCATTCCCAGTTCTTTTGCCCTCTGGAATATCATATTCCATGCCCTTCTATCCCTCAGTGTAGAAGCTGCCAGGTCCTGGGCTATTCTGATTGTGTTTCCACAATATTGAAATTGTTTCTTCCTGGCTTAAGATACTTAACGCTTACTAGCCATGTGACTTTGAACAAGTCACTTAACACCAATTGCCCTGCCTTCCCCCCTCTAAAAAGCTGTATATATAAATATATTGTTTGTATGTATATAGCCATAGTGCTCAATAGCAAAATATAACAGACTCTCCACATAGAAGACAGAAGCAGAACATTTTTCCAGATACCAGAAAACCAAATCCCAATACCAGGAAACCAAATTCATCACAGCAACATAGAAGTTAATGCACCACAATGTAGCAGAGAGTCACACCATCCATTAGCCTTTCCACAAACCAACACCAGCCTAGCTTGTCACAGAAGGTGGCAAATACCAACATTTACTCACAAGCCTGTCTCCCTTCGATGCATCCTCTCCTCCCACTGTGTCTAGCTGCTCTGACTCCCAGCTTCCTATGGGCTCTGCTCTATACTTCAGTAAACTCCTCCCACCACAGGCTCCATGTGATTACATTCAGTCTATTAATGGGCAGTATATATCTTCAAAGCGGGAAGGTCTTCAAATTCCCTTAGGCTTATTAATTTGAGAAGTCAAGAGCTGAGAAAGGAGGCAATGTCTGAGAATAAGATTTGGGTTTCTGAATCATGACTTACAAATGTAGGATTGACTGATTTCTGGCCAGAGATGGAGCAGATATAACAAAGATTAGTAAAAAATCTATCTGCCAGATATCTTGCACATCTAGTCAAAAGGACTTTAAGCAAAAATGGATGGAAGAGGAAGAAGACTCTATTTAAATCCCCACACCTTGTAAGAGTAGCCACAAAGAAAAAATATCAGCTGAGATGTCAAGGAATTAATAGGAGTCAGAATTTAAGGAGTCAATAATAAAATCCGTGAACCCAGTGTTGATACACAAATGACCAAAATTTAGACATCAAAAAGAGGAACCAGAGTCCTTAATTCAAGGGGGAAAATTTGGTTTCATTAGTATTAATGAGACTTGGTAGGATGAAGCCCATAATTGGATTTGGGCTATAGATAAATGTGTGTGTGTGTGTGTGTGTGTGTGTGTGTGTGTGTGTGTGTGTATTCCTTGTTAAAAAGAAATAGAAGGCATGGTTATATGAAGAAATGCAGTAATCAGAATGGAAAAGAATGATAGTAAGTATTTAGCTGAAAGCACAAGAAAAGAGAGACTAGTGATTTTGGCATTGGAGAATACTCAAGGCCACTTGAACAGAAAGTGGAAGAGATAAAAACATCACTCAGTTTATGTAAGTCTGTATAATTTCCAATATTATTCAAAATAGATGAGGAGTTGGGAAATAAATCACAAGCCTACTGAAGAGGTAGGATATAGTAATGATGGGGGACCTCAATTATTCAGGCATATGTTGGATCTCTCTCTCTCTCTCTCTCTCTCTCTCTCTCTCTCTCTCTCTCTCTCTCTCTCTCTGTCTCTCTGTCTCTCGCTCTCTCGCTCTCTCTCTCTCTGTTCCTGTCCCTCTACCTCATTAACACACTCTCTCTTTTCGTTCCCCACCCAAAACACATCAATAAATCATATAACCATATAACTTCTTCACTTGATGTGATATTTCATTCTTTAAAAAGTGGAGGAATAAAAGAAAATTATATTGGGGATCTTATTCTAGTTGCCAGGGTAGAAGTGATAGGAAATGTGGGGAAGTAACTAATCCATCCAAAAGTTTGTGATAGAAAAGGAGAGGATATTTAGGAATAGTCTGACATACAGCTTCGATTCTGAGAAAGCAGATTTCAAATGTTTCAAATGTTTGAATCCCATGGACTTAAAATGCTTCAGGGAAAGTCATCTCAAGAGGGATGGAAAATGTTCAAGAATGAAATTCTGAAGACACAAAGGGAAACAATTTCAATGAAGAGGAAAATGGGATTTTCCCCATCTGTTTCATCTTTTTCTAGTCTGTTCTATTGATCTACTTTTTCTATTTTTAACCAGTATCAAATGGATTTAATGATGATGCTTTGTAATATAGCTTGAGGCCTAGAAGGCTATTCCCTTTTTATTCCTACCATTTTTTTTTTTGCTATTTCCCTTTGTATTCTAGACCTTTCCTTTCTCCAAATGAATTTCACTATTATTTTGTCTAGCTCTTTTGTTATTTTTTTCTAGCTCTATAAAGTATCCCTTTGTTACATTGATTTGTATGGTACTAAATCTATAAATTAACTTAGGCAATACTTTGCTTTTCATTATATTGGCATGGCATAGCAACAAACACTAAATTCTTTTAGTTGTTTAGCTTGTTCTTTATTTCTCTAAGGAGAATTTGGAATTGAAGTTATACAATAATTTTATGTGTTTTGGTAGATTTGACTCACAAATATTTTATGTGTTTTATAGTTATTTTGAAAGGTTGACATATAATTTTTTTATTATGGAGAAATGTTTATGTGATTTTTTTATAACTTACAAACTTTACTGAAACTGTTGTTTTACTTAGTTTCTTAGCTGATTCCCTAGGATTTTCTAAGCAAGCTATTGTTACATTAGAAAATAATGTTTTGTTTCTACTTTATTATATTTTTTATATTTTTCTTGCCTATTGTTATTGCTAGAATTTCTAGAATTATATCAAATAATATTCAGGAAAAGGGGCACCCTGCTTTATTCCTGAATTCATCCAGAAGTCTTTAAGTGTTTTCCAATACACAGAATGCCAGCATTTGATTTTAAATAGATATTCTTTATTATAGTTTAAATAAAAGGAAGAAAGAAAAGGTACATCTCTGCCTTCATAGCATGGTTTTTGTTTGTTCATTTTTGGTTTATTTTTAGCATAAGCAAGTGTTGTGTTTTATCAAAGATTTTTCTACATTTGTTGAGATAATCATGTGATTTTTAGATATTTATATTTTAGTAGCATTAATTATGCTAATTGTTTATCTAATGTTGAATCACTCTTGCATTCCTGGTATAAATCCAAATTGATTGTTAGGATTTTTGGCCAGAGTTTTAATTGTAATTTTAAAATTGATATTCATTCTTTGCCTTAGCCTTCCTTTGCATAGTCTCATTAAAATAGAAGATTAGGCTTATAAAAAAATTTGGGAGAGCCCTCCTTTCACAAATTTTATGTTGTATACCTATTAATTGTTTTTAAAAAGTTTTATAGAATTTCTCTATATCTGGATTAAGGTACCCTACCTCATTTAAAAATTATCTTCAATGTCTATTCCTGTGATTAAATTATTTGATATCTCTATTTGGTACTTTACGAATTTGGGTAGTTCATGGTTTTGTAAATAATTCTTTCTTTGGAGTTCTCAATTTTATTGGTATATAACTGAATAGTCAGTTCTGCTAATTTCTCTTTTTTCTGGGTTTGTTGTCATCTTTCCTTGTTCATTGTTAACTTTGTTGATTTCATTTTCTGCTTTTAAAAAATCAAATAGAAGAACATGCATGAGAATAAGGACAGTGCAGACTTTAAGCTTAATAAAAGAATCAACCATGAAGGAGGCTTTACTTTTAAAAATATTGAATTTTGAGGGTGGCTAGGTGGCACAGTGGATAGAGCACCGGCCCTGGAGTCAGGAGAACCTGAGTTCAAATCCAGCCTCAGACACTTAACACACAAAAAAACTAGCCGTGTGACCTTGGGCAAGTCACTTAACCCCAATTGCCCTCCAAAAAGCAAAAAAAAAAAAAATATATATATATATATATATATATATATATATATATATATATATATATATATATATTGAATTTTGGCAAATGTTACATAGCCAAGAGACCACGTTTTAATGAAAGCTCAGTTTCTCTTCTCCTCACAGGATTTGTATATAAGTGAAATGTTTATATGCATTTATGTATCATGTACACACATATTAACTTAACAATAAAAACAATTAATTTCAAATAGTATGAATTCATAATCCCAACACTTTATCAGCACTAATCCCTGCAATCCATAAGTGAAACTCATACATTGCTTGCTAAATGAACTAATAATTTGGGACTGTCTACAAAAAAAAGAATTATAGTCAACCTAGTCTAATATGTTATCCTCTCAAGTGAACTGTTCTAAGATGATATACCACAACAAATAAAAACTTTTTGTGGGTTTACTAAGATGGACTGTATGTGTCTATTAAGATTTGATGCTATGCCATCTTCCTAGCCATATTTCATATTATTCTGCTTTATGCATCTATGTCCAATGAAATCAGACTATGAACTATTCTCAGAACTTAATATTCCATCTCCCATCTCTGTGTAATCACACTGGGTCTATTTTAGATTCCTTCAAGATTCAACTCAGGTGCTTCTCAGTTTCACTGAATCTCTTCCCCCTAATCTCTTTCCTCTCCTCAGATCCTCCCAGGACACTTTTCAGTATTTCTCCTTTGCTCCCATTGCTTGTACCTTGTATCTATCGTTCTCTGCACCTGTCCTATCACTCCTCACCCCCAACGGGTCTGAAATATTCCTTGACTATAAAAGGTGTTTCAATTTTGTTAATTCACTTTGTCTAACTACTACCTGCAAGAAACTATACAAGTTGCTAAAAATTCAGTACATTATATGTAATAGGTGTTCAATTTTTTGTAGAGTATAGTAGAAGGTTTCCCAATAACAATGATTCTATGGTTTGCTTTACCAAAGTTTTCTCAGGTTAGGGAATGACAAATCTTTTCAAACTGTGCTATAAATTTTCTCACATCTTTTCCCTCCAAAGAGAACAAAGTCATACCTGACCATGAGAATACCAACATGTGAAAACACAAGCCTCCCTTATTGTTTCTACTCACATTCATCTATTCAGTCTAAGGTATGTTTATTATTGCCTTCATGAGATCAACCCAGCATGATGCCAAGCTTGAGGAAACAAGCCTATCAGGAACAGTAAATCAGAAACTGTTTCAATAGCCATCAACCAGCCTGCCAGCCAAGAGACTCATGTTTTGTTCAGGAAAGGATTTCTTTAGTGAAGAAAAAGTCAACAAAGACCCCTTCAGAAAACCTCAGAAAGAAAATGAAAATCATAGAAGGCAAAAGGAGAAAATGAAAGGAAATAACAGCAAGCAGAAGGGTCTTTACTTTGACAGATATCATTACCTTACAGAACACAAATAAGGTTGGAAGGAGCCTTCAAAAATAATTTATCCTAGTCTACTCATTTTGCAGTTATGGAGAGGCCCCAAATGAGAAAGTGACTTGCCCAAGGCCACACAGTGATCAATTAGCAAAGTCTAGAGTTAATCCAAATAGTCTTTTGGGTTGAAATTCAATAATACTCTTTCTACTTTTCTGTGCTGCTTATCTCCCCCAAAGCCATCTATGACCATATTCAAAGTCAAATTAATTACTTCTATTCTCATCCAAATGTACTGATATATTTCTGGATAAACTAAGTCACACATATGCACCCTCCATCACACCTCACTCCATATATGCATCTCATAAATGAATAGAAGCCTTGGTCCAGCATCTTCTTGCTGACTGAAGTCTGGAATATATGCTTCTCTAGTCTCATTTCCTCAATGGCTTGATAAGTTAGGGAGAGAAGGCAACAGCTGTGGCTCCTGACAGAATGAGGTTGGCAGGTGCAAAACTGAAATCCCGTGTTTCAGCATGTAGTTTCCTTGTCACTGTGTCCCTGGGTGTGTGGCCACCTTGCTAACTAACCACTTGTAGAGGCATTTAAAAATCCATGTGTCTGGCTCCATTATGGCAATATTCCTCTGTGGCGGCTTGGAGGAGCATGTGGCCCTGATTAGGTGCTACCTGTCTAGTTAGTTTGCCTTTGTGGGTGACTCTTCCTTTCCAGTTACCATTGCTTATGACATATGTGTTGTCGAAACTGTGTCAGAGTGAAAATCTCTCAACGGATGGAAAAGGGCGAAAACAGGCAATATGGCATGGAGATTGTCGGAATAAATCTCCGGAGTAGCTTTAACCACTCATGTCTTGGCTTTGGCTCATATATAAACTTTGTTCATTGGGCATCAGGAAACAAATTCATTTTCTTTCCTTGGTTTCTTTGTAAATCAGTCCTATTACCACATACTTTTATAAGCTCTTTCTTTGCAAATCCCCCAGGAGTCCTAAGTTTCTTAAAGGGCCAGCTTTGGAGCTGAGGTATTAGATGGAATCTAATATCAAATGCTATGAACTGGATACCCAGAGGACATGAATTTAGATTTAAAGTCACCATATATAATCCACTAAATTCATGATTTTATGATATGATTAGGCAGGCTCTTCTCCAGACAGGCCTAAAAATAAGCTAATGTGATGGAAACTGAATTTATTGGATGTATAAACAGCATTCACCCCTTAGTTGGTATTTTCTCTAGGTCAGATTTCACGTGATTGGCAGGAAGTCATGACAGCTTGCATTGTACCTTCCTTAGAGGAACATGGGTAGAAATGGTCAATTAGAACTGCCACTCAGCCTCTCTTCACATCAGCTGCTGGTACAGTGGCACTGGGTCTCTGAACTAGTTGTTAGGATGGGAAAATCCTGCTTCCCAAAGTCATCGTGTTAAATGGTCCAATTGCTAAAAAAAATCTTAATTGTGTGAAAAAATATTGTAAATTGTAACCTATCAAAAATAAGGCAATCTATACTTGTTGTTTACAATTAGTCATTTGGGTTTGGGAGTGAGGTGGGGTTAAGAGTGGAAGTTAATAGGAAGCAATTCTTTTGTGTACAGAATATTTCCCCTGGGGGTTTCTGAGCTCACCCTACTATATCTAACTCCATTTTCACCGAACAACTTCTTCTCTTCACATACATACATCTTCTTAATCTAGTATATACTTGGGATACTTCCCCCTCTTTCATGAAAAATTCTGATCCCTGTGTGGGTACAACCAGGAAAGAGAGAAGCTGGTGCTAAGCTAGCTTCCCATAGGAGAAGGAAAGGACTATTGCCACCCCTAGTCACTCTACCTAACTGTCCCAATAGTCAGTTACAATACTTTGTGTGTGTATTTGTGTGTGTGTGTGTGTGTGTGTGTGTGTGTAGAAGAAATTGGATTAAGTCTTGTGAGAAAATTAGTTTATAGGATAAAATATATAAATTAAATATACAGATAGGACAAAAGAGAGGAATTGGATTAGAGTAGAATAATTTTGAATCATAATGGTTCTGGTTTTAAATTTTGGCTTTGACATTTCCCAGCTACAGGACTTTGGGCATATCACTTAAACTATGAGTCTCAGTTTCTATATTTATAAAATGTGAATGATAATATTTATAATGCATATTTCCTAGAGGCATTATGATTAAAATACTTTATAAACCACATATATATATAAATGTGTAAATAAAAATAGAAATAGCTATAGACATAAAATATAAATGAGTATAAATGCCAAAATGATGTCTTTGTGTTGAAGTGAAATCTAAACATAAGAGGGCGATTGGATTGTAGAAGTTAAGCTTCATCTATGTAGAAGCTCACTATGAGATAAGCTCCTTTCAATTCATTCACGTGAAACATAAATGCAATGCCCTTTTAGAGTGTATAAAAGAATGCTGGTGGACACATCAAAGACAGCTAGGTGGCACAATGGATAGAAATCTGGGCTTGGAATTAGGAAGACTCATCTTTTTAACTTCAAATCAGACCTTAAACACTCACTAGCTGTGTGACCCTGGTAAAGTCATTTAACTCTTGTTTGCCTCAGTTTCTTCATCTGCACGATGAGTTAGAGAAAAAAAAAAGGCAAACAACTCCAGTATCTTTGCCAAGAAAATTCTAAAAGGGGTCAGTAAGTATCAGACAAGAATGAAACAACTCAACAACAAGGAGATGACAAATCAATAAGTGTGGGGCAGCTAGGTGGTGCAGTGAATAGAGCACCAGCCCTGGAATCAGGAGGATCTGAGTTCAAATCTGACCTCAGACACTTGATACTTACTAGCTGTGTGACCTTGGGCAAGTCCCTTAATCCTGATTGCCCTGCCTTCCCCCCTCCATAAAAGACAAAAAACCCAAACAAATCATTAAGTATTCACTAAGCCTACTCTATGTTCATCATATTGCCATTTTGTTGTTATTTTTCAATGGAACTTGGATTTTACTGGTATTGGGATCTCTTATTTAATGGCTTCCCTCTTTACTAAGTCAGTTCCATACCTTCTCAGTAACATAAAGTTTGAGAAAACCTCCTGAGAAGTTTAAATGTCTTGCCCAAGGTTACATGGTCAGAATATATTAGAGGCAAGATTTAAACCTAAGGTCAGACTGCTATCTTCTATGCTATTTCTGTTGTGACACTCTAGACATTGGGGCACAAAAATAAGTCATGCTATATACTTTCAAGGAACTTACAATCTTGAAGACAAAAGACTACATGAAGCAGAGCAGAAGGTGTAAAGTCAAGTATTCAAAGCTAAGCTAGAGTTGTTAAAGTTGAGAGAGAGAGAGAGAGAGAGAGAGAGAGAGAGAGAGAGAGAGAAGAAGAAGAAGAAGAAGAAGAAGAAGAAGAAGAAGAAGAAGAAGAAGAAGAAGAAGAAGAAGAAGAAGAAGGAGGAGGAGGAGGAGGAGGAGGAGGAGGAGGAGGAGAAGAAGAAGGAGAAGAAGAAGAAGAAAGAAAGAAAGAAAGAAAGAAAGAAAGAAAGAAAGAAAGAAAGAAAGAAAGAAAGAAAGAAAGAAAGAAAAAGAAAGGAGAGAGGAGAGGAGACAATGAGGAGTGAATGAATCAAGAAAGGCTTTACTGAAGAGATGAGACTTTGAAGAAGTATCACCTTATATTAAAGAAATGGCCTTTGAAGAATGAGTAGGATTTGGATAAGTGGAGGTGAGAGAGTCCTAGGAGAAAAATACTCCAAAGACAGAGACTGTTTTCTTCTGTCTTTGTATTCCTAGTATTTAAATCAGTGCCTTGCATAGAGTAGGTGTTTAATAAATGTTCGTTTCATTGGATAATAAAAACAAAACCAAAAAAATGTCCAAGAGCAAGCATTTGTATAGTACTTTAAGGTCTGCAAAACATTTTACATATGGCATCTTGTTTTTATCTTCACAAAACCCCAGAGAAGCAGATACTTTTATATTTTCTGTTTTATAGTTGAGGAAATTAAAGCAAACAGAGGTTAAATAACTTGCCCCAAGTCACATAACTAATAAATGTCTGAGGCTGGATTCACATTCAGGCCTTCCTGATTCCAGGTCCAGTGGTCCTCTCCTGAACCACTGAGATTCCTCCTACACATCAGTGAAGACAACACATACTTGAATATTTGAGCTTTTCTCATAACTCTTTGAGGTAGGGAGGGCAAATATTATCTCCCCCATTTTATAGATGTGAAAACTGATACTCTAAGGGGATAAGTGACTTCATATAAGTAGAAGGTAAATGTCTGATGCAGGAAACAAACTCAAAGCATCCTGACCCCAAGTCCAAGATTCTATCCATCAGCCATTATCACCTTACAAAATCTTAAAACCTGAACAGAACTTAGAATTGCAGTTCTTTTTAAAAAATATTTCTGTATTTTTTTCTTTTTTACATTTTTATGCATTTTGAACTTAACTATAAAAAGACAAAAAAGATCATTTCCATGTATATAACACAATATAAAGAGAGGATTCAACATAAAACCACAAATTTCCATTTCATACTGTTTATTTTTTAAAATTATATAATAAATACTACACATCATGTTCAAAGCTTCCCTACTATTCTTTTCTTCCTTCTAAGTTTGTACTTTTTTTCTCCCTCCATCCCCACTCTGTCCTAGATAAGGCTATATATGTAAAACCATCCTATATATACTTGTATTTATCAGTTCTTTCTCTGGATGTGGAGAGCATCTTCCTTCGTAGATTTCCTTGTGCTGATTTGAGTATTGGAACTTAGAATTGTGACTCAACCTTTTTGTGTGTCATGGATCCCCCTAAGGGTGCAGTGAGGCCTATGGACCCCGTCTCAGAAGGTTATTTTAAAACTCATAAAATAAGATACATAGAATGACAAAGAAAGGCAATTATATTGAAATGCAGTTATTGAAATATTTTTTAATTATTTAACTTTTTAAATTCTAGGCCAAGAGCCCATATCTTAGCTAATCAAGATTAGGGTACTGAGATCCAGAGACATGAAGTGAAATGAATAAAATCACTTACTACTGAAATTTCCTAAACTAGAATCCACTTCTTCTGATTCCCACTGGCACTTAGTTGACTGGATCAGGAAAACACCTGAAAATTTCTTTGGATTTATATAACAGGGGAGTTCTGCTAAGAGGCTAATAGAATAAATCAAGCAGCCATTGCAATGGCAAGGAAAAAATTCTTAACAAAAAAGAGGAGGCTAAAACAATTATCATAAAAGATAAAATATATACATTCAATTGCAAAGAATTGAAAAACTTTTACATAAAAAATCCATTCAGATAATCACCTAGAACAAGAAAGTAAAGTGTTAATTAGAAAAAATGCATTAGATGTCTGTGATAAGGGTCTTTTTTTCAAAATCTATTGTGAACTAGCATAAACATACAGCAAAAATACAACAAGTGCAACATTTGACAAAAGTGAATTCCCAGGTGGATAAGTGGCCAAAGGATATAAATTGTTTTCAAAAGAAATATTGCAAGCTATTAAGATCCATATGAATTATTATTTCAAATTACTAACAATAAGAGAAGTATAAATCAAGTATCTCTGAGATTTCTTGTCAAAATCACAAAGTTGGTAGATATAGTTAATATTACATATACTGAAGAAAGATAGGTACATTAATATGCTATTTGTTAAGCTCTGAATTTGTCTAAACATTCTGGAAAATAATTTGTAATGATGAAAAAAATGACAAATACCTATACTCTGATTCAGACATCTCCCTGCCAGGCATAAACCCCAAAGAGGTCAAAGACAGAAAGAAAGGTTTAATGCTCTTTAAAATATTCATGGCATTATTTTTGTGGTAGCAGATAACTGTAAACTAAGTAGATGCCTATTGCTTGAGGAAAGATTGAAAAATAGCTATTCAAATAAGTTGTTCATATTGATAAATTGTGTACGTGAATGAGATGGAATATTACTGAATCATAATTAATGATGACTGTTAATTCAGAGTGATGGGAAAACACATGAATTCAATCAATCCATCAAGAAATCAAGAAGCATTTGTTCAGGGCTTACCATGGGCCAGAGACTGTGTTGTGCTAAGTGCTGGGAATATCAATGTGAGAAAAAGAAAGACAAGCTATATCCTCAAGAACCTTAAAATCTAATGGAGACAGACGACTCTGAAAAGGGGAGGGGGAGGGAAGGGTATACCTGATCGTTAAGTTCAGAGAATGAGGGATGGTGTATCTGCCGTCCTTCCCCAAAATGGACTTGCTGGAGAGAACATTTAACATGGAACACTTATTTGTGTACAAACATTCTGGAAAGCCATTTGAAATTATACCCCAAAACTTATAAAGCAGTGCACGACTTTCCAGATAGCTATACCACTGCTAGGGCTAGATATGAAAGAAGAAAAGATCTTTATGTAAAAAATGTTTATAGCAACTTTTTGTGATAGCAGAAAAAGAAAATAAGGATGTCCAACAATTGAGGAATAGTGGGAAAAGTTAGGGTAGATATTTGGATGGAGGAACCAGCTTAAACCATCTGACTAGAGCCTATTATGAAATTTTCAACATGAACATTTACATTTTGGAAAAAAGCAAAGGCGACCAATGAGGGATTGAATCGTTATTTTGTTGTTTACCTAGATCAGAGGTGTAAAACTCAAATGGTAATGGAGGCTCAGATTAGACATCATGTCTGACCATGTCTGAGCATCATTTGTATAAGAGCTGGGAAGAGGTACCCTCAATAAGTAAGAGTGCAGAGAAAAAGGAGAAAGGATCAGTCACGGGATTTTGATTAAGATCTATAATTGGGAGTTAAAAGGAGGAAGAAAAGTGATCAGAGGAGACAAAGAAGAGATGCATTAGGCCAGAAGTAGGATGCTGTGGTTTCTACAAAGTCAAGAAAGATAACACTTTCACAGGATCTCCCATGAGTATAGTTCTAGAGCTGGAAGAGACCTCAGAAGCCATCTAGAAAACCCCTTCATTTTGCAAATTATGAACCATTTGGAGAAGTGCTTTGCCCAAGGTCATATAGGTATTAAGCAGCTAAGGACAGATTTGAAGCCAAGCCTCTAACTCCAATGCCAATGTAAATTTTCAGTCTTTATTTACAAGAAAAGAATAAATCAACGAACAAA
Organism: Gymnobelideus leadbeateri; assembly: GCA_011680675.1. NCBI lineage: Eukaryota > Metazoa > Chordata > Mammalia > Diprotodontia > Petauridae > Gymnobelideus > Gymnobelideus leadbeateri. Next base: position 117,489 of record WOXC01002844.1, read on the forward strand.
TGTCATTTGAACTAAAGTCAGTTTACAGTTTCAATAAAATGTTATGTTAGCACTGATTTCATAGCAGGGTTTTTGGAAGGAGCGTGGCAACCAAGGTTGGAATGAAGCTTTGAATTCTATTAGTATTGAATAAATGTATTGTTTATTATGAAGATAAATTTTTCCCATGTCCAAATATGAGAATAAAATGCATGGCTACTCATTCTGATGTCCACACCAACTGGACTGATGTATGACTTTTAGTGTCATACTGAATTGACCCTTCATCCAGACCTTGGTCCAGATCTGTGATTCCGTTGAGATATTGAGGTGAGGAAATAACTTTTACTAATTCAGGGGACTGATGATTATGATGATGGTAGTAATGAGAATAAATAGCTAATAATTACCATTTACTGTGATCCAAGCAATGCGCTAAATGCTTTACAATTATTAACTCATTTGATCCTCACAATGCTGGGAGGTCATAGCTCTTATTATCTCAATTTTGCAGATGAAGAAAATGAGGAAAACAGGTTAAGTGACTTGCTGAAACTCACACAGTCATTGTATGTCAGAAATAAAGTCTTCTTGACATGGAAACCAGATCTCTATCTACTACATCATACTGCCACACTTGATTTTTTTTATAATGTAGATATCTTAATAGGCAATTGTCACATCTTGGCTCAATGTATTTATATTACTGTCCTTCTCTCTTATACTTATATGTCCAGTTCATTGTTGAGCCTCCTAGAGGGCAGAATCCAGGACTCTGTATCTCACTTCATGTGCTGCATTAGACAGGGAAATGAACAGTAGGACACTTGTTGAATACTTTTTGATGATAGTAGTGGTCAAAAATGATAAATCAAAAGTACTTGGTGATCATCTTGTCCAATCTTCTTATTTAAAAGATAAATTAAATTATTTGCTCAGTGTTACTCTGGTGGTAAAGGGACAGAGTCAAGATTTAAACCCAAGTCTTCTCAGTCCAAATCCATTATACTTATAATAATAATTTTACTGATGAATATTTTAATGAAAAGAGTATATACAAACACTTAGGTGTAGTCCAGACTACATTTAGGTGTAGTCCTTCCAGAAGACATTGATGGACTAGATAGCTTTCTGATATCCTTCCCTGGTTAAGAGTCCATTATGTAGCTCTGAGGAGTGACACCATATTGTTATAAAATGAATAATCATAGATAGTGCCTCATTAAATGTTATCACCTCCAAATGTGTCTATTTACTCTGTTGCATAGCTGGCAGAAATCATCATATAAAAATGACATTTCCATTTTCACAGAGATTATCATGTAAATAGTGCCATGTTGATTACTATTTGAGGGCTCTTATGATAGGCTGTAGGCCTTATATACTTGAGATTTAGTGGTGGTAGTATCATTCCCTACATGTAGCAGACTAGAACAAAACCTTTAGTCTATGTTTGTCCAGGCTGAATTAGTCAAGAGGCTTCATTTCTGAGTCATACCAACCACATAGTTTCAGCCTTTATAATCCCTTTTGATGTCAAAAGACCAACTTTTTACAAGTAAATTTCATATCACAAACAACTATACTTCCTGGACAGAATTAGAGTAATGTCCTGCTAGAATCATCATTTTTTTGCCCCCAACATTCTTGATATTTCAGGAGATAGTATGAAAATACATATAATTTTCATCAGTTGAAGGGTTTGTCACTATATGAACTTTTCTGGGAAGAAAGAAGGCCAGCTTCATTGTATTCTTATTAATTCCTAGTGATCATTTCCACATTCTTCTGGTATACTTGTGCTCCTAAAAGGATTTTTATTTTAAGAAAGACAAAACATCAAGGCAAATAAGCAAGTTAACTATCACAAGTCTGAGTGAAGCATCCATAACTCCAAAATGGCCATGTTGAAATAAGCTGAATCAAAAATGCATTGTATTCCCATAAACATTCAATAAATGTTTCCCCTTTTCTTGAAATACCAGAATATGCATAACTATTGACCTTTTATTCTGTGCAAGTGCCTATATTCTTTGAAATGGCCAGGAGTCAATTACAGTAGCAGGCCTTTAACCACTGTGGGAAAGACTATAAAACTTTCTGCCCCTTATTAACTACTGTGTGACCATTAGGTTTATAGGTGATGTAAAAATTGCAGAATAGGAACAAAAACATTGTAAATGACCTCAAAAGCATGGAGGGATAATTTTCTTCATGTAAGGGGGTGGGTGGCAGAGGTGGAGGGGGACGAAATGCAGCAGGTCTCTGTAGGAATGGCAAGGGTCACATGCCAATCATCTAAAACATCAGCAAACTTTCTGTTGCTAAGTAAATAAACCTAATTGTAGGTTTGTGGGGCCATGCAAAGTATAAGCCAAACATTCTCCTCCAAAACCTACACCCTCTCTGTTGAAAGTTCATGGAATATGAAAGCTGCCTCTTTAAAAATCAGGACTGAACTGGCTAGAGCTTATAGCTCCCCAGAACAGAGCCCCTGGGGCAAGTGGTTAAAAATATGATTTTTATAAACAAACCAGACATTGCAAACTTAATGCAAAACCCTATGCATATAACATCACTTACGTGTGCAACTTGTTTAAATTAGAGTTGCAGAAAGAAGGAAGTAAAATTGGCATATTAACCTTGCTTCTAACAATGCTCAAATGCTGGCAGCATTTTGGAACAAATTGGAGCTCTCACTAGTTCTTCCTTAGTTAAGAATTTTGCTGGTTTTTTTTCAGAATTTCTGCATTCATAGTTCCTTTTTTTTTTAATTCAGTGTTAAGAATCTGTTCTAAACTAAATTTGGCATGCAGTTTTCTAGGAGAGAAATTTTACTTTGTTCCAAAATTCTCTTTAGTACCCCTAAACTGGTTATCCTGAACTAAAGTAAAATGAAGGAGCTATGTGAATTCATAGGAAAATTAGAAGCAAGACCAGAATTCACCAAGGACTCTATCTCCCTCAACCCTTATCCCCCATCAACACATGCACATTTTTCCTAAACAATGGTTGAAAACAAAGTTATTTCCCTCCCCCGACCCCACCACTGGAAATCTGTGAGCCAATAATGCTTTGCTCTGATTCAATCTCTGGGTATTTTACAGGAAACCACCAAATGCTAGCTATTATTCCCTTCTTAAAACCTCACCATCTTACTTCACTGTATCTTTGGTCAGATCTGCTTTTAATATGTCACATTGCATCCTAATTAAAATCATAACAGCTCAATCATGTGAATCTAGGCAGTTTGGGGTACCAATGCATAGTTTTGATGTTAGAGGAGACACAAAATTTCACTTGGGGTTGAGCATTTGACTATGCATTACATTAGCCTAGAAAATATCTGGTTTTAAAAAAATAATTATTTAAATATTAGAGCTGCATTTACTTTGTGGAATTAATGCTGAAATTCACTCACTGCTGTTGAGAGATGCTGCTAAACAAAAAAAAAGTGTTTTGATTTGAAGTTGACCAAATTACCTTCAACAGATAGAGATATTTACATTTTTTTTTCTTTCTGGTAGGATTGCTTTCATACTCCTCAATATTTTTAAAAATCAGCGTGAAGGTACATTTTTTTCTTTTTCCTTTTGGTGAATTTAGACAGCCTTTCATTATGAAACAAGAGGAATGACATATATATAACATTATTTATTTATTTATTTTTACATTACAACCTTAATTGCAGGGCATTCTGATTAAGGCAACAGTAGCCCACTCTGTTCCTAAGGATGAAGAATTGTTAAGGAAGTCTTGGTGAATTATACTTCAGGCTTTGAAACATACTCAACAGATGGGGTGGTTTTGAAGATGCTTGGTCATTATCTTGGCTATGATACATGTAGTACTTTATGCATGAGTTCTCTGAAGTGATTAACTATTGTATTGCTTATTTCTAGAATGTCTTATGTGGAGATTCGTGGAAGTATATGTTGTATGCTTAGTTCTACTCTATTAATTATATGTGGTCTCCTCGAATCTTTCTGCTATTGTTTTGCTAATAAGGTTTAATGAAACATTTTCTTTGGCCTGCTTTTTGTTTGCAAGAATGGATTCTTCTCTAGCCCCGAGTCCCATCCCTATGGCCAGAGAGAATATTTTGAATACATGAGTCCTCAATGCCAAGATGTTTCAAGAAAACCTCTAACTAAAAATACAGCATGAGTTTAACCACTGAAGAGAGGGTAAATCACATTTTGACATTGTGTGCTTCACTTACACCCACAAAAGTCTGATAGCGAGAGGTGAATTAAGGACAAAAGCATCAGTCTTAGTTTGAATATTGCTGAGGTTTGCGGGATTAAACCAAACCCTAAATGCTAGAAGGACATAGCTTTAAATTTAAATCAAAGTGAATAAATATTCAACTCTGTCATTTAACACTCAGACATTTTCTTTTCATATTCTCAAATACTTCACCCACAGATATTCTGTTAGGGAAAAGAAGGGAGGAAGCAATGCAAAGTGAATGTAACCTCTTCATAAATTGTTGAATTAGTCAGTCAGTCAATATACACCTGATAATTACATAGTATGTATATGTCAGGCACTGTTCAGAAGGCTGGAAACACAAAGGCAAAAATATGGCCCCTGCCTTCATGAAGATCACATTCTAATGGAAGATGACATCCAAACAAAAATGTACATAGTAAGATAGAGACAGGATAACTTTAGAGGGAAAGCATTATCAGTGTTGCTGGGCACTAGCAGGGAAGGTGGGACTGGGAAATACGTCCCACAGAAATTGGAATTTGAGTTGTTTTAAAGGAGGCCAGAGATGCCAGGAGGCAGAAAGGAAAAGGGAGAGCTGAAAGAATTTTACAAATTAGAGGAGCCCATAAAAAGGCATGAGATCTTTAAAACTATTTTTCTTGAAAATCCAGGCCTGTATTTTGGTCAAGGTTGGGATAGTAACTCCTCTCCTTTATACTAGGTGAAATCATGCCCAGTAGTAATTTACTTGTATTAGGAAACCGAGTACGGTACTTCTACTGATTCCTGATCTTCTCACCGTATAGTTTAGCACATCTATAAATTCATTTTGATGAGTTGAAACAGAATTTCATATGTGCAGGAAAATAAAATACCTTCTCCTGATTGTTGCCTATCTGACCTTGAATATAAAATGGGTGTTGAGCCATAATTTTGGGACTCTCATTCATGCTACATAATGAAGAGTCAGAAAGGATTTATTTTTAGCGACATTTTGGAGGCTCCATTTAGAACCACATTAAATTATTCCCTATTTTCTGCCCTTGCCACTTTGCAAACATGGCCAATACTTCAGAGAACATTTTTTTGCTACTGTCCAGTGCCAAAAGAAAATTGGATCTAACAAGCAACTATACAGATAACTTATGTTGGCTACAAAGGTAGTTTTCCAAATATTAGAGTAGAGGCAGCAACTAAGACTAACTCTCCTAACATTCCCCCCCCCCAAAAAAAAACTTTAAAATATTGCCTCAAATTGAATTATGGTTGTACAGACACAAAACAAAATATCAGGGTGAGGCATTTTCTAGCCTAAGTCTACTTTGGAAGTTAAAAAGAGGGATCAGTGATACTGAAGTGAGGGCAGGCCCATAGCACACTCTGTGGAGACATCAGTGATAGACCTTGCAGACATCTGTGACAGTGTGACAGAAGTTTCAGGAGCTCTCAGCCCATAAATGGTAAGGGGGTTAGACAACTAGTCAGAAAGAGATTAAAGGGGACCCTGAGAACCCTATTGTAATACCCATACATAGTTCCAGATCAAATGCCAAGGCAGAGAACAGCACTAGAATTCATAGCCACAGAAGAACAGGAGACCTGTCCATAGTTCCAGGGCTGAGAGGAGTGCTACTGCTTGCAGCTGAAAGGGATCAGGGGAAAAGGAGCTCTAGCATTTATGACTGGAAGAGAGCAGGGGCTCTTTTGGGTAAACACCAGAGCACAGACCCAGAGAGCAGTGACCGCCCCTCTCTCAGGATCATGCCAACTTTGAAACACAAACAACAACAAGGAACAAAAACCAAAAAAACCAAACTTGTAGACCCTCAGAATTGACTCTGAAAATAAGAGCACAAAAAACCCTGAAGCTTGGAATAATGCCCCTCCCCCCCATAATCAAGAAATAAGCTGGAAAAAATGAGCAAAAGGAAGAAAAAACTTCACCATAAAAAGCTAATACAATGGAAAAGAAGACTAATTTATGAACTCAGAAGACAAAATTATACACTCAGTTGGGTATAGAAATCAACCTAGGAAGTGTAAAAGCAAGCACCCTAGCATACCCAGGATTCCTGCTAGCACAGGTTCTTTGATCTGTTTTTCTAAAGGAAAGCAACTAAAAATCGTTAACAATCTTGCTTTAATCAAATATGTATCATTTACTTAGTTCAGGGGAAAAATCAGCACCCTGAACTTCAGAGAATACAAACAGAAGTTACAAGCAGACAAAAAATACTAACAGAGAAAACAACACAATTCAACCAACCAACAGACAGGGCTTCTAGCTGTCTGATTATTACATACATACAGTGTTAGTTACCGGAGAGAGAAGCACCAACATCTGGGTTTTCAAAGCCAGGGGTCTCAATGGCTGCCCAGAGTCTCCTCTGGCCAAATCACACAACTCTCCCCATAAGTGAGCCCCAAAGCATAACCTCACCTCCGAGCCTTCTCCAGGGTCAGAGAATGTCACAACCCTTGTGATCACTGCCTAATTATAAAGTAACAAGCTGTGGGCCTTCCTGAAAAACAAGCTTCCCCTAAGTGAGCTTCTCCTGTTGAGCTCTGCTCTACCCTTCACCAAATTCCTCCCACCACAGACTCCACGTGACCCCTCTGCCTATTAGGGGGCAGAGTATATTTTCAAATCAGGGAAGGTCCTCAAATTGCCTTATGCTTATTAAGGGGTGGGGAAGATCTTCAAATTCCCTTACCATTACAGGAAGATGGAGGGGAAGGAGACAATTAAAAAGGAGAGATGTAATAAAAGGGAGGCAAGATTAAGGAATGCAGTGGTCAGAAGCAAAACAGACTTTTGAGGAGGGACAGGATTAAAAAAAAAAGAGGATAAATAGGAAAAAAAACAGGATGGAGGGAAATACAAAATTAGGAATCATAATTAAATATGAATGGGATGAACTCACTTATATAAGTGGATAGCAGAATGGATTGGAAAGCATAATCCAAAAATATGTTGTTTCAAGAGACATATTTGAAACAAAGATGTACACATAGAATTAAAATAAGGAGCTGGAGCAGAATCTCTTATGCTTCAGCTGAAGCAATCATGATCTCAGATAAAGCAAAAGCAAAAATAGAGGTAATTAGAAGAATATATAATCAAGGAAATTCCATTTTGCTAAAAGTTACCACAGATAATTAATATAAAAAAACACATCAAACCTCTACTAAAGTCCTCATTGTTCAAATATATAAGGAAGTGGTCAAAATTTATAAAAATGAAAGCCATTCCCCAACTGATAAATGGTCAGAGGATATGAACAGGCAGTTTTCAGAAGGAAAAAAATTAAAACTATTAATAGCCACACGAAAAGGTTCTCTAAAACACTAATGCTTAGAGAAATATAAATTAGAATAACTCTGAAATATCATCTCATCCTTGTCAGAAATGACAAAGCTTGGAGGTGATGGGGAAAAACATATACATTAATGAATTGCTGATGAGGTTGTGAACTTGTACAAGAATTCTAGAGAATAATTTGGAACTATGCCCAAAAGGCTATAGAACTGTGCATATACCATTTGACATAGAAATACCACTACTAGGTCTGTATCCCAAAGAAATATTTTAAAGAAGGAAAAGGACATGTATGTGCAAAAATGTTTATAGAATCTTTTTGTGATGTCAAAGACTTTGAAATTGAGGAGATGCCCATTACTTGGTGGAATGACTGAATAAGTTTGGTATATGAATGTGATGTGTTTTTAAAAATGACAAAGAGGTCATAAAAAAGGGAAAAGGTCCTGTATGTACAAAAATATTTATAGCAGCTCTTTTCGTGCTGGCAAAGATTTGGAAATAGAGGGGATGCTTATCAATTGGGGAATGACTGAACAAGTTGTGCTATATGAGTGTAATGGAATACTATTGGGCTATAAGAAATGAATATCAGATTTCAGAAAAACCTGGAAAGAACTTGTATGAGTGAGGTGAGTAGAATGAGGAGAATTTATACAAGTAACAGCAACATTGTGTGATGGCCAACTTTGATAGACTTAGCTCCTCTCAACAATACAATGATCTAAAACAATTCCAAAAGACTCATGATGGAAAATGCTGTCCATTTCCAGGGTAAGAATTATGGAATCTGAATGCAAATTGAAGCATACTATTTTCTCTTTTTTGTTGTTTTTCTTTTCCTTTCTTGTGGTTTTTCCCTTTTGTTCTGATTCTTCTTTCATAAGATGACTAATATGGAAATATGTTTAATATGATTATACATGTATAGCCTATATCAGATTACTTGCAATCATGGGGAGGGGTGAGAGGAGGGAGAAAAAAATTTGCAATTTGAAATTTTATAAAAGTGAATGTGGAAAACTATTTTTTACATGTAATAGGAAAAAAAATACTGTTAAGTGGGGGAGGAAGAGAAATGACAGTGATAAATTCAGAAGACGAAAAAGACATGGAAAGACCTATATGACCTGATGCAAAGTGATATGAACAGAATAAGGAGAACAGTAACAATACTGGAATGATTATCAACTGTGAAAGACTTAGCTATTCTGGTCAATACAATTATCTAAGACAGTTTTAAAGAACTCATGATGAAAAATTCAATCTAGAGACAGAAATAATGAATTGAGTACAGTATTTTTTTTTTACTTTCCTTATTTTTCTTGCTTTTTTGTGATATGTCTAATATGGTCATTTCTTGTATGATTTCACACATATAATTGATATCAGATTGCTTGCCTTCTCAAGTGAATGGTAGAGGAGCTAGAGGGAGGGAATTTGGAATTCAGGAACTTTTAAAAAATTAAAATAGTACTTTTTAAAAAAGAAAGTCATAGTGGAAAACATGAATTCTGTGGTAGTCCTATATTAGCCATTGAATGGTAGTCCTGTAGGGCATTGAATTAGACAGTGTCTGCCCAGTAGGTTCACGTTTCCATTTATAAGGTTGTGATTTTGATGCTCTCATTATTTGCAAATGACTTTAGAATGGACCTATTTAACAATGATACATGTCTGATTTACAGAGGAAGAATTTTAAAAGGCATAAAAGTAGAGAGGATGAAGAAGCAAAATGGCATGTGTTACATAGCCCTGTACTTCATGGCTTTGAAAGGAGATGTGAAAAGAGGGGTAGAGAACCTTCTCTTTCCCCTAGGATTCCTGCAAAGAAGGGTCCCTTAAGAATACTGCAGCGCCAGTGCAATATTCACAGTGCCCACGATCACTATAAATATACCTGCATGATGTTCAATTGCAAAATATAACAGACTCTCCATATATAAGACAGAAGCAAAACATTTATTCAGATACCAGAAAACCAAATCCCAAAACCAGTAAGCCAATTCCATCATAGTAGCAAAGAAGTTAATAAGCCACAACAGCACAGAGAGCCACACCATCCTTTAGCCTTTCCACAAACCAATTATTTGTTCACAAGCCTGACTGACTCCCTGAGATGCATCCTCTCCTCCTCTCAGTCTAGCTAGCTCTGACTTCCAGCTTCCTGTGGGCTCTGTTCCACCCTTTAGCAAACTCCTACCACCACAGGTTTCATGTGATTACATTCAGTCTATTAGGGGGCAGAGTTTATTTTCAAAGCAGGGAAGGTCTTCAAATTCCCTTATGCTTATTAAAGGGAAGGGAAGATCTTCAAATTCCCATTACCATTACAAATAAGTAGATACTGTCATTTGTAAGTTGCTAAACCTTAATTTCTTAAAGAATTTTGCTAACTCTCTGTGGTTTTGAAGGTGACAACAACCTATGGGTCTTTATTGTAACAACATTCCAGCTGCTTCAGTTCAACCGTGTGCATCCTTGTGCAGAAGATCAATTTCTTTTTGCTGAGAACTATTAACTTTTTCACATGATCAGGAAATGTTTGTCAGTAGCATCCCTAAGGGTTTTATTATTATGATTATTACTAAAGCATCATTCATTTCATCATGGTTTAATGAGGCAAAATATGATAAATTTCCCCTCCACCTTTCTCTCTTTCTATATTCTCTCCTACAGAGAGCTTATAATCTTCCATGGTTTCAACTATTCTGCATCTAAAGACAAACAATCTTTGGCCAACTATTTTTGTAGCCTTGAAGATATGGGGATAGGCTGATAGACCAGACTAATTAAGTGTTGACATTTGAATAAGCACTAAAATTGTAATGATTTAGACACATGGGCATCACTTTGTTCAATAACACCAAGTCTTCCCACAGCATTTGCTTTTCCATTGTGGTTGTTCAGTGTAACATTGGCCTTCTTCCTCATCTGATTCAATCTTCTATTTTGCTTTCATGATCTTTGGCAGAGGTTGTTTCAGTCTCTTTCAATCTCTTACCACCTTTTTGGAATATTGAATTTACATTTTTTCATACCTTAATTATATTAGCTTATAGAGATTTTCAAAGTACAAGCAAGTCTATTAGAAATTAATATGGCTAAAATCTCTTGGCATAGTAGAAAGCATCTGAAGGAAGAGGGGGACTTGTTGATGGCTTAGAGATGCATATATACTTCTCTGATGCTACTGACAAATTGTCATACTTGATAATCATTCAAAATAGTTTCCACATTGAACATTCAGGGGAAAAGTAAAATAAGTGGATAAAGGATGCCTTTTGTCTAGGCTACAAATATGAAGTTGGGTATACAATGTATGGAGCTCATTCATTGGTGTATTATTTATTTTGGACAGACACTGAAAATAGTGAGTCAGTCACAGGAATGTAAAGCGGCAATAGGGTCAACTAGATTGTCTTTGGTAAGCTGCCAAGTTTGATTAGAGAACTTTAGCTTTTCCAGAAAACCAGTATTCTTCCTTTGAGGGACAGATGAGTATCATGATACAACTTCTTCTGATGCTACTTTTATAGCCAGTTGGCAGGCTAAAGGGGAAAAAAATGCTTGTGAATCAGCTAATAACAACACTTTTCTCTAGTGCTTCAAGGTTTGCACAATTTTCTTATGACAATTCTGTGAGACAGAAAGCAGAAACATTATTATCCATATTTTGTAGATATGGAAGCTGCAGTCCAAAGATGTATAGCGATGCTCCCAGATAAAAATTAAATAGCAGAGCCTGGGCTTGCACTGAAGCTCATTTCTAGTGTTCTCAGTTCTAAATGCCACTAGACTCTATGATGCCATGTTCTAAATAAATAAGATTGCACATCAATTGACTATTCCATCTATCTTTGATGCTCCTTTAATTGAACATTCTATAGAATTATTAAAGAAATAGCCATCTGGGGGCGGCTAGGTGGCACAGTGAGTAGAGTGTCGGCCCTGGAGTCAGAAGGACATGAGTTTGGATCCGACCTCAGACACTTAATGCACACACAAACAAAAACCTAGCCGTGTGACCTTGGGCAAGTTACTTAGCCCCAATTGCCCTCCAAAAAAAAATAGCCATCTATAACTTTAAGCTTTTTATACAGAGGAGAAATTCTCTCACAACTTCTGTGACATCAATATTACAGAGAAAATATTACACAGTCCTGGAATGATAAAGCAGTCTTAATTTGAACTGAAAATAACAACTTTTTCACGTCATTCATTCATTAAATTAGCAATTATCGTTTATTATATGAAAGTCATTCTGCTGCTGGATGCTGCACAATATATTGAGTTAAACAACACTCAGTTCTTGTCCTAAAGAAACTTGTAAACTTAGTAGAGCAGATAAGAAAAGCACACAAAACAGTAATAATATAGACTATGATAAATGGATGAACATCCATTAAGAAATATAAGAAATTAATTAAAGCAATTAATAATTAATAAACTAATATTTATAAAAGCAATTAATGAATATAAACCTGCCAAAAAAGAAGAGATTGTTTCTGAAGTCCAGGGAAAACTTCATAGAGGAGGTAACATTAACATTAACTGGGCCTTGGAGCATGAAGAGAATTTCAGAATTTGGTCATATTCTGATGAAGGAAAGGCCACCACTTGTATTTTATTGTCATTGTTTGTTGAATTGTTTCAGTTGTGTCTGACTTTTGTGTCCCCACTTGTGGTTTTCTTGGCAAAGATACTGGAGAGTTTGCCATTTCCTTCTTCAACTTATTTTATAGTGAAGTGACTTGCCCGAGGTCAGACAGGTAGTAAGCATCTGAGGCTGGATTCGAACTCAGATCTTCCTCACTCCAGGCCATTGTGCCACCTTGTAGCCCACTCATATTTTATATTTATCCAAATAATAGAGTTTGTTGTCAGTTCATCAGCCAGAATTGTGCATTTCTCCCTCTATAACTTAAAATTTGTTCTCATGATGATTGAGATTTAAGATTCTCTATGATTAGATCATCATAGAAGCCACTAATAAATAAAAAAAAACCCAAGAAATACTAAGTGACTTCCAAATGCTGCTTATTGATTTGTGTTTTCAAAGCTTTGTATATTTTTAGCAATAACTTTTTTTTTCTTGAACTTCTATTCTTATAACACTTCTAGTTCTGAAATGGGGATTTCATCAGGTAACTTCTGAAAGATCTCAATTTAATTCAGTTCAACAAACCAAGAACTCACTCAATGTATAGTGCTATACTAAGTGCTGGAGCAGATGCCAAATTTAGATCTAGTACAGATTCTATCCTTATGCAGCTTACATTCTAGTAAGTTTCACTGTATTCTATCCAGTCTACTAGAAGGGAAAAAAGAAACATTCTTTTGTGTCTTTCTCTTTGTGTATGCATACATTGTTTTCCTCACCTGAAACAAATTCCTCTGGAAACAAATTCCTCCCCAGTCAAAGTCCATCCCTACCCTCACCACTCTCCTTCTTTGTTGAATAATTAGGCCCAAAACATCAGGTTCCAACTTTATGATGAAATGCAGCATCTCCACTAAAAGACAAATCCAGTATTTTTGAATGTTAAATAAGGTATGACTTTAAAAATAATTACAACCGACTAAATTTTAGGTATTGGAAGATGTCCAGCACAATAATATTTTCTGAACCTGCAGGTTTATTAGATTCTGAATTCGAAAATGTTCATTCACAATCAGGCCTCAACATTTCTGTTCTGTTCTCACACTTTACCCCTTGCCATGCTATGTTCAGGAATTGTGATTTCCTACCTCAAGTGATCTGTTTCTCTTTTATTATTGCCAGTTAAATGTGGCTTTGTTTTTTTCTGATACACTTTCAGTGATTATATAAGAAATATTGCCATCTTCTCAAAGAATTTTGCTTTTTTCATGCCCTAACTTGGCTGCATGCAGTTTCATTCTTTTTCCTTCTCCAAAACTCCAACAATTCTGAAATCTGGTCAGATCACATTCTACATTCCCAATTAATACTTTACAATATCCTAACCTTCTCTTGCCATTCTGGAGAAGTCAAAGAGGACCTGGGAACTCTAAGTGTCTATAACCCATAAAATATTCTTTTGAAAGCCTGAATCTGCTTCATAGCTCAACAGGTCATGAGTCATGGAAAGCCACTTTTGCAAGACTTTGAATTGCTCTTTCTTCTCTTTTGTATCCTCCTTCTTGTCTAGACAAGTCTCCTATCCCTAAAAAAGATGGTGTTTGAATAATGCCCTACCTTGCCTTAAATACAAAGGACATAAGTAAAACTTAATTCTATAAAGTGATTGATTTATACCTTTACAACTTTCCTGGCTTGTTTGTAACAAAGACACTAAAATGATCTTCCCATATTACCTGTAAGCAGCCAGGTGGTGCAGTGAATAAAGCACCGATCCTAGAGTCAGAAGGACCTGAGTTCTATTGACCTCAGACACTTACTACCTCTGTGACCCTGGGCATTTCACTTGACCATGTTTACCTCAGTTTCTCATCTGAAAAAATGACCTAGAGAAAAAATGACCTAGATGTAGAGAAGTAAATGGCAAACCATTCTAGTATCTTTGTGAAGAAAATCCCAAAATGGGGTCATTTAGAGTTGTACATGACTGAAACAGCTCAACAACAATAATACTGCCTGTAGGAGCTTTTGAGATTCCTGAATGAAAAAATAGTACATTATTGCAGAAAGCTATCATTAGAGCTCTCTGAATGTTCATTTTTGTAATCAAGAAATAACTATAGGGGCGGAGCCAAGATGGCGGAGTAGAAACAGCTCGTCCAAGCCACTCTGCCCCCAGATTCCCCCCAAACTATGTAAAAGGGGACTCTGAACAACTTCTGGAGCCCCAGCACCCACAGAATGACACAAAGAAGCTAACCTCCCGCTGAGGAGAGCCCAGCAGCCCTGCAGGAAGGACCACCGCAGCGGTCTGGGACCTGGCAGCGCGCAGCACGCAGAGCGAAGGAGCCGAGCCGAGCCAAGCCCAGGTCCCCGTGAGCCGAGGTTTTAGCCCCAGGGCGGCAGGGCCATCAGCCTGCTGGAGGAACCCCAGAACACCAGCAGCTGTGGCGACTCCAGAATTATCAACATAGACATGCCTAGGACAAAGTGAGAGGTTAGTGTCCTATGGACTTTTAGGGAATGGGTCGGCTCCCTCCCCTGGGGGCTAGAAGCCACTGAGGAGACCCGCCATTTTGTAGTTTTCAGAGGCGGCTCCAGCTCCCAGCCTGCAAATCATGGGGAGATCCAGCGATCAGTCTTGGGGGGTAATCGCTCTTGCTTTAACCTCCCTGGATCTGGATTGTGATCTAGGGTGGAAGTCGTGGGTGGGTTTACAGCTTGCCAGAAACAGAAGTTGCCCCCACACGTTCGGGACGAAAATTCCTCTATCTGGCCTTAAAGCCATAGTGTGGCAACAAGCCTAAAAGTCAAGCAATTAAGTGGCAACATGCCAAGGCAAAGGAAACAGAAAAATGCAACCCTAGACTCCTATTTTGGGGGCATAGAGCGGGAAAAGGACTGTGAGGTCAGAAGTCCTGCTCCCAAAGCCCCAGGGGAAAACATGAGTGGGTTGCAGGCCATAGAGGACCTTAAGAAGGACTTTAAAAATCAAATAAGAGAAGTGGAGGAAAAATTAGAAAGAGAAATGAGAAGGATGCAGAAAAGTATGAAATGAGGGTCAACAGCCTGACTGAGGAAAACAACACCTTAAAAAATAGACTAACTCAAATGGCAAAGGAGGCCCAAAAGGGCAATGAGGAGAAGAATGCCTTAAAAAGTCAAATTTGCCAGATGGAAAAGAATCTCAAAAGTTCACTGAGGAGATTCATTCCTTCAGAGTTAGACTGGAGCAAATGGAAGCTAATGACTTTATGAGAAATCAAGATGCTGTTAAGCAGATCCAAACAAATGAAAGATTAGAAGGTAATGTGAAATATCTCATGAGAAAAACCACTGACCTGGAAAATAGATCCAGGAGAGATAATTTAAAAATTATTGGACTACCCAAAAGCCATGATCAAAGAAAGAACCTAGAAATCACCCTTCAAGAAATTCTCAAGGAAAACTGCCCTGATGTTTTAGATCCAGAGGGCAAAATAGAGGCTGAAAGAATCCACCGATCACCTCCTGAAAAAGATCCCAAAAAGAAAACTCCCAGGAATATTATAGCCAGGTTCCAGAATCCCCAGATCAAGGAGAAAATACTCCAAGCAGCCACGAAGAAACAATTTCAATATTGTGGAAACACAATCAGAATAGCCCAGGACCTGGCAGCTTCTACACTGAGGGATAGAAGGGCATGGAATATGATATTCCAGAAGGCAAAAGAGCTGGAAATGAACCCAAGGGTCACCTACCCAGCAAAACTGAGTATCTTGTTTCAGGGGAAAATATGGTCATTCAGTGGAATAGAGGACTTTCAAGCATTCTTGAGGAAAAAACCAGAATTGAATAGAAAATTTGACATCCAGACACAAGAAGGAAGAGATGCCTGACAAGGTAATCAGGGAAAAGAAATCAAAAGGAACTTATCAAAGTTGAACTATTTACATTCCTATATGGAAAAGCAATAACTGTGACTGATGATATCTTTCTCACTATGAAAATAATGGAAGAAGGGTGTGTGGTCACATGAATACATATGTGAATGTGTGTGTATATGGTTACAGTTATATGGACAGAGGGCATAGGTTGAATTTGTTGGGAAGGGAGAATACTCAAGGGATGAAATTATGAGGTGAGAGAGGAAAGTGGCAAGAGGAGATGGGGAGAGACAGGGTAGGGTAAACTATCCCATGTAGAAGAAGCAAGGGGAAGTGGTTGCAAAGGAGGGGGAGAATAAGGAAGGCCAAAAAGGCAAAACCACATTCACATTGAATTTGGTTCAGGGAGAAAATGACATACATACTAAATGGGATATCTCAACCTGCAGCAGGATAGGGGAAGGGGGATGAGAGGAGGGATGATGGATGGGAGGGCATCCTTGTGGGGAGGGGAGGTTGGAAGTACCCACTATAGAAGAGGGACAGGATTATGTAGGGAATGGACCAGGTGGGGGGTGGGATGAGTGGGAGGGAATTATAAGCAGCCTTGTACAATATATCTACTATGATAATGTTTTGCATAGCTAGACATGTACAACATACACTGAATTACTTATCTCCCCAGAGGGAATGGGTGACAAGGGAGGAAGGAAATGGATCTGAAATTCAAGGTAGTAACATTAAATGTTTCAAATATATATAAATACTATTATTATACTCTTTAGCTTGTAATAGGGAGATAAGATGTGCAGGCATTGGGACACAAAGACTCACCTTCCTCTAATGGAAAAGTCGATGGGGGCATAGGAGAAGGTATGGGAGAGAGCAGATTGGAGGAAGCGATATCTTGTGGGACTACTATTCTGGGAGGTTGGGTAGGGGAATAATGGGGGGAAAATGATTTTAACTCAAAATCTGGTGGAAATGAATGATGTAAAACAGAAGTTAATAAAGCATTTGTTTAAAAAAAAAAGAAAAAAGAAAAAAAAAAGAAATAACTATAAAGGCCTACTATGCTCCCATTCCACTTTTCATATCAGAATGTCTTTGGACATTTTATTTATTTCCCTCTCAAGGGGAAAATGTTCATATTTCCCATGGTGGCTCTGGGACAGATTGCAGTTAACAAGATTATCCTCAATATCTTCAACTCTCAGTTATGCTAATGGATACAGCATTTTGTAAATCTTAAAACCCACATAAATATTAGTTCCGTCAACTTTCAGCTTTTAATTCTTTTCCAGACCTTGTAATTGCTTTTTCCTGCTTTGCACATCAGGTATTCCATATTCTCCTTTTCTCCCACAATCAAGCCCTACTAGGAAAAGAGCTAAGTATTTGTCAAGTGCTTGATACATTTAAGGCATTGTGCTAAGCTCTGGTGATAGAAAATCCAAGCAAAAAAGAAAGATGATCTCTGTACTAAGTGAACAGGGAATGAAAAGCAGAGTGGAGGATAGAAGGGATTATTTTGATGTCCAGAAGCCAAGAAGAGGATTGAGAGGAGAATACAGATTATCCTGGGCCCTCCCATAAAATGGAGGCTCCAGGAAAAGCTCAACAGGGCCATAAAGGGGTAGACCTTACAGAGAGCTACCCCAAGGTGAGAAGGCTGCAGGGCTGCTAGGCAGTAGGACTAGTAGGCCCAAATGCTGAAGTAATTTCCAGGATTTGAAAGCATAGTTTAAAAGTCTGAGAGCCAGGAAAAGGGTAAAAAAAGAACGAAACATTTGCACCAAAGGGATAATGATTGATTTCTATTTCCAGAGTCACACAAAATCTGCCCTCTTCTGATGATTATTTTTTCTAAATTAAAACCTGAATTTAAAAGAATGAAAGAAGCTACCATAGTAGCATCTTATATGCAAGACAGCAGTTGGAGAATTCCTAATATGTATTGTGAGCAAAGCTTCTGATCTCACACCCCTAATACATTCTTTTTTTTCCAACATACAAGTTCTATAACAATTATCCCAACATCTATACCATAATCAGACTACTATATTAAGAATTAGAAATAAAATATTGTATATAGTACATTCTTACTCAAATTGAAAGATATACCATTAATTGAATAGTCAGATCTATATCCAGTAATGATTGACACTTGCAATAGTACTTTAAAAGTAAGTGTTTTACATATATTGCCTCATTTGAGTCTTAACATTTTATTATAAGCTGTAACAGATACTATTATACTCATTTTGTAGATGGAAAAACTGAGGCTAAGAGAGTTGAAGGAACTTGTACAAGGTGTCAAAAGTAGGATATGAACCTTGGTCTTCCTGACTAAAATTAGCACTTTAGTCACCATTTAGATTGCGTCTTTGTAACTGCTAAGCAATTTACTTATTTTACTTATATTACTTTTATTATCTAATTTTAGACACTTAACAACCTTTAACAGCCATTAAAGTTAGTATCATACCTGTATTTCCCTACCCTTTGTGTTTTTGGCCATGGCAACCCCATAAAACAAATAAAAATGATAAAATGATAAGCACCTTTTGGTTCTATGGTGGTTGTAGCAGAGTGGCAAGGAATAAGATAGAGGATACTGGGGGAAGGGAAGACAATAAGGATTTACATAGCACCTACTATGTACCAGGCACTGTGCTCACTGTTGTACAAATATAATTTCATTTAATCTTCTCAACAACCCTGAGAGGTAGGTGCTATCAGTATCAGAATTTTACAAAGAAGGAAAATAAAGTTAAGTGATTTGACCAAGGTCATACAACTAGTCAGTATCTTTGGTTGGATTTGAACTCAGATTTTCTGACTCTAGTCACAGTGGTCCATACACTCTGATATGAGTTACCCCAAGGAAGGATGGTGAGAGATATATGGGAAAAAAATGAGAGAAACAAAAGGCTTATAGAATGTGCAGAAATTTCATACCTTAATATCATGAACACTTTGAAAATAAGAAACAGTAGAATTGGACTGAGTATATATATATATATATGGAGAGAGAGAGAGAGAGAGAGAGAGAGAGAGAGAGAGATAGAAGATTTCTATTATTCTAAGGAAGTGAAGGAAGCCATATACAAATATATCTCAAAGAAGGGAAGATACCAAAGTATGGGGAGGAATATGAGAAAAAGGCAAATGACAGAATATCAGTAAGTACAGAAACATAACCCCACTCACCCATCTATACTAAATTTTTTTCCAGACATGTATGAATTAAGATTCTTTGGTGAGGGGATTAGTTGAGAACAAGGTAACTTTCTCAAGTGCTATTCAACAACGGATTTCATCTTTACTATTTTACAATCAACTGAAAGATAGAGAAAATACAGGTTGCATTGTAATGATTATTATTATTTTTTTTAAGGTTGAAAGTTTTATTTTTTTTAATTATACAAATGCTTTATTAACTTCTGGTTTACATCATTCATTTCCACCAGATTATGAGTTACATTTTTCCCCCATTTTTTCCCTACCCACCACCCCAGAATAGCAGTCCCACTAGATATCCCCTCATCCAATCTGCTCTCTCCCATATCTTCTCCCATACCCCCTTCGATTTTGTCATTAGGGCAAGGTGAATCTCTGAGCCCCACTGCCTGGACATCTTATGAAACATTTAATTTTAAAACTTCGATTTTCAGATCCATTCCCCTTCTCCCTTGTCACCCACTCCCTCTGAGAAGATAAGCAATTCAATATGTGTTCTACATGTATATCTATGCAAAACATTACCATAGTAGATATATTGTAAAAGACTGCTTATATTTCCCTCCCACCTGTCTCACCTCCCACCTGGTCCATTCCCTACTTTGATCCTGTCCCTCTTTGATAGTGGGTACTTCTAACCTCCCCTCTCCCCAGAAAGCTCTCCCCTCCATCATCCCTCCTCTCATCCCCCTTTCCCCTACTCAGGAGAGTGAGTGAGGGTAAGATATTCCATTGAGTATGTATGTGATTCTCTCCTTGAGCCAACTTCAATGAGAATATGCTTTTGCCTTTTTGCCTTCCTGTTCTTCCCCTCCCCTGCAACTACTTCCCCTTGCCTCTTCTACATGAGATAGTTTTCCCTACCCTGTCTCTCTCCATCTCCTCTTGCCACTTTCCTCTCTCACCTCTTGACTTCACCCCTTAAGAATCATCCCTTCCTTGGGGCGGCTAGGTGGTGCAGCGAGCAGAGAGCCAGCCCTGGAGCTAGAAGGACCCGAGCTCGGATCCGGCCCCAGATACCCAACACACAGACAAAAACCCAGCCATGTGAACCTGGGCAAGTCACCCAACCCCAATTGCCCTCCAAAAAAAACAATAATAGTCATCCCTTCCCATCAAATTCAATCTGTGCCCTCTATCCATGTATACCTGTGAACATATGCCATGTACCCTTCTTCAATTATTTTCATAATGAGAAAGGTTTCATCAAACAAAGTTATTGTTTTTCCATGTAGGATTGTAAATAGTCCAACTTTTTAAAGTTCCTTTTGATTTCTTTTCCTTGATTACCTTCTCAAGCATCTCTTGCTTCTTGTGTCTGAATGTCAGATTTTCTTTTCAACTCTGGTTTTTTCCTCAAGAATGCTTGAAAGTCCTCTATTCCACTGAATGACCATATTTTCCCCTGAAACAAGATACTCAGTTTTGCTGGGTAGGTGACCCTTGGGTTCATTCCCAGCTCTTTTGCCCTCTGGAATATCATATTCCATGCCTTCTATCCCTCAGTGTAGAAGCTGCCAGGTCCTGTGCTATTCTGATTGTGTTTCCACAATATTGAAATTGTTTCTTCCTGGCTGCTTGTAGTATTTTCTCCTTGATCTGGGGATTCTGGAACCTGGCTATAATATTCCTGGGAGTTTTCTTTTTGGGATCTTTTTCAGGAGGTGATCTGTGGATTCTTTCAACCTCTATTTTGCCCTCTGGATCTAAAACATCAGGGCAATTTTCCTTGAGAATTTCTTGAAGGGTGATTTCTAAGTTCTTTCTTTGATCATGGCTTTCAGGTAGTCCAATAATTTTTAAATTGTCTCTCCTGGATCTATTTTCCAGGTCAGTGATTTTTCCCATGAGATATTTCACATTGCCTTCTAATCTTTCATTTGTTTGGATCTGTTTAATAGTATCTTGATTTCTCATAAAGTTACTAGCTTCCATTTGCTCCAGTCTAACTCTGAAGGAATGAATCTCCTCACTGAGCTTTTGAGATTCTTTTTCCATCTGGCAAATTCGACTTTTTAAGGCATTCTTCTCCTCATTGCCTTTCTGAGCCTCTTTTGCCATTTGAGTTAGTCTATTTTTTAAGGTGTTATTTTCCTCAGTCAGGCTTTTGACTGTCATTTCATACTTTTCTTGCATCTTTTTCATTTCTCTTCCCAAATTTTCTCCCACTTCTCTTATCTGCTTCTTAAGGTCCTCTATGGCCTGTAGCCAGCTTGTATTTTCATTTGGGGCTTTTGGTGCAGGAGTTCTGATCTCACAGTCCTCCTCCATGCTTTGAGCCTCTTTGCCCCTAAAATAGGAGTCCAATATTGAACTTTTCTGTTTATTTTGTTTCATTTGCCTAGGCATATTGCCACTTAATTACTTGATTTTGGGGCTTGTTGCCACAGTAGGACTCTGCCACCAGACAGGGGAGCTTCCACCCAAAAGTGGGGTCTTCACAACTTCCGCCAGTTGGGTGGCCTCTGTAAAGCCTCCACCCACTCTGGCAAGTTGGATACCCACCCCAAACTTCCCCCCCAGACCACAACCCAGATCCAGGCAGTTTAAAGCAAAAGTGATTAACCCCCATACTGATTGCCGGATCTTCCTACAGTTGGTAGACCAGGAGCTAGAGCCACTGCTGTCGCTGCAAAATGGCTTCCGTGAAGCTATTTCTTCAGCAGTCCTCTAGAATCATGTTTATTTCATTGGTCAGAGTTTTAACTTTTTAAAAGGTGTCTGTTTTTTATGGTGTTATTTTACAATTTCAAATAAACATAAAATTATTATAAATATATAAAATATTTACTATTTATAACATATATTTATAGGGCAGAGTCAAGATGGCAGAGTAGAAACTGCACTTCTGGGGAGCTTTTGCCCACTCCACTTCGAAATTATGTAAAAGGGGGACTCTGAAAGACCTCTGGAGATTGAGAACCCACAAAATGACCCAGAGAAGCTAATCTCCTGCTGAAGACAGCCTGGCAGCCTGGCAGGGAGTAGCTAGCACAGAACTCTGGGAGCCGAGCCCAGGTCCACATGAGTCAGAGGTTTTAGCCCCAGGGAGGCCAGACTAGCAGCCAGTTGGAGGGACCCCAGAATACTAGCAGCTGTGGCATTTCCAGAATTATCAACACATAGATGCCTAGGACAAAGTAAGAGGTCAGTGCCCTGTGGACTTTGGGACTGGTTGGGAGAGCATGTGGCCTCTTTCCCCTGAGTGCGAGAAGCCACTGAGGAGCTTGCGCCATATTGCAGCTTCAGCTCCTGGCCTGTGGACTGTAGGGGGATCCGGCGATCAGTCTGGGGGTAACCGCTCTTGCTTTACCCTTCTTGGATCTAGATTGTGGTCTGGGGTGGAAGTCTTGGGTTGTGTGACCAGCTTGCCAGAGTGTGTGGAGGTTTCACAGCTAATATGTCCAGAAGTTGAGAAAACCCCATTGTTTGGGACAGAAGCTCCCCTGGCTGGTCGCAGAGTCCTACTGTGGCAATAAGCCCAAAAGTCAAGTAATTGAGTGGCAACATGCCTAGGCAAAGGAAATGAAATAAACAGAAAAATTCAACATTAGACTCCTATTTTGGGGGAAAAGAGGATTGAAGCATGGAACAGGAAGAGGACTGTGAGGTCAGAAATCCTGCACCAAAAGCCCCAAATGAAAATACAAGCTGGCTACAGGCCATAGTTGACCTTAAGAAGCAGATAAGAGAAGTGGGAGAAAACTTGGGAAGAGAAATGAAAAAGATGGAAAAAGAATCTCAAAAGCTCACTGAGGAGAATCATTCCTTCAGAATTAGATTGGAGCAAATGGAAGCTAGTGACTTTATGAGAAATCAAGATGCTATTAAGCAGATCCAATCAAATGAAAGAATAGAAGGCAATGTGAAATATCTCATGGGAAAAACCACTGACCTGGAAAATAGATCCAGGAGAGACATCTAAAAATTATTGGACTACCTGAAAACCATGATCAGTGAAAGAATCTAGAAATCATCCTTCAAGAAATTCTCAAGGAGAATTGCCCTGATGTTTTAGAACCAGAGAGCAAAATAGTGGTTGAAAGAATCTACCAATCACCTCCTGAAAAAGATCCCAAAAAGAAAACTCCTAGGGATATTGTAGCCAGGTTCCAGAATTCCCAGATCAAGGAGAGAATATTACAAGTAGCCAGGAAGAAACAATTTGAATATTGTGGAAACACAATCAGGATAGTGCAGGATCTGCCAGCTTCTATACTGAGGGGTCGAAGGTCATGGAGTATGATATTCTGGAGGGCAAAGGAGCTGAAATTAAAAGCAAGAATCACCTGCCCAGCAAAACTTAGTATCACATTTCAGGGTAAAATATGGTCATTCAGTGGAATAGAGGACTTTCAAGCATTCTTTTTTTTTTCATTAAACAAATGCTTTATTAACTTCTGGTTGACATCATTCATTTACACCAGATTTTGAGTTACAATTTTTCCCCCATTTTCTCCTATCCACCAGCCCAGAATAGCAGTCCCACTAGATATCCCCTCATCTAATCTGTTCTCTCCCATATCTTCTTCCATACCCCCTTCGACTTTGCCATTAGGGCAAGGTGAGCCCCAATGCCTGGACATCTTATGAAACATTTAATTTTAAAACTTCGATTTTCAGATCCATTCCCTACCTCTGTTGTCACCCACTCCCTCTGAGAAGATAATCAGTTCAGTAGGTGTTGTACATATATAGCTATGCAAAACATTACCATAGTAGATATAGTGTAAAAGGCTGCTTATATTTCCCTTGCACCCATCTCACCTCCCACCTTGTCCCTTCCCCTCTTTGATCCTGTCCCTCTTCGAAAGTGGGTATTTCCAACCCCCCCTCCCACCAGAATGCCCACCCCTCCATCATCCCCCCTCACATCCCCCTTTTCCCTACTCTCCTGCAGGGTGAGATATCCCATTTAGTATGTATGTCATTCTCTCCTTAAGTCAACTTCAATGTGTCTATGGTTTTGCCTTTTTGCCTTCCTGTTCTTCCCCTCCCCTGCAACTATGTCCCCTTGCCTCTTCTACATGAGATAGTTTACCCTACCCTGTCTCTCTCCATCTCCTCTTGCCACTTTCCTCTCTCACCTCTTAACTTCACCCCTTAAGTATCATCTCTTGCCATCAAATTCAACCTGTGCCCTCTATCCATGTATAACTGTAAACATATATACACACATTCACATATGTATTCATATGACCATATTCCCTTCTTCAATTATTTTCATACTGAGAAAAGTTTCATCAGACATAGTTACTGTTTTTCCATATAAGAATGTAAATAGTTCAACTTTGATAAGTTCCTTTTGATTTCTCTTTTTCCTTGATTACCTTCTCAGGCATCTCTTGCTTCTTGCATCTGGATGTCAAATTTTCTATTCAACTCTGCTTTTTTCCTCAAGAATGCTTGAAAGTCCTCTATTCCACTGAATGACCATATTTTCCCCTGAAACAAGATACTCAGTTTTGCTGGGTAGGTGACCCTTGGGTTCAATCCCAGTTCTTTTGCCCTCTGGAATATCATATTCCATGCCCTTCAATCCCTCAGTGTAGAAGCTGCCAGGTCCTGGCCTATTCTGATTGTGTTTCCACAATATTGAAATTGTTTCTTCCTGGCTGCTTGTAGTATTTTCTCCTTGATCTGGGGATTCTGGAACCTGGCTATAATATTCCTGGGAGTTTTCTTTTTGGGATCTTTTTCAGGAGGTGATCTGTGGATTCTTTCAACCTCTATTTTGCCCACTGGGTCTAAAACATCAGGGCAATTTTCCTTAAGAATTTCTTGAAGGATGATTTCTAGGTTCTTTCTTTGATCATGGCTTTCAGGTAGTCCAGATATTTTTTAATTATCTCTCCTGGATCTATTTTCCAGATCAGTGGTTTTTCCCATGAGATATTTCACATTGCCTTCTATTATTTCATTTTTTTGGATCTGTTTAACAGCATCTTGATTTCTCATAAAGTCATTAGCTTCCATTTGCTGCAGTCTAACTCTGAAGGAATGAATCTCCTCAGTGAGCTTTTGAGATCCTTTTTCCATCTGGCAAATTCGGCTTTTTAAGGCATTCTTTTCCTCATTGCCCTTTTGGGCCTCTTTTCCCTTTTGAGTTAGTCTGTTTTTTAAGGTGTTATTTTCCTCAGTTAGGCTGTTGACTGTCATTTCATAGTTTTCTTGCATCTTTATGATTTCTATTCCCAATTTTCCCCCACTTCTCTTAAATGCTTCTTAAGGTCTTCTATGGCCTGTAGCCAGCTTATATTTTCATTTGGGGCTTTTGGTACAGGAGTTCTGACCTCACAGTCCTCCTCCATGCTTTGATCCTCTTTGCCCCTAGAGTCCAATGTTGAATTTTTCTGTTTATTTTGTTTCTTTTGCCTAGGCATGTTGCCCCTTAATTACTTGATTTTGGGGCTTGTTGCCACAGTAGGACTCTGGCACCAGAAAGGAGAGCTTCCACCCAAACGTGGGGTCTTCACAACTTCTGCAGGTTGGGTGGCCTCTGTAAAGCCTCCACCCACTCTGGCAAATTGAATCCCTCCCCAAACCTTCCCCCCGCCCAGACCACAATCCAGATCCAGGCAGTTTAAAGCAAGAGCAATTAACCCCCAGACTGATTGCTGGATCTCCCTACATTTCGCAGACCAGGAGCTAGAGCCACCACTGATGCTGCAGTATGGCTTCTGTGCCGTGTTTCTTTGGCAGCTTTTCACCCCCAGGGGAGGAAGCTGACACATTCCCCAAATACTGATCCCAAAGTCCATAGGGCACTAACCTCTCACTTTGTCCTAGGCATATCTGTGCTGATAATTCTGGAATAGCCACAGCTCCTGGTGTTCTGGGGTCCCTCCAGCTGGCTGCTGGCCCAGCCACCCTAGGGCTAAAACCGCAGCTCACACGGGCCTGGGCTTAGCTCCCAGACTCTGCACTGTCAGCTCCCAGGGTGCTGTGCTTCCTGCTCTCAGAGCGCTGTGTTCCCTGCTCCCTGCATGCCTGCTGGGCTGTCCTCAGTGGGAGGTTAGCTTCTCTGTGTAGTTCTGTGGGTGCAGGGGCTCCAGAAGTTGTTCAGAGTCTCCTTTTACATTGTTTAGGAAGTTGTGTGGGGCAGAGCACCTTGGAAGTGCTGTTTCTACTCTGCCATCTTGGCTCTTCCCCCACTTTCAAGCATTCTTGAGGAAAAAAACAGAGTTGAATAGAAAATTTGACATTCAGATACAAGAAGCAAGAGATGCTTGAGAAGGTAAACAGGGAAAAGAAATCATTATGAACTCATCAAAGTTGAACTATTTACATTCCTACAGGGAAAAACAATAACTGTAACTGATGAACTTTTTCTCAGTATGAAAATAGTTGAAGAAGGGTATATGGGCATGTGAATACATATGTGAATGTGTGTATATATGTTTTTAGGTATACATATATAGGGGGCACAAGTCGAATTTAATAGGAAGGGATGATACTTAAAAGGTGAAATTAAGAGGTGGGAGAGGAATATAATGAGAGGAGATGGGGAGAGACAGAGTGGAAATGGTTACAAGGGAGGGGAAGGACAGGAAGGCAAAAAGGCAAAACCTCATTCTCATTGAATTTGGATCAGGGGCAGAATGACATACATACTAAATAGGGTTTCTCACACTACAGGAGAGTAGGGGAGAAGCGGATGAGAGGGGGGACAATGGAAGGGAGGTCAGGCTTGGGGGGGAGGGTTGGAAGCACCCACTTTTGAAAAGGCACAGGACTAAAGTGGGGAGTGGAACAGGTGGGAGGTGGGATGGGAGGAAGGGAAATATAGTCAGTTTTTTTACAGTATATCTACTATGGTAATGTTTTGCGTAGCTATACATGTACAGTATATTTTAAATCAAATTTAAAAAATATATATCAATACTATGATTAATACTATTTTGCATATAATTGGGAGATAAGATGTGCAGGCATTGGGGCACAGAGATTCATCTTGCCCTACTGGAAAAGTCGAAGGGGGTATGGGAGAAGAGATGGGAGAGAGCAGATTGGATGAGGGGATATCCTGTGGGACTGCTATTCTGGGGTGGTGGGTAAGGGAAAATGGGGAAAAAATTGTAACTCAAAATCTGACAGAAATGAATGATGTAAACCAGAAGTTAATAAAGCATTTGAAAAAATATATATATATATTTATAGTATATAAATATATTATTTATATTTAAACATATAATATATTGGTAATATATAAAATATTATGATATAATTAAATATATAATATAAATTATATATAAATTTAAAATTATGAAAAATATTTTATAATTGTTCTCCTGATTTTCTTTACTTTACCTACATTAATTTACATATGGCTTTCAATATGTAAAACCATATGTAATGTTTCTCTTATATCATTTAATCCAAAATTTTTTAGAGCACAACATATTGCATCCTCTCAATTTCAAGTTTTTGCTGCCACAGAAAGAATGACTATAAATATTTTTCCTATTTTATTTTATTAATCTCTGACATATATGCCTAGTAGTGGTATCACTAAGTCAAAGGATATGCATAGTTTTGTAACCTTCTGGGAAAAGTTTCAAATTAATTTCCAGAAGGGACAGATCATTTCATAGCTCTACCAACAATGCATAAATGTATCTATTTTCCCACAGCCCTTGAAACATTTGCTAGCTTTCATAATTTGGGGGGGGGGCGTGTAAGATGGAACCTCGGTTATTTTAATTTGCATTTTTAAAAATTATTAGTGATATGGAGCTTTTTTTCATATAGTTAATGATAGCTTGAGTTTCTTCTTCTGGCAACTGACTATCCATACTCTTTCAGGATTTAGCCATTTAGGAGTGATTCACTACAGTTTTGAATAAACTGGAAGTAGGATTTTAATACCATCACCCTCCAAGATTTATTGTAAGGATCAAATGAGATAATAGTTACAAAGCACTTAGCACAGTGCCAGTCACATAGTATGTTCTATGTAAATGTTAGTTATTATTATTTATCAAAGAAACTTACTGCAAAGATCTTTATAACTACTTGGTTCTCTTTAGTTGCATTGGGTTTTGTGCAAAACTTCATAAAAATAATCAAAATTATCCATTGTATAATTTGTTTGGGTTGTCACTCTTTATGTCTAAGTCATATACCCCTTTGGAGCTTAATTTGGTGTATGCTATGAGATGTTGCTCTATATCTGATTTCTTCCAGAATGCTCCCCAGTTTTAAAAGCAGGTTTTTTAGAATAATTAATTCCTATTAAAGATGCTGGGATATTTGAGTTTATGAAACACTAGGATACAGAGCTTATTTGATCCTATATATTATGTACCTATTCTATGCCACTGATTGACTTCTATTTTTTTTAACCAATACCAAATTGCATTGAAGATCACTACCTTGAAGCATGGTTTGCGATTTGTTACTGCAAGGTCTATTTCCCTCCCATTATTTTCTGCATTATTTCCCTTGAAATTATTTAAGTTTTCTCCCAGATGAATTTCACTATTATTTTTTCTTCTTCCACAGAAGTAATCCTTTGTTAGTCCAACTATGCATAGCATTGGATAAGTAAATTAGTTTAGGTAGTAGTAATTTTTATTATATTGGCTCAGTTTATCTGTGAACAATATTTCTCTAGTTATTTAGCTCTGTTATTTTTGCCTATACAATAAGGCATTATTTTTTACAATAAGGTATCATTTATCTATACATCAAAGTACTCATGATTCTTTAGAAGATTTAACAATAGAAATAACTCCCTCAGTGACCTGTTAGTGATATACGGTAGAGCTCAAAATATGAAGAAGAATTCTTTCCAAAAGAATTCACTGTTTTGGTGGAAACTGTCAGAATTGAATAGCAATATGCATAGCTGGTGAAATACTCTAAATGTTCCTTTGTGTAGATGAAATTGTGCTGATTGCATCAAGCCCTAAAACATTACAGAGCCTCTTAGAAGAGGATGTGTAATCATTCAATGGAATTTTCCCTATCCATCCACAGAGGAAACACCAAGTGGATAAAGAATGTCTATTATCTGGATTTCAGCATGCATCTGAATGGACATGCTATATTAGACACTCTGGTGTCTGATAGTTGATATGGGAAAATCAGGGGAAAGTGATAGGACTCTATACTCAGGGTTGAATAGGAGGGAGAGAGCAGGCTGGATTGCTTTGGGAAATATTTTGGGAAAATATTTTTGGGAAAATATTGATTCCATATTTTCCATGAAAGGAAAGGCTAATCTTTTCAGTAAGATTTTTAATGCTTTTATCAGTATTCCTACACAACAACAACAATAGCTCATGTTTGTGTATCATTTAAGTTATATGAATTCCCAGGATCTCATTTGCAGTAATCCTCTGAGATAAGGGTTATTATTCTTAATTTTACAAATCAGGGCTCTGACAGGTGAGTGACTTGCCTAGAGTCACAAAATTAATGTTTGAAGCAGGTCTTCCTGAATCCATGTCAGCTATTCTGTTCCCCTAAGACTGTGACAATATGTTTAATATGAGCCTACAATAAAATCCAGAAAAATAAGGCTTTACAATTTAATGACACAGGCCTTGACTTCACTAACCCTTACCATTTTTCTTTATTTAAATTTTATGTTTATTTTTAGTTTACATCATTCATTTACACAAGAGTTTGAGTTACAAATTTTCTTCCTGTTTTTCCCCTACCCACCACCCCAAATCAGCAATACCACTGTATACACCCTCCCCTAATTTGCACTCTCCTATATCCTCTCCTATCTCCCCACTCACTTTCCAGTAAGCCAGATGGATCTCCATACCCCAGTGCCTGTATATCTTAACTCCCAGTTGCAAGCAAAATAATAATTAATAATAATAATTATAATAATATTTTTAAACATTTGATTTTAAAATTTTGAATTCCAGGTTCTTTCCCTTCCTCTCTCTTCACCCATCCTTACTGGGAAGATGAACAATTCAGTGTAGGTTGTACATGTGTAGTTATGCAAAATGTTTCCATAGTGGATATATTGTGAAAGTGACTGTATTTCCCTCCATCCTATCCCACCCCCAATTGTTCTATTCTCTACTTTGACCCTCTCCCTTTTCAAAAGTGTGTTCTTCTAACTACCCTGCCCCCTAATCTGCTCTCCCATCCATCATCTCCTCTGTCATCCCCTTCCCCACTACTCTCCTGTATGGTAGGGTACCCAATTTATTGTGTATGTCATTCCTTCCCTAAGCCAAATTCAATGAGTAAGGTTGACTCATTCCTTTTTGCCTACCTGTTCTTCCCCTCCATTATAATAGTTTTCCCTTGCCTCTTCTATATGAGATAATTTACCCCATTCTGTCTCTCACCATCTCTTCTCATTATATTCCTCTCTCACCTCTCAATTTCACCTTTTAAATGTCATCCCTTCCTATTCAATTGATCCTGTGCCCTCTGTCTGTGTATACCTGTACACATATATACACACACTCACATATGTATTCATATGCACACATACCATCCTATATAGACATATATATGTATACCTATATATACATATATATATATATATATACTATATATGCATTTATTTTCCTTTCAATTATCCTCATACTGAGAAAAGTTTCATAAGTTACAATTATCATTTTTCCATGTAGGCATGTAAATTGTTCAACTTTGATAAGTTCCTTATGATTTCTTTTCCCTGTTTACCTTCTCATGCCTCTCTTGCTTCTTGTATTTGAATGTCAAATTTTCTACTCAGCTCTGGTTTTTTCATCAAGAATGCTTGAAATTGGGGGGGCGGAGCCAAGATGGCTGAGTAGAAACAGCTCATCCAAGCCACTCTGCCCCGAGATTTCCTCCAAACTATATAAAGGTTGACTCTGAACAACTTCTGGAGCCCCAGCACCCATAGAACAACACAGAGAAGCTAACCTCTCGCTGAGAACAGCCCAGCAGCCCTGCAGGAGGGACCAGCGCAGCGGTCGGGGAGCTAGCAGTGCGCAGAGCATGGGGAGCCAAGCACAGGTCCGGTCTGCCTGAGTCTTGGTTTTAGCCCCAGGGTGGCAGGGCCAGCAACCGGCTGGAAAGACCCCAGAACACCAGCAGCTGTGGTGATTCCAGAATTATCAACATAGACATGCCCAGGACAAAGTGAGAGGTTAGTGCCCTATGGACTTTGGGACCAGTATTTGGGGAATGCGTCAGCTTCCTCCCCTGGGGGCTAGAAGCCACTGAGGACACATGCCATTTTGTAGTTTTCAGAGGCAGATCCAGCTCCTGGCCTGTGAACTGTAGGGAGATCCAGTGATCAGTCTTGGGGGTAATGGCTTTTGCTTTAACCTCCCTGGATCTGGATTGTGATCTGGGGGGGAGGTCGTGGGAGAGTTTCCAGCTTGCCAGAAACGGAAGTTGCCCCCCACACGTTCAGGACGAAAATTCCCCTATCTGGTGGCAAAGACATAGTGTGGCAACAAGCCCAAAAGTCAAGTAATTAAGTGGCAACATGCCAAGGCAAAGGAAACAAATTAAACAGAAAAATGCAACCCTAGACTCCTACTTTGGGGGCAAGGAGGGTTGAAGCATGGAGCAGGAAGAGGACTGTGAGGTCAGAAGTCCTGCTCCAAAAGCCCCAAAGGAAAACATGATTGGGTTGCAGGCCATAGAGGACCTTAAGAAGGACTTTAAAAATCAAATAAGAGAAGTGGAGGAAAAATTGGAAAGAGAAATGAGAAGGATGCAGGAAAAGTATGAAATGAGGGTCAACAGCCTGACTGAGGAAAACAATACCTTAAAAAATAGACTAACTCAAATGGCAAAGGAGGCCCAAAAGGGCAATGAGGAGAAGAATGCCTTGAAAAGTCGAATTTGCCAGATGGAAAAAGAATCTCAAAAGCTCACTGAGGAGATTCATTCCTTCAGAGTTAGACTGGAGCAAATGGAAGCTAGTGACTTTATGAGAAATCAAGATACTATTAAACAGATCCAAACAAATGAAAGAATAGAAGGCAGTGTGAAATATCTCATAGGAAAAACCACTGACCTGGAAAATAGATCCAGGAGAGACAATTTAAAAATTATTGGACTACCTGAAAGCCATGATCAAAGAAAGAACCTAGAAACCACCCTTTAAGAAATTCTCAAGGAAAATTGCCCTGATGTTTTAGATCCAGAGGGCAAAATAGAGGTTGAAAGAATCTGCCAATCACCTCCTGAAAAAGATCCCAAAAAGAAAAATCCCAGGAATATTATAGCCAGGTTCCAGAATCCCCAGATCAAGGAGAAAATACTACAAGTAGCCAGGAAGAAACAATTTCAATATTGTGGAAACACAATCAGAATAGCCCAGGACCTGGCAGCTTCTACACTGAGGGATCAAAGGGCATGGAATACGATATTCCAGAGGGCAAAAGAGCTGGGACTGAACCCAAGGGTCACCTACCCAGCAAAACTAAGTATTTTGTTTCAGGGGAAAATATGGTCGTTCAGTGGAATAGAGGACTTTCAAGCATTCTTGAGGAAAAAAGCAGAGTTGAATAGAAAATTTGACATCCAGATGCAAGAAGCAAGAGATGCCTGAGAAGGTAATCAAGGAAAAAAAGAAATCAAAAGGAACTTATCAAAGTTAAACTATTTACATTCCTATATGGAAAAGCAATAATTGTGACTGATGAAATCTTTCTCAGTATGAAAATATTGGAAGAAGGGTATATGGTCATATGAATACATATGTGAATGTGTGTGTATATGGTTACAGTTATATATGGATAGAGGGCATAGGTTGAATTTGTTGGGAAGGGATGATACTCAAGGGGTGAAATTATGAGGTGAGAGAGGCAAGTGGCAAGAGGAGATGGGGAGAGACAGGGTAGGGTAAACTATCTCATGTAGAAGAAGCAAGGGGGAGTGGTTGCAAGGGAGGGGAAGAATAGGAAGGCAAAAAAGGCAAAACCACATTCTCATTGAATTTGGTTCAGGGAGAGAATGACATACATACTAAATGGGATATCTCACCCTGCAGTAGAATAGGGGGAAGGGGGATGAGAGGAGGGATGATGGATGGGAGGTCATCCTTGGGGGGAGAGGAGGTTGGAAGTACCCACTATAGAAGAGGGACAGGATCAAGTAGGGAAGGGACCATGTGGGTGGTGGGATGAGTGGGAGGGAATTATAAACAGCCTTATACAATATATCTACTATGATAATGTTTTGCATAGCTAGGCATGTACAACATATACTGAATTACTTATCTCCCCAGAGGGAATGGGTGACAAGGGAGGAAGGAAATGGATCTGAAATTCGAGGTCTTAAGATTAAATGTTTCAAATATATATAAATACTATTATTAATACTCTTTTGCTTGTAATTGGGAGATAAGATGTGCAGGCATTGGGACACAAAGATTCACCTTCCTCTAATGGAAAAATCAAAGGGGGTATGGGAGAAGATATGGGAGAGAGCAGATTGGAGGAAGTGATATCTTGTGGGACTGCTCTTCTGGGAGGGTAGGTAGGGGAAAAACGGGGGGGGGGGTGATTGTAACTCAAAATCTGGCGGAAATGATGTAAAACAGAAGTTAATAAAGCATTTGTTTAAAAAAAAAAGAAAACCACAAAAAAAGAATGCTTGAAATTCCTCTATTTCATTGAATGACCATATGTCCCCCTGAAACATTAAACTCAGTTTTTTCTGGGTAGGTGATTCTTGGTTTTAATCCTAGCTCCTGTGACGTGCAGAATATCATATTCCAAGGCCTTTGATCCCTTAATGTATAAGCTGCCATTTGTTATCCTGATTGTGTTTCCACAGTATTCAAATTGTTTCTTCTTGGCTGCTTGTAATATTTTCTTCTTGATCTGGAAACTCTGGAACCTGGCTATAATATTCCTAGGAGTTTTCTTTTTGAGAACTTTGTCAAGAGGGGATTGGTGAATTCTTTCAATTTCTATTTTTCCCTCTGGTTCTAAAACATCAGGGCAATTTTCCTTGAAAATTTCTTGAAAGATGATTTCTAGGTTCTTTATTTTTTTTAAAGCAATTGGGGTTAAGTAACTTGCTCAAGGTTACACGGCTAGTCATTATTTATGTGTGGGTGCTCATTTTCTGAGGCCGGATTTGATCTCGGGTCATCCCAACTCCAAGGCCCGCGCTCTTACTCACTGCGCCACCTAGCCGCCCCTAGGTTCTTTTTTTGATGATGGCTTTCAGGTAGTCCAATAATTTTAAATGATCTCTCCTGGATCTATTTTCCAGGTCAGTAGTTTTTCCAGTGAGATATTTCACATTGCCTTCTATTTTTTCATTTGTTTGGATCTGTTTAATAGTATCTTGATTTCTCATAAATTCATTAGCTTCCATTTGCTCCAATCTAATTCTGAAGGAATGATTCTCTTCAGTGAGCTTTTGAAATTCTTTTTTCCAACTGGCCAATTCGACTTTTTAAGGCATTCTTCTCCTCATTGGCTTTTTGGGCCTCTTTTGCCATTGGAGTTAGTCTATTTTTTAAGGTGTTGTTTTTTTTTCAGTCAAGCTGTTGACTCACTTTTCATGATTTTCTTGCATCATTCTCATTTCTCTTCCCAATTTTTCCTCCATTTCTCTTACTTGATTTTCAAAATCCTTCTTGAGCTTCTCCATGGCCTGTAACCAATTCATATTTTTGGAAGCTTTTGGTACAGGAGTTTTGACTTTGTTGTCTTCCTCCCATTCCATGCTTTGATCCTTTTTCCCTCCAAAAAAGGAGTCAAAAGTTGGATTGCTGTGCTTGCTTTGCTTCCTTTGCTTGTTCATGTTGCCACTCAATTACTTGACTTTTGAACTCTTTGCCATGGTAGAACTCTGCTTCCAGAGAGGAGAGCTTTGTCCCAAACCCAAATCCCTGGGGATTTTGCAGCTGTTGGAGCTATTAGAAGGGCACCATCTCTCTAGTCCCCACACGCTCTGGCTCACTGGTCACATACCTCAGGACCACCATCCAAGACAGCAATCCAGATACAGGCAGGTTAAAGCCAGAGTGATTATCCTCTGAATGGTCACATATTCCCTCTATGATCTACAGGCCAGGAACTCTGAAGCAGCTGTATGGAGGCAGCTACATAGCCACAGCTCCTCTGCTGCCTCTTACTCCAGGGGCAGAGGCCAGACTGCACCTCCTTCCCCCTGGTTCCAACAGAGTTCTACATGACCTTTTATTATTTCTTTGGCATTTATGGGTTTATATTTCTGGAAACTGCCACAGTTGCTGGTGATCCACTTTCCAGAGGTCAGCTCCAGCCACTGCTGGTGGGGGCCACCCTGCAGCTAAAACCGAGGGCTCATGTGGGGTTGGGCTCAGCTCCCAGCACACTGTGATGGACCCTTCCTGCCAGCCTCCTGGGCTTCCTTCAGTGGGAGATTTGTTTCTCTCTGTCACTTTGTGGGTTCTGTAGCTATAAAATTTGTTTAGAGTCATATTTTATAGGTATTTGAAGTGGTTATGGGGGGAGCTCATGAAATTTTCCTGCTTCTATGCCATCATCTTGGCTCCACCCCAAACCCTTATCTTCTTAAATATAAATGAGACATTTCTAGCTACATTTAGTTCTTAAGTGGAGAGAAAGCAAATGTCTTGATAGCAAGATGAGAGTCTAATCCAAATATCTAAATAAAGCTTTTTGGAACAATTTAAGTGGAATGCCAAAAGTAAAATGATACACTGTTTGACATTTGAAAGTAGGAATTCTTACAATCCTAATGCTTTGTCTTTGTAACTGTCTTTCTGTAGTGTTTGTTATGGGGTCACCTGCATTCAGAGGATATCAGAAGTTAACCATGTGAGCAGTTACACACAGGGATCCTCTTGTGTAGAAAAAAGAATACAGTTTCTTCCATTGTTTCCCCAGATTGGATTCTTACCCATTCAGATAAGATTCCCCAACTTGTTCACATGTGTTTTGGAGTTTATGAGCTCCAAGGATTGGATGATACTTTCATTGTATACATTTTATAAAATATTCTCTCCAAGAAAATGACTTTCTCTCAGAGGATACCTGCGGAATTTTGTTTCACATTGGTACCCAAATGGTTGACTACTAATTTAAAAAAGGTTAATTGTAAATTAAATACAAAATACCTGAAAATGACAGTCACAGAGTTATCTACATCTTCTTTAAATAGTTTCCCAGAGTGGCAAATTCCTGATCCAGACACTAGATTTTTAAATCATTTCATGTTGACAGAAAGTGATCATATTCACTTTCAGGCCCTGATGATTACACATTGTTTATATTATATCTTTAAAATGTTTCTATTCAATAGCATTGTCAGATTCCCTTTATTTCTACTTCACAGAATAGTCTTTTCCTGCCCAATTGTCCCCTCATAGGGGAGAGCTTGACACTCCAAATTAGCCAACATCTGTAGTATATTTAATCCAAAACTTTCAGTTTGGGAATATCCTTTGCAGATCAATTGAGTTCAGTGGGGAAAAAGCATGACAAAGTCTAAAGTTGGTACACTTCTAACCTTTGAACATTTTCAAAAGAAATCTCCCCATCCCCAAAAGCAATCCCTTCAGCCCTAAGACACTTAAAAAGTATACAAGTGACTTGCCTTGACAGAAGATCTTTTAATCCCAATTGGATCCCAATCCAATAGTTATGAGGCATATACAGAGGTTCATCTTGGCACTCATCTACAATTAAATTTTTTAAAAAGTACTTACCTGTGGCCATGCCTAGAATTTCAGGGATGAATGCTAAGAACTTTTTTTTCTTTCTTTTATGATCAGTAGTTAAACTAAGACCTACTTTTTTAATCATGAAAAAACCCAAAATTTAGCAAAATAATTTTTCTTTTTAGGACTTTACAAAGTAGGTTAGGTCTTTGAACTGAGAAAAATATATCATTATATGAGAGCATATACTTTTGTAATTTCCCATCATACACAGAGAAGTTGACAAGAATTCATTAAGAGCTTAATAATGATTAGACATTGTGCTAAGCACTGGGAATACAGATATGAGCAAAATGAAAGCTAGTCCCTGCCCTCAATGAGTTTATATTCCAATGAGGGAAGACAACAATAAAAGGAAGAAGAAAAATGGGGTATGTGGGAGGAGAAGGTACCCATTTAAAGACATGGTAGAGAATTAAGTCAGTAGAATAACCAAGAGAGTAATGAATATGGCTGGTCTGGGCACGTTCTTTAAAACAGAAGATCCAGAAGGAAACGACCAATCAGGGAATAGGGTTGCAAGGTGGAGTAATATTACAGGGTGCTGGATAATGGTAGAGAAAGAAGTTCAGAAAGTTAGGAGCAGAGATAAATAAAGGATCAAATAAGGTTGGACTACATACCAATTATAGATTTACAACTGACTGGGACCTTAAAGACCTTCTTTAAACCCCTTACTTTACAGATAGGGAAATTGAGGCCAAGAGAGCAGAATTGAACTTCCTGAGGTTAAGAGATTATCAATAAGAAACCAACATACCAGAGCTCTGTTACTATTTTTGTCAACCAATTAGCGAACATAATTTAAAGAGTCATAGTGTTTTGGTTTTTAAAAAATATTATTTGAGGTGGTATGTTAACTTGAAAAGTAGGAACTTATTTGGTTTCCATAGGCTTATCTAAAATTATAATATTTGTTTCAACAAAATTTCATCACAATAGAACTTTTTGACCTATTAAAGTGTTCTAAAGAGTAAAAAGAAATGATCCATAGTATTGCAAATGAAACTTTTCAGAGTTTCTTAATTTAGTGTGATAGGAAATTTTCACTCTAACATGCAGGTATAATGTATTTTGGATTTTTAGCCTAGGCTGTTCAGTTAAAATGAAAACCTATTCCAGGAGAAACACATATATTTTTTAAAGATTATAGTATCAGGTGAGCCATTCTTGTGAACTCTGTTCTTTATGATAATAAAGTTAAATTTTACAAGGAAGTCAGTTGGTGATCTGGGACTGGAGATCAAGAGAGAGAGATGAAGGATGGATATGTGGTTTTGGAGTTATTTGCATAAAAAATTGAACCTATGGAAACTGATGAGATCATTGAGACAGAGCAAGTACAGAGAGATGAGAGGCGGCTCTATGATTCTTCCTTCAAAGAGATTTAATTATATTTATGAAAACTACTATATACATATATTATAGACCTAGTGAGAAAATGAATGTAAGATCAGTCTTTGAAGGTCAGATGATCCATCTAGGTCATTATTCTCTCTGATGATGGCATCAATGTTATGCCCTCAAATAGCCCTTGAAGGTGAGAAACACTCTAAATAGAAAACATGTTGGATTTAGAGTCAGAAAATCTGATATGGGATCCCAATTCAGCTACTTTAGCACATACTTTAAGATTATGTTAGGCTGGTTACTTGTATGACTGTGGGCATCACTTAACCTTTCTGTGCCTCAATATGCCCATCTGTAAAACAAAAAGGTTGAATTAGTTAATCTCTAAAATTGCTTCTTTTTATCCTTTGAACTTGTTGCAGATTATTCCCTCATGCTCTAGTTTCCTGCTAAAGTCTTTAAAAAACATCTTTGTTTTCCATTAATTTATCCAAACTTTTTTTTTTTTGAACCTGCGTTTCCTGATTATGCCACTTCTTAAAAGTCTCTATTCTGGCAAGGCTGTCTGTTATTTGTCAGGAAAGAACTATTCAAGTATGAGGGTAGAAACCTTTAGGGAAATTTAACAAAAACAAAAACAAAAGAAATTAAAATCATAAATTGAAGTTGATGAAAATAGGTAATTTCTGAAGTAATTTTTTAAAAGCTTAAGAAAAATCTCCCTATTTAGTTAAGCATGCATTCCCTTTTTCCCCCTCTGGAATTCCTTGAACTTCTTTAGTGAATTGTAGTTAGGTCAACCAGACTGGAACTGGGTAGATAGTTGAGGTTATAAGACAACCTTGCCACACCTACACATTTTAGTTATTTGGACTGTGAGCTGGATTAGCAGCATTAGCTGAAAACTGAAATGACCTATAATAACACTTTTAAAGTATTAACAACTTATTATAATAGTAACTGTTAATTTATGTAGCCAAAAATCAAGTCATAAAAGGACAAAATTAATCATGTGGAGTTTTCTTTAGCTTTAAGATAGAGTCAGTTATCAGTTTTAAGATCATAGGATGTTTTCCAGCACTGGAATGGATCTCAAAAGACATCTCATTTTGTAGTTGAGGCCTCAGTTGAGTGTTTTGGCAGCAAATAAACACAATCCAAATCATCATATCAGCTCTGACTACATGATACAGTTCTACCCAGCTCTACCAACACCAAGACATTATCTGCTTTTGACCAGAAAAGTCAGAGGCCTGGACAGAATTTCATCTATCTACAACTTGGAATATACACCTATAGCCAAGCATATAGTCCATAGAATGATGATGACTATGTATCTGAAATCCCAAACTGAAAAGATATCACAGTTCTGCAAAGTACTCATAGGAATGCCTGGAGAATTCCAAAATTGATCAGAACTCTATTATCTTAGAAAATTCCACATGTCAAAAGAATTCTTAGAATGTTGATGGTCTGGGACTGCTAAGCAAAGCTATGAAGTGGACAAAGTTTGTGTTTCATAGGTCTTACCTGTCCTTTCTCTATTCTCTTCTCATTTCAGACCTGCCTTTTTTCTTTTATCTCTTGGCTGCTCTTTTAGCCTAGGATAAAGCTTTGTCTTCCTGGAATTCCCATTGTCCTTTCCTTACCAAACTTGACCACCCCATTATACCTCATCTCCAACACTATTCCTCCAGGATTTTGTTCTCTTTAGGTGACAGTGAGTAGTAATGGATTATTAATCACATAAAGTTGTCCTTGCCATTGTGTTAATTCTCTCCCTCCCAGGTAAGATAATGCCTTAACCAAATTAAAATGCATTTAAAGTAAGAGTGATGCTTATGCTAGGAATTTCAGACACTATGGTATAAATGACTAACAATAGTAATATTGCTCTTCCCAGGAGAACTGACATAGTTATAGGGTTCAAGGACTATACCAAAGGAGGTATATGCTGATAGGAAAAATCCAGGCTCTAATTCTTTGGGTGAAGGAG
This sequence comes from Gymnobelideus leadbeateri, assembly GCA_011680675.1. Taxonomy (NCBI): domain Eukaryota; kingdom Metazoa; phylum Chordata; class Mammalia; order Diprotodontia; family Petauridae; genus Gymnobelideus; species Gymnobelideus leadbeateri. The sequence goes on from WOXC01002844.1 coordinate 157,728, forward strand.
GATTATTTTAGCATTCAAATTTTTCTAAGGTCATCTGAAATCACATTATGTGTCCTTTTTTTCTGTTTTGACAGGTAGATTAGGAAAAGCCTGTAGACATATCAGAGAATTATAGTAACTCAGAGTGGAAAGGGACATTAGAGATTATCCTGTACCTGCATATAATGTAATATATAATATATAATAATAATGACCTACTTCTATAATAATAACAATTATAAAAATGACCAGAATTTATGTAGCACTTGAATGTTTGTAAAATACTGTGGGTATTTTAACTCATTTGATCCTTACAACAATCCTAGGAAGTGTTATCGTTACTCAAATTTTACATTTGAGGAAAATGAGGTTGATAGTTCTGCTGATGTTCCTATGGTCTCACAATTATTAAATATCTGAACTGGAATTTGAATTCAAGTCTTCCTACCTCCAATTTTCCTCACTTAACGTCTAGCTTCAACATGACAATGGTCAGCCAATCTTTCTCTTGAATTCATCCACTGATGTTAAAAATTATATATCTTGAGTTAGCTCATTTTGGATTGAGTGCTGGGCCTAGGATCAGGAAGACCTGAGTTCATATTTGGATTCTGACACTTACTTGTTATGTGACCATGAGTAATCATTTAACTCTGTTTTCCTCAGTTTTCTCACCTACAAAATGAGCCGGAGAAGGAAATGGTAAACCACTCCAGTATCTTTGCCAAGAAAACCCCAAATGGGGTCACGTAGAGTTAGACATAATTGAATGGACAACAAACAACAACAAATTATTTACAGGTTTTTCCTTATGTTGAACCTGAATCCACCTCTCTACTTTTTGCTCATGGTTCCTATTTCTAAACAATAAGTCTAGTGCCTCTTCCAGGTGGTAGCTTTTTAAATGGTTGATCATGAGCATGCTAAATCTCTTTTCTAGGCCAAATATCTGTAATTGCTTGAAAAAATCCATATATGGTGGTCTCTGCACCTTCCAACACTCTAAATATTGTACTCGTTTGCCAGTGTCCCTTCCAGGGAGTGCCTAGAATTGAACACTACAGGAGTGATTGGCTAAGGTCAGGACCATCACTTTGTCGTGGACATTATGCCTTACTCAAAGCAGTTTAAGATTACCTAAGTTTCTTTTCCTTATTATACTGCTATCCCTGTGGTACTTTCAATAGAGTAAACAACTCAGACCTTATTTTCATTTTATATTTACTGTGGGTAATTTTAAAAATTATTTTATCTCTATGTTTATTCAAGCTATTGATAACAATATTGGGCAACAATGTATCAAGGATAGATCCCTGCAATATTCCACTAATAGCCCCTTTTCAATTCAAAACCAAACAGTTACTTTGGGGGTTTGATCATTCCATTTGTTTTAAATGACCCTGATGATCTTAACAACTACTTCCCATTTTTCCACCTCATCTGCAATAGCATTGAAGACTTTGCCAAATGCTTTGGTAAAATTCTGCTACAGTATGTCTAAGATAACTTCCTCATTTCAATTTTATTAACCTTACTAAAAATAAATTAAGCTGGTTTGGTTCAATTGTTCAACAGAACTTTTGACACTTTGTCATAATATTTTTGCAAGGAAGATGGAAAGGTGTGGGCTGGGTGATCCCACATAGTTTTGGAAGATTTGAGAACTGATTGAATGACCAAATATAAAGAAAGGTAGTTTATAGATTGATAAAAACAGGAAGGAAGACTTACAGAGGACTTATAAAGGAATGTCTTTATTCCTGTTTATTCAACATTTTTGATGACAAAAGGAATCAAACAGGTATTTATTTAGTGCTTTCGGAATATTATCTCATTTAATTCTCACAGCAGTCATGGGAGTAGGTGCTACCATTATCCCCATTTTTCAGACAGAGGTTTAATTACTCCCCCATGATCACACAGCTCGTAAGTGTCTAAGATAAAATTTGAACTCAGGTCTTCCTGAAGATTCCAGACCCAGTAATTCATACACTGTACCATGCAACATGCCTCCAGCATCAATGATATTACCACCAAATCTCTAGATGACATGAAACCTGAAGGGCTATTTAAGTAATACATTGGAAAATAGAATCAGCATTCAAAAAGATTTCAGTAGGGTAAAATGATGAGATAAAACAAAAAAGAAGAAGTTTCAGATAAATTAAAATTTTTGTAAACTAGTTCAATCCTATTGAGGGGGGCAATATTGTGATTAGTCATTTATACCTTAATGTCTGAGATTCTTAGCATAAGCATCACTCCTTAAAGTTCTAAAGGCATTTAAACTTGTATAAGAAATTAAGTTAACTGCGACGGGGGCTATCACAGATCCTTCCAAATGACATATAGAATCTAGGTTAAAAACTCAAATGCACAAGTGTTGGAAAAGGGATATCTGACTCAAAAGCTGCTCATATGAAAAAAGGCCTCTTGAAGATGTAAAAGTCAAAAAAGAGAATGTAATATTAGGCTGCATTTAAATCAGCTTACCTGGAGAATGAGAGATACTTTCATTCTGTTCCCCCCTGTACTGATCAGACTTTCCAAGTAGCCCTGGGTTTAGTTCTAGACACCTGCATTTAGGAGGCCCACGGACAAAGAGAAAAATTGACTGGAGGGAAGGCAATAGTTGTCTTCAAGTATGTAAAACATCACAGAGAAAAGAATTTAGATTTGTCCCAATAAGTAGAACTAGGAGCAATGAATGGCTGTTATGGAGAAGCACTTTTATGTTTAATGTAAGAGGACAAACTAACCATTAGCATGTACAGAAGTGGAATGTAGTCATTCAAGTAGTAGTGGTCTTTTATTCACTGTTGAAGGTCTTCAAGTGAGGCATATTATGGAGTGGGTTCTTAATCAGATAGAGGTTGAATTAGATTGCTTCTGTGGCCCCATGACAGCTGTGATAAATTGTGAGTCTATTATTCATTTAGATACTTAGGATTAAGACCAGCCATGATTCATTCATAGGGCTCCAAGCCACCTCAACCCATACTGCTTCAAGGAACATTCCTGAATGTCCCCACCATCTCTGAATCTTCATGCCACTTTGCATTGCTTATGTGCTTGCCTAATTTTATGTCGTGTATTTTTAAAAAAATGTGTATATATATATACATAGATGTATATATACACACACACACATATCATATTTACATAGTATTAGAATTACTTGTTCCCTTATTTTAGTCACTCTACTAGATTTTAAACTCCTTGTAGGCAAGAACCATGTCTTATGCAATTTTAAATCCCATTTCACCTAGCTCAGTGTTTACTCATAGTAGACACTCAATAAATGTTTGTTTAGTGAACCATGAAAACTCTATTAAGGAGAAGGAGTTTGACTCTCTGGTCCAGTTATAAAAATAGGTCATTTCCCCCCCATTAACCAAAAATGAACTTTGTTCAATGGGCTATGAAGTCTCTTAAGGCCTTGCACATAGTAGGCAGATAATAAATTCTTGCTGAATTCAATTAAAGTGTGCAATCAATAGATATTTGAGTGGCTAATGTGTACAAGACATGTTGCTAGGCATTGTGGGAAATTTAAGGAAGTCTAAGTTCTGCTCTTACCTTTATAGAACTTAAAAGTAATTTTACACATTTAAGAACCCATCTAAGCCTGTGGTATAAGAAATTACAAAAGGGCATTGAGTCAACATATAATATTTGCAGTGATTGGAATTTGATTATTACCTCCTTAATTTGCTTGACATTTCAGTGAGCATGTAGTACGACAGTTGGGCTGGAGTTAAGGGAGGAAAGCTGAGCTATCTATCCAAAGAATGCAGGAGGCCAACTTGAATATGTAAAAGAGTTCCCATGTCCTCTCTGACTTGGCTGCTACATGAGTAGGACGTTAAGTGTGCAAGTTTGCTCTTTCCCCCCCTCTATGGGTCTCTTTATTGTGAGATTATTTAGAAAAAAAATCAATAAAAGACATTTTTTGAAAAATAAGTCAGGAAAAGCAATAAATGACTTGAATAGAGCAGATACTTTGCAGCTGCTTCTGGCTGAAGCCAGAGAATGGAAATTAAGCAGCTGACACATCTCCACTTTATTGAGTAGACAGCCTCCCTACCATCCCCACCACCCCAGGCTAACTGTATGTACTTTTTTAATGCAAAAAGAAAAAAAAACTTTTAAAAGTTAATAAAATATACAACCTGACCTGGTTAATCTGAACCAGTTTGCAAACTCCCTTTTATTTGGATAAAAAATAAACCTTAAGATTAACAAACTCTTGGCACTTACCCTGACTTGCATGCTATGGGATTCTTTACCAGTTACATTTCCGGCTCCCCAGACATATGGATGAATTGAGCCTGGAAGAACCAGGCCTGACTGTAATTACATTAAGCATTTTTGGCAACGAGAAAGAGTTTGTCCTAGGATGCAGATATCCTTAAGGTTACATTTCCACAGGCCGGCCAAGTTCTGTGGCTTTGCCCCAGGTCTCTTGGTTGCTATAATAGAGAACAGTTGGCCAAAGGCATTTTCTGCATTTTTGGACATTAGCAGATTTTTTCATTAATGCAAGTGATTATGCCTCTGGCTAGACAAATCTAAAGTGGGGGAATAGGGGAACAGGGAAAGCACTAGTCCAATTTATGTTTACAGATTTCAACTTTAAATTTTGCCTTCAGTTTTAATGCAACAGGTCCTGATAATGTGGTGAACATGGGTAAAAAGTATGCCTCTGAAATATTATCTCATAATTGGTGAAATTATATTGGTGAAATTATATAGTTAGTGGCCAGCCTATTTGCTTAGTTTTCTAATTAGCCAAGACTTTTACCTCAAGTCCTCCAATACTCACCTTTTCCAAGAAGCTTTCCCTGAATAACCCTACTCTATGCCAATCACTCCCTTGATTGGCTTTCCACATGTATGATTTGGACAGCACTATGATACCTTTAATTCATTTTGTATGCCCGGATTATCCCAAGTATGATTGTTTTATTTCCCCAATTAGATAGTAAGGTCTTTGAGAGTAAGGTCTATCTTAAATACTTTTTTTTTAAGTTCTCAAGATAATTTATATAACTAGTGTGATGTACTTGCAGGTATAGTATAAATTCTTGAAGAATGAATAAATCAATTGTGCTTTCAATGAGCACACCACTGCACTGGGCTAAATTTCTCTGTGTAAGTGAGGAATTCATTGCTCCCATGCAAATACATTATGGTATTAGACTTAGTTCCATTGATTATAAAATAAGGATTCTGATACATACCTTTGATGAGGCAACATAGTTTAGTGCAAGAATAGCTGGCTTTGAGTCAGAGACCTGTGTTCAAATTCTCCTTCCAAAACATACTGTCTTTTGGATTCTCCACAAGTCTTCAGCCTCTCAGTGGTCCAGGTAACTCACTAAGATTTTAAGTGTCAGAATAGTTGTTCATTTGTGTTGGTAGAGGAAATTTCTGTTCCCTACCTACATCTATGAAATTGTAGGTCTGGGGGATGGGGGAATGTTTCCTACAACATTCTTTTCAACTATTGAGGGAGTTTCAAGCAGAGAAAGGGAGACAAAAAGGACAAAATAATTCCTTGAACTCCTAAAATGATGAAAGGTATGGAAGTATGATTGTGGGAAAATATAAACTTAAGTATTTTACATGTGGCTTACTCCTTCTAATGTTTTGAAATCCAGTCCCCCTTTTAAAATCTTCCCTGAGTACTTCTTAGAGGAAAATATTCTGAAGACTTCTTTCAAAGCCCTTAAGTGTAAAAATAAACAAGCATTCAGTCAATGGTGTTCCCTTTTGCCTCTCTCTACCACAACACATTTTCAAGTCATAAATCATGTCTCTGACAGTTCTATGATGATGCATTGTGTTAATACATCATAATGACAATGTTGATGATGTATTAGTGCAATATATCTTGAAAGGCAATCATTTTAGAATTCTGTGTTTACTGCAGGGAAGGAAGAGTTTGAGGGTGGCATGATGAAGACTAGGTGGGGCACTTGGGAAGATTAAGAATGAAGATCATTGTTTTATGACTCACTGAAGACCTAAAGAGAAACCATCAAATTAGTTCTTCTTCCCTCTAACCTTAAACCCGTCATGACCATAATTTCAAAGGAAGAAGACTATTATTCTACCAAACAAGGGACAAATAATTGGGACAGTATTCTGGGCATCTGTAGCAAGGATGTTCTGGCCAGAGAACTAGAGGTATTTGATATGGCAACAAGATTCATAAATTAATTCATAATCTTGCAAAAAGGATGTCTAATAGTTGAAGTACTGCTGAAAGATATGTGATACTTCTAGGTAATGGAAAATTGGTACCTCTGAAGATTGAATGAATGAATGACTGAATGAAAAAGTATTTATTAATTGTTTGTTAGGTACTAAGCATTAAGGATAAAAATGTGAAAAGTAAGATAGTCCCTGACCTTTAGATACTTACATTCTAACATGGGAAGATTACACACATAGCAGAGTAGTAACCACTTTGGGAAATCTTTTTTTTTTTTTGAAATTATAAGGATGACTTAAAACACCATTCCTATAATTTTGACGTACTCTTTCTGGGAGCAATAACAGAATAGATTTGATGATGGTTCTAGAACAGAGGAGAGGAGAGGAAGAGTACAAAATGGATGGTGAGACTGTATTGTATTCTACATTTGAGAACACTATATTTTTATTGTATGGAAACTATACTTTCTTTCAAAATTAATTGATTTTTGCTTCTCTTTTTCCAGGTCTTCACTTCTATGTATTTACTTCTAATTCTAGTCAGTTATTTTCTCTTTTATTTATTTAGTGAGACTTGCTACCTTGGATTCAAGTTTTTCTGCTTTACCAATCATTTCTCCAGTACAGTTCATAAATTCTACATTCAAAATTCTAATTTTTATTCTACACCATTTCAGAAGCTCCTTTGGAAATCCACAGATTCCTCTGCCTTTTTAGGTATTAATCAATTTTCCTTTGTCTTGCAATATTCATAGAACTATTTTACCTTATCTGAAGATCATATTCCCTTCTATTATTAACATATTTCGTGTTAGCTTATCTCATCATGTTCTAAGTCTTTAACTGAATTGTCTTCATCCTCAGGTCTTTGATGATGTCAGTCTTCTTTTCCTTGTATTCCTCCATTACCCACTTTATGATCCCCTCCACTTTGATGGCAGTATCCCCAGGCACTGTATCTCAAAGCTATTTCAGCCTTCTCCCACATTGTGCAGTTCATGGTTACCAGCCTTGGTCTCTGTCCCAAGTGTCAAAATTGGACCCAGATGGACGCTGAGTTCTTTCTCTTGGGTTTAGTGGAGCGCTACATAGAAACAAAAGTATTCTGCCTGCGTTTCCTCTGTTCCTCAGTCTCTGACTGAGTTATGTTGTGACATAGAACTAAAACACTGTGTGTTACTATTGGAGCCTGAGGAAACTTCTGCAATTTGGTTTTCCATAGCACTGGGAGAAGGAGGTGACCATAAAGCTGGCTTTTATTGCAAGTCCAGGGGTTAGCTTGTGCAACTCTCCTTCCAAAGCATGATGGACAGCAGAGGAAGGGATATGAGTGAGCTAGTTAAAGGTTAAGAATTATTGTGCTTTTTCATTGATTTTTTTACATCATTTACGTTATTGACATGCTAAAACATGAAGATAGCTGGAACCATTTTATTTGTTTCATATAATTCCTATTTTAGAGATATTTGAGAGGTCATGAGGACTGGAGAAAATGCCAAGTCCTATATCTTGCTGGTCATGTGACATGGAAGTCCTGGATGATGCTCCCTGAAATACTCCAGTAGTTTTCTAGTTCATCTCCTTGCTTTAAACTTTTCTCCTCTTCGATCCATTCTCTACTTAGCTGCCAAAATAATTTTCTTAATGTGTACGTCCAATCATATCATACTTCTACTCGGTAAATTCTAATGACTTCCAATTGCTTCTAGGATTAAATATGAAGTCCTTTGTTTGCCATTTCAAACTCTTCACTACTTGAACTCTTTCTGCATTTGTGGTCTTCTCAAACTACATTACTACTTTCACTCATTCTCCAAACAAAAGGTATTAACCTATTTGCAATTCTTCACTGATAATACTCCATGTCTTCTCCGGTTTTGTTTGTTTTGTTTTGTTTTTTGCATTGGCTGTCTCTTATGTCTGAAATACTCTCCCCCTTCAACTTTGCCCCTTTGCCTTCTCTGGCTTCTTGTGAAACTCAGCTCAAATAGTGTCTTTTCCGGAAGCATTCCTGGAGCCCCACCGGATTGTGCCTTCTCCTCTATAGTTACCTTCTTTTACATTGTATCATGGATTTACCCCTTTATTCACATGTCTTTTTCTTTATCAGTGTTACTTAAGGGCAGAGACTGTTTTTCATAATTTTCCATTTCTTTGTATTCCAAGTATTCTGTGCAGCACCAGCAAATAGTAAATGCTTAATAAATACCTGTTGGCTAATTGATTGATTGAAATTCACATGGGCCTGTTTTCTGATCCAGCTGGCAAAGGAGTTGGTAATAAAAATGGCCAGCCAGAGAATGAAGTGAGTCATTACTGAATCTGGGGCTGGATGTACACAGTGATGTGAGGCAGCCACCAATTAAGACAGTGATGCTCTACAGAGGGAATTATAGGAGTGAAAACATTAACTAGTTTGGTCAGTAAGGCACCTAGTAAGAAGATAGCTGGAAAATAAAGTAGAGATTGTAGAAAGAAAAAATGAGTATTTCTGGCTCTATGTTCCTCACCCCCCAACCCCCAATTACGAAAATAGGATCCACTTTATCCCTCGGACCATTACTCTGAGACAGTTGTTGCAAGCATAGCCCTCTCTCCCACAAATTTTTTTAGGGTTCCTAGCAGGAGACATTGCTCCCATTCCTTTTGGTGCCTTCATTTCTCAGAAGCTATCTAGTCTAACCTATATGTGACCCCATATCTCTCCTATATATTTATGACAATCTAGAGATGGGAAGACTTCCAGGAAAGGGAAATTGAATACCTCAAAACACATCCCTTTGTCCTTTGGGACTGCTCCTTCTAGTGGTCTCAAGAATTTTCTAGAATGAAAATTAGGTCCTCCTCAGAAAAGATAGAGAAGATATAAGAAAGGGATAGCTGGAAGGCAGCCCTGAGCAATCTGTCCAGCAAGCTTTTATACAGTAAAAAGTACTCCTTGGGGGGCAGAGCCAAGATGGCGGAGTAGAAACAGCATTTCCAGCGTGCTCTGCCCCACACAAATTTCAAACAATGTGAAAGGGAGCTCCAAACAACTTCTGGAGCCACAGCACCCACAGAACGGCACAGAGAAGCTAACCTCCTGCTGAGGACAGCCCAGCAGCCCTGCAGGGAGCGGCCAGCGCAGCGCTCTGAGAGCAGGCAGCACAGCTCGCCTGGAACTGACAGCAGAGCCCACAGAGCCGAGCCCAGGTCCGAGGTTTTAGGCCCAGGGCGGCTGGGCTTTCAGCCAGCTGGTGGAACCCCAGAACACCAGCAATTGTGGCGATTCCAGAATTATCAGCACAGATATGCCTAGGACAAAGTGAGAGGTTAGTGCCCTATGGACTTTGGGACCAGTATTTGGGGAATACGTGGCTTCCTCCCCTGGGTGCAAAAAGCTGCTGAAGAAACAGCTGCACAGAAGCCATTTTGCAGCGTCAGCAGTGGCTCTAGCTCTTGGTCTGCGAACTGTAGGAAGATCCAGCAACCAGTCTGGGGGTTAATCGCTTTTGCTTTAAACTGCCTGGATCTGGATTGTGGTCTGGGGGGGAAGTTTGGGGTGGGTATCAAACTTGCCAGAGTGGGTGGAGGCTTTACAGAGGCCACCCAACTGGCGGAAGTTGTGAAGACCCCACGTTTGAGTGGAAGCTCCCCTGTCTGGTGGCAGAATCCTACTGTGGCAACAAGCCCAAAAATCAAGTAATTAAGTGGCAACATGCCTAGGCAAATGAAACAAAATAAACAGAAAAGTTCAACATTGGACTCCTATTTTAGGGGCAAAGAGGCTCAAAGCATGTAGGAGGACTGTGAGGTCAGAACTCCTGCACCAAAAGCCCCAAATGAAAATACAAGCTGGCTACAGGCCATAGAGGACCTTAAGAAGCAGATAAGAGAAGTGGGGGAAAATTTGGGAAGAGAAATGAAAAAGATGCAAGTAAAGTATGAAATGACAGTCAACAGCCTGACTGAGGAAAATAACACCTTAAAAAATAGACTAACTCAAATGGCAAAAGAGGCTCAGAAAGGCAATGAGGAGAAAAATGCCTTAAAAAGTTGAATTGGCCAGATGGAAAAAGAATCTCAAAAGCTCAGTGAGGAGATTCATTCCTTCAGAGTTAGACTGGAGCAAATGGAAGCTAGTGACTTTATGAGAAATCAAGATACTATTAAACAGATCCAAACAAACGAAAGAATAGAAGGCAATGTGAAATATCTCATGGGAAGAACCACTGACCTGGAAAATAGATCCAGGAGAGACAATTTAAAAATTATTGGACTACCTGAAAGCCATGATCAAAGAAAGAACCTAGAAATCATCCTTCAAGAAATTCTCAAGGAAAATTGCCCTGATGTTTTAGACCCAGTGGGCAAAATAGAGGTTGAAAGAATCCACAGATCACCTCCTGAAAAAGATCCCCAAAAGAAAACTCCCAGGAATATTATGGCCAGGTTCCAGAATCCCCAGGTTAAGGAGAAAATACTACAAACAGCCAGGAAGAAACAATTTCAATATTGTGGAAACACAATCAGAATGGCACAGGACCTGGCAGCTTCTACATTGAGGGATAGAAGGGCATGGAATATGATATTCCAGAGGGCAAAAGAGCTGGAAATGAACCCAAGGGTCACCTAACCAGCAAAACTGAGTATCTTGTTTCAGGGGAAAATATGATCATTCAGTGGAATAGAGGACTTTCAAGCATTCTTGATGAAAAAATCAGAGTTGAATAGAAAATTTGACATTCAGACACAAGAAGCAAGAGATGCTTGAGAAGGCAATCAAGGAAAAGAAATCAAAAGGAACTTATCAAAGTTGGATTATTTACAGTCCTACATGGAAAAACAATAACTGTGTTTGATGAAGCCTTTCTCATTATGAAAATAATTGAAGAAGGGTACATGGCATATGTTCACAGATATACATGGATAGAGGTTACAGGTTGAATTTGATGGGAAGGGATGATTATTTTATTTTTGGAGGGCAATTGGGGTTGGGTGACTTGCCCAGGTTCACGAGGCTGGGTTTTTGTTTGTGTGTTGGGTGTCTGGGGCCGGATCCGAGCTCGGGTCCTTCTGGCTCCAGGGCTGGCTCTCTGCTCGCTGCGCCACCTAGCCGCCCCAAGGAAGGGATGATTCTTAAGGGGTGAAGTCAAGAGGTGAGAGAGGAAAGTGGCAAGAGGAGATGGAGAGAGACAGGGTAGGGTAAACTATCTCATGTAGAAGAGGCAAGGGGAAGTAGTTGCAGGGGAGGGGAAGAACAGGAAGGCAAAAAGGCAAAAGCATATTCTCATTGAAGTTGGCTCAAGGAGAGAATCACATACATACTAAATGGAATATCTTACCCTCACTCACTCTCCTGAGTAGGGGAAAGGGAGATGAGAGGGGGGATGATGAAGGGGAGGGCATTCTGGGGAGAGGGGAGGTTAGAAGTACCCACTATCAATGAGGGACAGGATCAAAATAGGGAATGGATCAGGTGGGAGGTGAGACAGGTGGGAGGGAAATATAAGCAGTCTTTTACAATATATCTACTATGGTAATGTTTTGCATAGATATACATGTACAACACATACTGAATTGCTTATCTTCTCAGAAGGAGTGGGTGACAAGGGAGAAAGGGAATGGATCTGAAAATCGAAGTTTTAAAATTAAATGTTTCATAAGATGTCCAGGCAGTGGGGCTTAGAGATTCACCTTGCCCTAATGGTAAAGTTGAAGGAGGTATGGGAGAAGATATGGGAGAGAGCAGATTGGATGAGGGGATATCTAGTGGGACTGCTATTCGGGGGTGGTGGGTAGGGAAAAAATGGGGGAAAAATGTAACTCATAATCTGGTGGAAATGAATGATGTAAACCAGAAGTTAATAAAGCATTTCTTTAATTAAGAAATAACACACAAAAAAAATTAAAAAAAAAGAAAGGTATAGCTTCTGTTGTTTGATGTCTCTTGATTCTTCACACTGCCTTATTGTTCCCTTCCCACTTAGAACCTACTTTTATTCTCTCTCTTTTGTCCAGCTTTGATTGATTGATTTATAGCATGGTCCCCAAATGGTATCTTTAGCCCTCAATAGGAAAGTTAAGAACTTTCAGTGACTGAATTAGGCCCATCTCATAGATACCATATGAAGAATAGCTAATAAAATATTGAGAACAGAAAAAAAAAGCCAAATGATCCAATAAAAGCCCATTAGCTTAGATTATACTAATGTGGAATTTGTGGACAATTGGATGGGAACTAAACTGAGGCTTATGTCTGTACTTTTTTTAGGAAGAAAAGCTTTTCTAATTCAAGTACTCATTTAAAGCAGATTATATGGTAGAGTATTGGATCATAGATTTAGAGCTTAAAGAGACCTAGGAAGTCATTTAAACCAACGTTCTCATTTTATATATACTTATAAAGATTGGGCTCAGTAGCCAGAGCTTCAATACACATTGATCAAGAAACTGAGGTCTACAGCAAGGATTTATTTAATTTCACGAAAGTAGTAACAGCCAATATTTTAACTTGCTTAAGTCAACTAGTTTTCTAAGGGCTTTACTGCCCTGATAGCATTCAAATATATACTGCTAATTATAGAGAAATGCATTTTGAGAGAGTTCATTATGTATTTTATTAAGTAATAATTTTTTAATTGCCTGTATTTTTAGATAAAAAATTATTCTCTAATTTAGACAAGTCTTCCCCCATAATCAGATTTGGTATGGCTTTGCTGAAAATGAAAATAAAAATACCTTAATTTGGGGCAGTTAGGTGGCACAGTGAGTAGAGCGCTGGCCCTGGAGTCAGAAGGACCTGAGTTTGGATCCGGCCTCAGACACTTAACACACAAAAAACAAAAATAAAAACCTAGCCATGTGACCTTGGGCAAGTTACTTAACCCAAATTGCCCTCCAAAAAGCAAAAAAAAAAAATACCTTAGTTTAAGAAAAAAAATGGCTATCTTTGGGAGAAGTATGAACATAGGATTTGGGACCTCTTTTTGCACTTCTACATTTCAATGTGTATATTTGTGTATGTGTGTGATGTGTATGTTATGTGTATGTGTGTGATGTGTATGTTATATGTATGTATTTCATTACCTCCTAGACTTGGTTTTAAAATACAATGTATACTCTTTAGATGAGTTCATTTCAGTTTCAATTCAACTTGACAAATTTTTATTGCGCTCCTACTATGTGCTAATGTTATTAGTTGGGTAGGTGGCTCCATGGATAGACTTGGAGTGAGGAAGACCTCAGATACTTTCTAGCTGTATGATCCTGGGCAAGTCATTTAACCTCTGTTTACCTTAATCCACTGGAGAAGGTGATGGCAAACCACTTCAGTATCTTTACCAAGAAAACCTGATGGATAAATATTGGCATGCTATAGTACACAGGGTCATGAAGAGTAAGACATGACTAACTGACTAAATGACAATGTTGTTACATTTTAAGAAATATTTGTGGATAGCAAGAACTGTGTCTTGTACTTCTTTGCTTCCCAGTTTTGATTAAAAAAAAAAAAAAGCTTAGGAAATTGACACCTGAAGCTATAGGATTGCTTTCCCAAGTATTTAGTTTGCCCAGGGGTGCTTTCAATAACATTTTGATCATGGGAAGATATATTAAACAATTTTACTGTAATCTTTGGCCATTGGGATCAAATTCTATCTTAAAATCCGAGATATGTATGTTCCTGTGTATTTTGTACTCAGCCAGATTCTGCCAGTGAGTCTGTGAGTCCCAAGGGCAAAGGGAACTTTATTAAGTCTGGCAGGATGAGAGGGGACCATTTAACGAATTACTCATGGCAGTCACTAAATGGCTGCCTCTTGCACTGTTCTGATAGGTGCCTGGGGAGGAGCACTAACAGAGCTTCCTAGCCATGACTTATTCCCTGATGGAGCTGACCAAGCTGGCCTTCAACTTTGATGGCTACTGTTATCAAACTACCAGCAAGCATCATATAAAAACAAATCACAAACAAAACAACTACCCCTGCCCAAACCCCACCCCACCCATAAGTTTCTAAGGCAATTAGAAGCCTGTTCCTTGTCATATGAGGAATCTCTGACCAGTTTGTTCATGGTAATTCTTGCTTTTGACCTTGAGGCATATCTGCCCCCAAACCCAAATTATACATCTGGGGAAAGTACAAGCTCCAAGAACTGTTCCCCAAAGCCCTATTTCCTCTATATTTCCCAGGTACAAACATCCTGGTACTGCCTGGATACCTGGCTAATACTATTTAATGATCCAGCTGGATTATGCCAAAAACCTGACTTCTCTTTTCCTCTCCCCCCACCCAAAATAAGTATATAGTGCTTGTGTATTTTGCTCAGGATGTTCCCATATTGGCAGCTATTAGTTGCCAAGTTATGTTCTTACGAATTCTTTAAGTCATAGGTACCTAAGCTCTTAGAGAAATTGAAAATAGGTCAGACTCTTGGGGCGGCTAGGTGATGCACTGAGTAGAGCGTCGGCCTTGGAGTCAGAAGGAACTGAGTTCGGATCCGACCTCAAACACTTAATGCACACACAAACAAAAACCTAGCTGTGTGACCTTGGGCAAGTTACTTAACCCCAATTGCCCTCCAAAAATTAAAAAAAAAAAAAAGAAAATAGGTCAGACTCCTTCCCTACTTCCTCAGCACTCTATCAAAACTTTATCAGCGATCTGGAGAGCTTACTCTCTCCTCTCACCCTCCACTCCCCTATGTACATTTATGCTAAGTTTCTGATCAGTCCATTCTAGTATATTGTCACCCCACTCCCAGTTTTTCCCTATCAAAGACTTACAACTCAGTTATTTGGATTCTTATGACACTCTTTGACTGTTTCTGGGACTACAGTTTTTTTTTTTCAGTTCCTGTTTTCTGCATTATAAATCTCAATTGCATTTTTAAAAGGCAACCATAGTTCTATTATGGCCCTCTGCTCAATATAATTAGTGAAACAAACATCTATTGATCATCTATCATATGCAAAATATATAGGGATCCTTTAATGTTTTAATGGATCTAGATTTTTCACTTATGTAAGATATTCCCTCCCATGCTATAGATTGCTACCCATCCAAGTCTTTCTCACTTGATGTAACTCTTGACCATGTTCCCCAATAAATGGATTCTGTCCAATGCTGTGGGAGACTTCCTCTCAATTTTTGGCAATACATAGGTACCAATGTAGCACATAGGTTAGGTGACAGTGCCTGGAGCTCTGGGCCTGGAGTAAGGAAGACAGGAGCTAAAATCTAGCCTCTTATTCTTACTAGCTATATGACTCTGGGCAAGTCCTTTAACTTCTGTCTTCTTCAATATCTTCAACTGTAAATTGGGGATAGTAATAGAATGTACCTCCCAGGATAGTTATGAGGATCAAGTGAGATATTATTTGTAAATCATGCAGGCCAGTGCTTGCACATAGTTGGTGTTTAACAAATGCTTTCCCCCTTCCTTCCATATGTTACTGTTTGCTCTCAATACATGATCGGTCTACCTCCATTTTCAGTTATCTATTTAAGGATATCATTTATGTGATCTTATATTCTCTGATAATATCCTGCAGTTTATTTGGGCAAAGCTTCCTTTTAAAATTACCCTTTGGATGATATGCAATTTTGATGCATTGGAGATTTCATAATTTGTAGCCATTTATCATCATTATCAGAGGAAAATTTGTTTTGTATTACAGTTTATTTTATATTATGTTTGCTATTGGGATCATATTCTATCCCCAAAATAGGATTTTTGATTCAGAAAGAAGTTTTAAGTCATCAAAAGTATTTTCCCATTTTCCCAAATTAAATACAGCATATTTTCTTCCTCCTTTTCAAAATTAAGCCTTCCTATAAGGATATCCCCAATTCATCTCGTTTGTCTCTTTTTTGTTTACAGGTATTGTGCCTTTCTTAAACATGCTTTTAAGACAGTCACTGGAATATAGTGGGCACTTAATAAATGTTTGTTAATTCATTGATTGGGATCATCAGCATTGTTTCCAAGATATATGTACTAGTGTTCCAACTTCATAATATGTAGTTGAACAGAAAATAGTAACCACACTTACTTGTACTCTCTGTATCTTTCACTAAATCATGTGATATATAGATGTAGTTAGCCACAGAATATAATTTTCAAAAGCCTACTGGTTTTCTTTTCTGTATTGTTGCCAAGGACATCCTCAACAAAAGTATAAATTACTCTCAAAAATTAGAGATGTAAAAGTAGGTATAAAAGTTGTCACTTATTGACCTCTTCTACTACTGTTGTTTTGTTGTTATTTTGTTTTTGTTTGTTTTTGGAGGCGAGCAAGGTTAAGAGACTTGCCTAGAGTCACACTAGTGAGTATTTGAGTATGGATTTGAACTTGGGTCCTTCTGACTCCAGGGCCAGTGCTCTAACACTCTTGTTTTTGATGGATGGGGGAGATCACTAATAATTTGTGATTTTTATCTCTATTTAACATTTTCCCTTCTTTTAGATACCTGCAGACTCAATTTTTGAAGCTGTGTTACTGCTAACACAGACCTTTCTGTTATAAACTTCATCTAGTCCAGCTGTACTTTCTAACTTTGTTTGCTTTGGTACCTCTCCTCTTTCCGCATGCAGCACATTGAGTACTATGATTTTAGAATCTAAATGTGGTAGTACTATTTCCATGGATAATATCATATAATTTTTGACAGATCTTTTCTACTTTTTATTTGTTCGTTGTTCACCTTCCTGGCATATATATGAAATTGTGAACTTGTATTGCAAGAAGTTTTCTTTTTGTTTTGTGGTATATTAAATTTAACAAGATAGTAACAAAATTGCCTTGTCTATGTACCTTTCTGAACTTCATTGAACCTCTGAACATTTTTAAAGTTTCTTGAAGCCTTTTTCTTCTTTGTTCTAGTTTCTAGTAATATTTTACAAATTAGTTTATATCCTAAACTGCTATTGTCTTTGTCTGACATATCAATATCACTTGGCAAGGAGATCAGGTGCTTGGTAGTTGAAGCAGCTTCTAGGTTCTTTCGGCATTTTCATTATGAAGATTATTTTAGATTAGTTAAAATTAATTAGGAAATTGTGATAATTCAAGTTAACATTACCTATTTTCCTCAGTTTTTGCATGTTTATTTAAAGGCCATATTAGACCTGTTTTGGTTACATGTCAAATCTTCTCAGTTATATTTATTCCTCAAATTGGTTCTTGGTTTTGGCCTTAACTCTCATAGGTTAGACTGCTCACAGACAGTGGATTAAAAAATGACTTCAGCATTGCTAACCTGTTCATTAAGTATAATGTAATTTAACATTTCATGATGTAATTTAGAGCTCACATATCCAGTCTACTATGTTCGAGGCACTGGGGACACAAAGGGGAAAAAACACCCACATGCTAACCCAAATATTATTTGTATTGTAAAGAAATAATTATGAACTATTGGAACTAAAAGTAGAATGAGCTGTCTCACAATATAGCAGATTTCTCTTTACTGGGTCTTTTTGAATAAAGACTAGATTAGTATTTGAGGGCTATGTTATGACAAGAATCTCAATGTGTAGTTTTAAGGTCTCAGCTTGCAGAGAGTTAGAATGGATGATGACTGGAAAAGGAAAATCATGAGTGTAGACCCAAAAGACAAGTTTCTAAAAGTTTCTTAATAGGTGGGCCCTATTTCATGTACATCTTGTGTGGAATTCCATTAAATGTGCTGAATTCAGAACTCAGCATTAAGGCTTTGTAGCTTAAAACTGCTTTTGTTAGGACATTTTCAGTCACTGATCATTGGTCCAATCATTCAATTCAGGTTTCAGAAACATGTCCCCTGCTCATCCTTTGTTACATAGGTTCACAATGTCATTCAGAGAGAAGAATTCTCCCCTTTAACTTTCTAAGCTGAGTGTTCTCCCTGAGCTCTAGTTAATTAATATCTGCTCTGGGTAAGCTTCTTGAAAACCTCATTGGATTTGGAGATTTCTATTTTAACAGTGGACCCCAGCAAGGTGCAAGGCAAATTTATACCAGTCTACCTAATTGCTAGGAAGGTAATTCTGCAAAGATGGAAATCAGCTGAAAGATTAACACTGATACACTGGCTTGAGTGCATTGGCTAACAGAGAGAAAATAATGTTTCAATTAAATGAAAGGATACTGAATTAGAGGGATTACTCAGGAGACTGGTAATGGGATACAGAGCCTTTCACCTCTAGGTCACTATTACTAATCTGGTCGAGGGCAGTTCTAGACCAGAGTTTTGCAGGGCTGATGGATCACTCTAGCCCCTGCTGTCTACAACACTTGATGGACCGGTCTCCAGATGTGCCCCTATCATCCTCAAAGGTCACCACAATTCATGGATGATGTAAGGAAAAGCAGAGCATTAAGAAAAAAAGATAAGAATTAATGAATGGATAAAGACTTAGAAAAGCAACTGACTCTTCTCTGGATGAAGCTAGAGGACAATTTCATTGTAGGCCGGGATATTTGGACGATGGCCAGTCTTATGATGTTTTTGTTTCACACCTGGACAAACTTAGATGCTTACCTGAAATTGGGGTAGGACAACAAATATTTGAAGCAGGTCAGTTTTACTAGAAGAAAAAGTGTCTGCAGGAATTTTACATGAAATGAACCTGGAAGGTAAGTGGAAGTAACATTGTTGAGAGTTTTAAATGCCAGGTTAAGGATCACATATTTTTCCTTAGGGGCAGTAGGAAGCCACCTAATATATATATATATATATATATATATATATATATATATATATATTTAATGGAGAGGGGTTGACATACATAAATCTGTGTTTTAGAGCTATCAGTTTGTTAGCTATATGAAGGACAGATGTAAGTCAAGAGAGACCAGAAACAAATAATTAGGCTACTACAATAGTCAAGAACAGAGGAAATAAAAGCCTAATCTCAGGTATACTTATATGATCATTTAAATTCTTTTGAAAAAAAGACTTTAAAATTCAAAGATTATAATGCTGCAGGAGGTTTTAGAACCCATCTAGTATAACATGTTCATTTTATGTATGAGAAAACAGGCCCTGATTTGCCAAAGTTAGGGTGCTAACATGATGAGGCCAAAACATATAAACCCAAGTCTCCTGAATCCATATCCACTGATCTCTAACACAACATATATTAGTATATTTCTTGAAAGTATTCAGTATTCTTTTAAATCCTATCAATTTTAACATATACGCTCACCCACCCTCACTCATAACTTTCACAATGCTATTTTTAATATACTTCTTTCCATTTCAGGCTTGATGAGAGCTGAAAATTACAGCATTCCCAATTTGAACGTTAATAGATACACACCTATCCAAAGAAGGAAATCAATCTGCTGTCTTATAATAATAGCTGATTTAACATTACAAACTGCTCTATAGTTTATATGATTTGTGCCTTGCAATAATGCCATAAGGCAGGCAGGAGCTACAAGTAATGCTAGCACCACTTTTCAGAGGAGGAAACTGAGGCTTACAGAGGAGAAGTGAGTGGCCAGGAGTCACACAGCTAGTCAGTATGAAAAGTACAATTCCTGATTTCTGTTTTCCTTCTGTACACCACACTGTCTAAGGGCTGGGGAACTGTGGCCTTGAAGTCACATGTGGCCCTCTAGATCCTCAAGTGTAGCCCTTTGATTGAATCCAAGCTTCACAGAATAAATCCCATTAATAAAAGGATTTGTTCTGTAAAATTTGGATTCAGTCAAAAGGCCTCACCCAAGGACCTAGAAGGGCCTTGAGGCAGCAAGTTCCAAAGCCCTGAAAATTGTCACTTTGAATGTTTGTTTTGATACCAATATGCTGTGAGCATATTGTTTTATTTGTTTTAGACTATTTTCCAATGTAGACAATAGAAATATTATGGCATTAATTTTCTATTCTATCCAGGAAGGTTTGTATACCACACTGACTAAAGATAGTCAATGCAGATAGAA
Organism: Gymnobelideus leadbeateri; assembly: GCA_011680675.1. Taxonomy (NCBI): domain Eukaryota; kingdom Metazoa; phylum Chordata; class Mammalia; order Diprotodontia; family Petauridae; genus Gymnobelideus; species Gymnobelideus leadbeateri. The sequence goes on from WOXC01002844.1 coordinate 177,843, forward strand.
TATATTATAATTTTATGTCTCTTGGCTTTCAAGGCTCACAAACATTTACAGTCAGTCTTCTCTGGGTGATATCTTTTCAATTGACTTTCACTTAAGATCAAGATTAAGTGGTACTTGTTGCTAGATATGTGTTTGGGAGTTAAGGCAAAAACTGAATTTTCTATTGCCAAAAACATTAAACGTAAGTAATAACAATAGCTAACATTTATTGAGTGCTTTAAGGTCTAAACACCACTTTATATAATATTATTATACCATTTTATCCTCAAAATGCTGGAAAGGATGTGCTTTTATCAATCTCATTTTGTAGATAAGGAAATGGAGGCTGAGAGGTGTTAACCAACTTGTCTGATATCTCATAGGCAGAAAATGTATGGTGCAAGATTTAAACTTCCATCCATATGATTTCAAGTCTAGGACTCTTTTCACTACTACCCAGGTACCTAATTAAATAAGTCAAGGTATACCATGTGTCAGGCACTATGCTAGATGCAGGGCAAATTTTAAGGGCAATAATGAGGCAGTTTTTGTCCTCAAGGAGCTTATGTTCTATTGATTAAACTTTTGGTTGCCATCACAAGATGTTATATGAGTTAACTCTGTACTCATTCTCTGGGATCACTTTTGGTCCAACCAAACAACTTTTCCCACCCAATAACACTCTTTTGGACTTCTTCATCTTACCCGCATGCTGGGTACATTCCTTCTCCCTTTTTCAGCTTCCTTATGTGTGCTGTTTTCCCCCATTTGATTGTAAACTCCTTGAGGGTCAGACTACATTTCTTTTTCATCTTTATATCTGTAGCATATAGTAGGAGACTTACAAATACATACAGTAGGTGACAAATATATATTTAACTGATCATTGAGGATATATCAATTCAGTTGGAAAGGTTATTTTCATCAATTCCCCTGTAATGTAATTTCTCTAGAAATAATTTGACTGAAATATTGGTGAAGGGGAAATCTAAATCTATTTAAATGAGGGGGGGAAAGGCAATCTCTCTCTCTCTCTCTCTCTCTCTCTCTCTCTCTCTCTCTCTCTCTCTCTCTCTCGTTAGGAAATGACTTGCCCAGGGTCACACAGCTACTAAGTCTCAAGTGTCTAAGGCCAGATTTGAACTCAGGTCCTCTTGATTCCAGGGCTGATGGGACCTAACTACGCCCAAAAGATGAACTGTTAAAAAAATGACTTCATCATGTTATTCTTTGGATGGGGTACAATTAGATGGCAACTGAATTTAAGAAATACAGTTTAAGACTCATCCCAAGTATTAATGAAATGAAGTAACATGACACTTGCAACTTCAGGTCAGTATGTGAGAAAAGAGAGGAAGTTGAAACAACTTCCAAAAATGCCTGCTTTTTACATGGGTCTAAATTCAATCCCTTATACCAAAAGTCTGGTTTTAGAAAGAACCAGCTAGAGATATTTGAGAAATGAAAACCAAGTAATATTCAACCTAAAAGATCAAGGGCCAAAACACATAGCTGGGTTCATCTTTGGACTACACAATCCCCAGACAGAGGTTACCTGTTCTATTTATTGAAAGATTTACTGCCAAGGAAATACAAATCATAAGTATCAAATCTAACACCTTCACATTTACAGAACACTTGAAAAACATTGATTATAAATAAACCCTAGCCAATGAACAGAAATTTGTACTATCCTTCTCTGTCTCCCAGAACAGCACTGGGACTTAATAAAATCTCTTTGGTAAAAGTCCAGCACAACTGAAGCTTTGGCAGATTCAGTGCACACTAATTGTTTTAGTGAGAAAATCATGTGGTGATTATGCCCCACCAATGCATAAGTAACCCCGTTCAAGCTATGCTTAATCCAGTGTAACTTGCTATTTCCAAAAGGTCAGGAAATCTCTTTCCTCACCTCTGACTGCTCACCTTTCCTGGATGTACTATGGGGATACATAATTCCAACAGAGTGGAAATTCAGGCAGGAAATGAAGTATTGGCATAAATATTCATGACAAAAACTTTTGGAAAAAGTGACGAAATGAGAGTACGTAAATCATCCCTCCCACAAGAGACCATTAATATATGCCTTGACAATTTGCATGGATTTGCTTAAAATTTTCTCTGTTATTTAATAAGTGTTATCATAGCAACTTACACAGTACCTGTCCTAGTACTCAGCTGTCTCATTGACACCTTGCTCTTTGAACAGGAAATCCAATAATCTTTTTTGGAATCCATCTAACTCTCCTTATGTCTAATATGAGCTTATTCCTTTTCTCTTCTTAGATATGCCTTTAAAAACATTAGGAACTTCTTTGTGCTCTAAGGTAGGGCAAAAATATCTTACTTCTTTAAATCATTTGGAAAATTGGAATTTGCTCTACCTTTGGACATTCTCTAGTTCAATTTATTCACAGTCAAAACTATTTCACAAAATCCAAACATGCTACAATGCCATCTTTGAGCCCCATATCCTGATGTTTTGACTATATGACCACAATCATCCATTAGCAATGGCAGTACCTATTGCAACCATCAGAATTCAGTCTAATTCTCATCTTATGAAACTTGAGAAAAGTCTGGCCTAGCGTAGTTTTCCCTTAAGAATCATGAAACTGAAACCCCCTAATGGTTAACAATGTTATCATAAAGATTAAATTGGAAGAGGGTTTCATAAAAATTTAAAGTCTAAAATCCTTTCTGAGTAACTATGGAGAGGGGATAAAAACATACTCTCTAGTAGGGAGAGATTCCCCTAGGTGCAATCAGGCCTATAAAGTAAGCAGCCCTTTCTGTCCTTTCTAGTCCAGTGGTCTGCTAGCCAAGGAAACTGCCCATTTGCCTGGCATCTGAAGCATTTGATATGCCTGTCTTGTGGAGGTTGTCAGATTTTGACCTTGCCTGGGATGGTTAATCAATTTTACAATTAATTACAATGTACTAGTTTTGTTGGAATGAAGGAGCAGTCAGTTCTATGTGACAAATAAGATACTACCATGATATCCCTGGTCTGATCACTTTTTATATCCTTGACCAGTTTAGAAAACCACAAAATCCAATGAACTATGGTGATTAGAACAATTTGTCATTATGGCCACAATATTTGGGTCTACTATATACAATATGTTTTAGAAACTGTGACTAGAAAGGATAATGTTACTTTGTTTGAATCAAGGAGTATTGCTTAAAATGTATTTTTAGTCTAGTGAAGAGTAGGTATTCTAGAAGGAGACCCGAGTAGTGAACATCATTCCAAACAAGTTGAACATTGAAAACTGGCACTGTTTTTCTCCAAATCCAGAGACAGACAGACAGACAGAGACAGAGACAGGAAGGAATGAGAGAGAGACAGAGAGAGAGAAAGAGAGAAAGACAGAGAGACAGAGACAGAGACAGAGACGGAGGGAGGGAGGGAAGGAGGGAGAGAGAGAGAGAAAGAAAGAGAGAGAGAGAGAGAGAGAGAGAGAGAGAGAGAGAGAGAGAGAGAGAGAGAGGAGATTCCATGTTAATAGATTCTTTGATGATGTATTGGTATATGTGTATACTTTTCACCTTCTTGTATTTGCACAGACTGTCTCCCATGCCTGGAATATATTCCCTCTTCATTTCTGTCTAGAATCCTGATTTTTATTCAAGATTCAGCTCAAGCAGTCCCTCCTCCTGAAGCCTTCCACCATCTCCCTTCCACTGATATTGTCTGTGCTCTCTTCCTCCTCAAATTGCTTAGTCATTACATTAATGGGTGTGTGTTTTATTGCCCCAGTAGAATGCAATGTCCTTGAGGGCAGGGAATGTTTTGGTTTTATTTTTACATTCCTAGAAACCAACACAGAGCCACCCACATAGTCAGCACTTAATTAAGTGTCAGTTTCTTACTCATCATAGGCACTGAATAAATGTTTGTTGAAATGAATTACAACAACTCAAAAGATCCATATTGCTTATTTCCACGAACCTTTTATATTAAAGCACTAAAATATAGCATTTCTATAATGCACTTTTATCTTTTTAAAATTATTTCCCCCAATTAACAGCAATCAAATTAACATGGCCCTTTATATTGCAGCAGGCAACCTGGTATAGTGCAAAGGCCTAGGGATCAAGATTCCTCTGTGCTTTTCTCAGTCCTGTAATTGAGTTATCTGTGCAACTTTGGGGAGGTGATGTCTCTGGGCCGCAGTTTCCTCATCTCTAAAATAAGGGATTTGGTCTAGACAAGTGCTGGATTTCCTTCCAGCAATTATAGTCTATAATGGAAATTTGTGTTAATGGCAATTCACGTCCAACTCGAGGAGCCTCTCCTTTTAAAATACCCCCTCACTAACCTGCCTTCTGTGTGTGCTCCTCCAAGCTTTGGGTTAAAAAACAAATATTTGGCCTTTGGAAATCCCACAGATGGCATATAGACTACTGGACACATAAGCATTAAACAAAAAATGGGTTCCTAGAGTATGGTTGTAATACTCAAGATTCAAAATACAAACCTAAACTCTAAGCTTTTTTTTTCTCTCTTTCCCATTTACTAGCAATTTTTTTTTCAAGCTGTCACACTACAGTAATGCTGTGAAATAGCACAATGGTATTGCTGCCTGGGGATATATAGCCATAACTAAGGAAAGCAAGAAAATATACAATTTGCTCTTATGGCTTTCACCAAGAATGGTCTTCGTGGCTTTGTGGTTTTGTTGCTTAGAAATAATTACAACAAAGAGGAGGCTTGGGCCTAAGAGCTCCTGAACTAACAAATCTGTACAAAATGTTAGCTTCCATGGAATGTGTACTCTGATCTATCTTCCCTACCCCTCCTTCAACCCTTCCTTCAACCCTCTGGTGCCATAAAGGAGGTGATGTCATAATTGATGATGTTAAACTTGTTACTAAAATGTCATTACGCCAGTGATGTTTTAATTGATGATATTAAGCTGGTTAGCCAGAAAGTGTCAAGTGTCACTTTTCTGACATAAACTGGCAGTTATGATTATATAATATCAATTATTCCTTGGAAAACTGCATTTGATCAGTTAGAGCTTTACCAATTGGATTTTGCCAAGTTCATATTTTTTTTCTAGCTCTTCATCCAATACTAATTATTAGGAGTAAGATATACTTTCTGTATAGTTTAGGCTTTCATAATGTCCTCACTTGAAGCATAATCTCTGTCTTGCCTGCCCTTTACATTGCATTCATAGCTGAAGAAAGTGCGAGAAGACACATAAATGATTTTCTGTTGATAAAATTCAACAGAGCTTTGCTTTTCCCTAAGGTCTTCCCTATAGCATGCAAACTCAAAAAAAAAAAAATTGAATAGAAATAAACATCTTTGTTGTGATTTAGGTCAAATTATAATTTCCCACATTTTTGGAAAAATTTAGAGCTTGAATGAGCATTAGAGGCTATCTTGTCCAAACGCTTTATTTTATAGATGAATTATAAAAGACTCAGAAAGTAGCTTGTCCAGAGTTACAAATCAAGTCAAAAATCAAAAAGAATTTATTCATTAAACTCTGAGGGATAGTTGAAAGAAAAGCAAAAATAGTTCCTGCCTTCAAAAGGCTAAAAATCTAATGGGAAAGATAATATACAAACAACTATATCCAAACAAGATATGGACCCGATAAACTGGAGGTACACTTATCCCTTCTATATCTCGCCTTTCCCCATGGCAGTTTCATTATATCACGGGCTGGTATAAGAAATTAAATGGTAATTTTTTGGAGTTTTGTGGAAGCAGCAGACATATAAAGACCACCAGATGACAAAGAGTCTATGACTCAATACTTAACCCAAATTTTATAATAGGGTACTGTAAATACCCCATAAAAGAAAAAAGAAAAATTCAGACTTCTCCTCTGGTACACAAAGGGAGGGTCAAAAATTTTTATGCAGGTATTCCAGATCGTGGGGATTCTGTACCCCAACCCACTGCAATATGGAAGGGATAACTATAATTTCAAAGGGACATTAAGGGGGGTTGGGAAAGGCTTCTTGCAGATGGTAGGATTTTAGCTGATACCTGAAGGAAGCCAGGGGAACCAGGAGGCAGAGCTGATGAGAGACAGAATTCAGGAATTGTGGGCAGCCAATGAAAACACACAGACCGGAGGAGCGTCTGGCGTGGGGAACAGCAAGGAGGCTGTTGTCACTGGATTGCTGAGAATGTGGAAGATAGTAATAAATGACAGAATTTGTAGTTGAACTCAGATTCTCTGACTCCAAATGTGGGATATTCTTTCCATTGCACCACAGTGCCTAGTTTCATTTTATTTCTCTAAAATTTTAAAATTCCCTCCAGTTTTATTAAATCAAAATCAGAACAGGTAAGCATCTTCCCTTTTGAGTATTTTCTGCTTGCACAAATACAAAGTTCAGTAATAATTGATATAGAGAACTCTAAAATTTGAAAAATGCTTTATGCACATTAGGTCATTTGATTTTCTCAACAACTCTGTGATGTAAGAACAACAGAGATTATTATCCCCACTTTAAAAATGAGGAAACAGGTTCATAGAAGTTAATGATATGCTCATGGTCATATAGCTAGTCAGTTTCAAAAGGAAGATTTAAACCCAGGTCTTTCTGTTTCCTAGTCCGATATTCCACATACCATGGCGTTTTAACTTTATAGGACAAAAGCAGTGCTTCTCTCAAAGTAACTAGATAGATATCTTGCTATCTTCAAAACCCTAAATCCCTTAAATATTGGTCAGTTTTCTAATTGACATTATCTGTGTAGATATAACCTTGCAGAATCTTTGGGTGGTGATAAGAAGGATTTAAGAATGTGAATGGGGTAGCTAGGTGGTATAGTGGAGAGTAAGGAAGGCTCATCTTCATGGGTTTAAATCTAGCCTCAGACACTTACTAGGTATGTGAGCCCGGGCAAGTAACTTAACTCTGCCTCAGTTCCTCATCTATATAAGAAGGATAAGGAAATGGCAAACCCCTCCAGTATCTTTGCCAAGAAAATCCCAAATGGGGCATGGAGATTTGGACACAATTGAAATAACTGAATACTAGAAAAAAAATATGGGAATGTATTGCACAATAAGTAGACCATAAATGTAAAGAATCGAGATGCAGGTGGTTCAATCAATTAATCAACATACATTTATTTATTTTTATTTTTATTTTTATTTTTATTTTTTGGTTTTTGGAGGGCAAACTTGCCCAAGGCCACACGGCTAGGTTTTTATTTGTGTGTGCGTTAAGTGTCTGAGGTCAGATCCGAACTCAGGTCCTTCTGACTCCAGGGCTGACACTCTACTCACTGCGCCACCTAGCCGCCCCGACATGCATTTATTAAGTATCTAAAATGTTCAAAGACATTACTTGATGCTGGGGATAACAGTACAAAGAATGAATCAGTCCTTACTCACAGTTAGATTACATTCTCATAGGGGAGTTATTAAGTACATTGGAAATCATATACCACATAAATACAAAGTTAATAAATAAAAACATCTTTCAAGTACTTAAATACCAGGTTGTTTGGGAGACAAGACCCTGGCAGTTGGGAGAAGCAGAAAAGACTCCATGCAGAGGATAGTACTTGTATTCAGTAGAAAAGCAGATTAGATTTGGAGTTAAGATCTGATTCCATAAAGGATCTGAATTCAAATCCTAGCCAGGTCTCTTTATGTATAACTTGGGCTGTCAGCCTCTCTGGGTGTCAATTTCTTTATACTAAAAAAGTAAAAAATCACTGTGGTTGGACTTAAAAACCTTTAAACATATGAAATGTTTGCTCTAATCTATGAACCCTGTCCTATGAGTACTTAAAGGATTTATTACTTTTTAATATGATCAAAAGTATATATTTCAAAACAAAACCTGCTATTGTTTACAATAAACACTGGAAGCTTTCCCAGTACAAATAGGGATAAAGTAAAGATGTTATCTATTCCTGCTGTAACATGACTTATTTTTAGAAATACTAACTATAGCAATAAAATAAGGCAACAAAATCAAAGGAATAAAGATCAAAGAGGAGGTAAAATTATCGGTATTTTCAGATAATATGATGATGTACTTATTTCATGTGATCATATATTTAGACCTGGGAGGAACATTAGATATCTTCCAGGTCAACCCCCTCATTTGACATATGAGGAATTTGAGGACAAAAGAAATTCAATAACTTACCCAGCTATTAAGCTGCTGAGACAGGGATTCAAACCCAGGCCTTCCTGACTTTTAAGTCCCCATAAGATCTACTATACCACATAGCCTCCTACTTCTGGCCCAGGGTACCTGGGGTACTTGCCCACTACCACTAAGGGGCTTTTTTAGCTCTAGGTTCATATATAAGCCTGGGTTCATCCCTTGGAAAAACTTGGCCCTTTAAATGAGAATGAAGTTCTTTCTCATTTTCTCTAGAGTTTTATTCCCTCACAGAGACCAGGGGAAATCATGTAAAGTTCAAGTCTGGCTCATATCTAGGGTTTCCCCAAAAGGGACAAGGATATTCAATATATAATGCAGTATGGATATAGGCCAGCTATTTACTTCCTCTGCACAGAAGATATTCTTGAAATATTCAGCACTTTCCAAGGAAGCAAAGAAAAGATGGACAGCTCTGAATACAATGTGTAGTATTTAAGCTTTCTTGAACTGGAAATTTTTTACTGTATGCTTTGAATCCTCTCATATTCTGCTGTGTACATGGCAATGCTTTTTTCCCCCTTATTTTATATTTAAGTTTTAGTATTTTAAGTTTGTGCTTTTTTTCTTTTCTTTTTGTGTATTTGTTTTAGTATCTAAGTTTAAAACAAATTAATAAATAAAAATATGGAAAATTTATAAGCACACATTGACAAAGACATAAATGTGATATATTAGCCTATAAATCCTATTATAGTTTTCTGGAATGTTGATACTTAGCATATCAAAACATGAGTCATTTTTGAGACTATTGAATTGGTAGTTCACCTTCATCTCAAGGATATATTGTCCAAACAGCTTCCTCAAAGTAAATGTCTTTACTTAGCCATATCTGAGGGTAAGCCCGTATTTCTCTTGCTGGTCATCTTCCTAAAAAGTGCTATAATGCAACCAGCACCAACTGAAGGACCTAATAGCTCCCAAGAAAACAACTCACTAAAAGTCCATCTATAAGGACTGTTGTTTTAGAGCCTTTGCTTAGGAAAAGAAACAATGAACAGAAGAGGAAGTCAGAGGACTAAAGGTTAGATCTTCCTAGGCCACACATATGTTCAAAATAGCTAAAAGGGCCAAGGACAGAAGAAGATGCCATTCCTCTACTCACTCCTTATGAGAAATCTCAGAATGAGAGAGTTACATGTCAGACATTCTGTAGAGGGTATAGTGACAATACCAGAGGATTTAATCACTTTTTTTGCTTTTTTTTTTGGAGGGTAATTGGGGTTAAGTGACTTGCCCAAAGTCACAGGGCTAGTAAGTGTGTCAAGAATCTGAGGCAAGATTTGAACTCAGGTCTTCCTGACTCCAGGGCCAGTGCTCTATCTACTACACCACCTAGCCACCCCTTAGTCACTCTTTTTAAGGTATAATAGGTTAGCATCTCTTTCTGCCTCAAGGGACAGTCTTTTTGTTTTATCCCCTCCCATTGGTGATACCATGGGAAACAAGGGACTACATATTTCCTAAAGTGCCAAGTCCTTCGTTAATAGTTAATAATAATTGTAGATAATATTAAAAAAGATATTTAAGGCTTTCAAAGTACTTTATGTTATCTCACCAAAAAAAAAAAAAACCCAAAACCAAACATGTGATAGATGATGGCATAATTCCCATTTCACTGGTGAGGAAACTGAGGTCAAGAGTTGAAGGTACTTGTCCATAGCTATAGAGATAGTGAATGTCTGAGGAACGATTCAAAAGTCAGATCTTCTTGATTCCAAATGATAACACTTAGATTCTTCTAATGAAAGTGTCCCAGAGACCAGAAAATTGGGATGGGGGTTCAATTCATTATTACTACATTACACTTACCCAGAAAATCAGTTAAGAAATAAGTTGGGAGGCTTAATAGATAACAATAACAGTTAAGTTGTAAGATAAACAATAAACCCATAAAAATAATTACCATCTTTATATAATACTAACAAAAGCCAGGAAGAAGAAAAGAAATTCCATTTAAGATATGTACAAAATAAATAACATATCTGGAAGTTAATCTTCCAAGTCATCTACTATGTTTGTGTGTGTGAGTGTGTGTGTATACACACACACTTACACACACACACACACACACACACACACACACACACACATATATATATATGTATATATGTGATATTTTTGAGAGAAATAGTTGAAAAGGTATGTACAGCTCATGCTTCGGTCATGTCAATATAATTAAACTATATTTTTAAATTAATTTACAATCTTACTATATTACAAGTTAAATTATAAAGTATATATCCTTTAGAAGTAGGCAAGATATTCTGGATTAGGCCTAAACCAGGCCACTCTAGTGATTACAGCTCAAGGTTACAATACAATGAGATATTCATGAATTGCGAATTATAATAAAAACAACTTTATTGATTAAAAGACAAAAAAGGTTGAAATTCATTAAATTCTAATAAAAGACTATTTCAATATACATTTACCACAGCAAGCTATAATGCTACCTTAGAAAGGCATCCCCTCAGGACATTGAGAATTTAAAACTTCCTAGTACTGACTCCTTAGGTTGAGCCTTTTGTGCTTCCTGTGGGAAGAATTCCAATTCTCCTATAGGATCAGCTCAACTTAAATAAAACAGTCACTTCTTCCTTATACACAAGAAAAAAAAATCATTTGAAAGAATAAAAGTTCTAGAATTGCAAAGGGAAAATGGTAAAAAAAAAATATGAATGAAAAGGATTTAGCAATGAAAGCACTGAATTTCTTTCTTCCTTGGTTTCCTTAATTCTAAAATGGGATAATAATAGCACCTATCTTCCAGAATCTGCCATGAGAATCAAATGAGATAATGTTTAAAAAGGATTCAACACAATGCCTGACAACACATAGTAAGTGCTTAATAAGTGTTTTCCTTCCTTCCTTCCTTCCTTCCCTCCTTCCTTCCTTCCTTCCTTCCTTCCTTCCTTCCTTCCTTCCTTCCTTCCTTCCTTCCTTCCTTCCTTCCTTTCCATTATCTGACTTTAAACATTATTAAGCAGTAGCCAATTGGGTACTAGTTAAAAAGCAGAAAAGACAATCAGGAAAACGGAATAGATAAATATAAACAGGAGCAACCAAAACAGTAGTCCTATTTTTGACAAACCCAAGAACACAAATTATTTGAGGAAGAATCTTCTTTTAGCGGTGGCCACATGCAGTGAATAGAGCACTGGCCCTGGAGTCAGGAGGACCTGGGTTCCAATCTGGCCTCAGACACTTAACAAAAAATAGCCGCGTGACCTTGGGCAAGTCACTTAACCCCAATTGCCCTCCAAAAAAGCAAAAAAAAAAAAGAATCCTCTTTTGGCTAGAATTGCTGGAAAACTTGAAGTTTATTATAAAATTGCTTAAAAGTACCATCATAAGCCACATACCACAAAAAACTCAAAATGATTATGTGTCCTAAGTGTAAAAAGTTGTCACCATTTAAAAAAAAATTAGAGGTGAATATGATCATTTTCACACTACCTCTCCCAACTTTGAGTAGATGGAGAATTATTAATGATGTAAAGGTTATAAAAGAGAAAGCAGTCAATTTTGACTATATAATTTTAAAAGTTTTTTCATGAATAAAATCAATGAAGAAATTAGAAAAAACAATAGCAGAATGGGGAAACATTTACATTGATTATTGACTGTCTAATTTTTAAAAATATATAAAGAATTAACATGTAACATTAATAGATAAATGGTCAAAGGATATGAAAAATTTTTTTCCAAAAGAATGTTTCTAGGGGCGGCTAGGTGGCGCAGTGAATAGAGCGCCAGCCCTGGAATCAGAAGGCCCTGAGTTCGGAGCCGGCCTCTGACACTTAATCCATACAAACAAAAAAACCTAGCCGTGTAACCTTGGGCAAGTTACTTAACCCCAATTGCCCTAAAGGGGCGGCTAGGTGGCGCAGTGAGTAAGAGCACCGGCCTCGGAGTTTGGATGACCCGAGATCAGATCCGGCCTCAGAAAATGAGCACCCACGAATAAATAATGACTAGCCGTGTAACCTTGAGCAAGTTACTTAACCCCAATTGCTTTAAAAAAAAAATGTTTCTAAATGACATGTGAAAAAGGGCATATTCTAGATCAGTACTAACAGTTCTAAGCTTCTGCTGTACTCCATTTACTTGATAGAAAAATGGATGGCTGGGGGGAAAAAATGGAGAAAGCCAAGTTTAAAAATGAAAAAAAAAAGATGAGGACAACCACATTAAGAGGGGCTAAGGGAAGCTAGGTACAGTGATGAACTGTTGGTGGGGATGTAAAAGTTTAATTGTATATTCCTATTTGGAATTCAGCACCTGACTTAACTGTTCATTTGTATAGGGCCAACTCTCACTACTGGGAATATACCTCAAAGAAATCAAAGACAGAAACAAAGGTCCAAAACATATGAAAATATGCATAGCAATATACTTTGTGATTTCAGAGAATAATAAACAAAATGAATGCCCATGAACTGGTAGAATGCCTAATAAAACTAAGATATGTGAATGCAATGGAATAGTATTGTAAAGTAAAAAATGATGACTAGGAGGAATTCAGAGAAATGTGGGAAAATGAATCCTATCTGATGCAGAGTAAAAGAAGCAGAACCATACTGTCAATACTGACTTCAACTAGGTACATGAAACTAACACTCAGAGGAAACTTAACTCTGAATAATAGAAAAATCAATGAAGATTCCAGAGAATGGACAATAAAATATATCCTCCTCCTCACAGATGAGAGGTGAAGGACTAATAGAGCAGAATATTATTTACATTGTCAGACAAGTTTTCTCTATTAGATATATTTGCTTAATTGTTCTTCTTTGTCACATGAGACAGTTCAATATGGAGGAAGAATTGGGAAATGGTGATGTCAGGACAAACATAATCAATAAAACATTTTGAAAAAGATTTAGTGAGAAGGGGATCACATAAATAAAAAGTAGACACAGAAAATTCCCTTTCCTCTCCTTTCTGTGATTGTAACAATAGCCATCAATACTGGTTTGTGCTCATTCTATATGTATTAAACCCTGGTCTAAATGCTTACACAAAAATGGAAAGGTAGTCTTTGGATAGCAAGCTAGGGCATGGTTGAATAATCAGTTATTGGTTAACTAGTATAATATGCATCTATAAGATTCTGTCTCAGCAGAATAGATATTATAAATTAATTAATTCAACAAAAACCCAAATAAATAAATTTGCATTGTAAAAAAAATAGAAGGAAATCAATGTCAAAACAATGAAAAAATATATCTGAAGAGGCAGAAGGGGTATTTATCTATGCCAGGAGGTTCAAAGGTGGAAGAATAAGGCATGAAGGGGTAAAGGAAGAAGTATTTGGAGCTAAGTAATAAGTATAAGACTCTTCTCACAGAACAGGGAATTGGACTGTTGGAGGAGGAAGTAGCTAGTTGTATTTTAAAGAATGATATTAATACATGATTGTAATCTAAGAGGGAACATACAGTAAGCATGTGTCAGAAGAAAAAAGAAAGGAGTAGTTGGCGATTTCCTACTAAGTATATTGAGGTTGTTATTTATTATTATTACTATTAACAATAAAGAAGTATGTTTATTGTCCTAGTGTATATATCCAGTTTATGGGCAGAAATGATCCTGCCAAGAGGTAACATCTTGGGCAAGAAATTGAAGCTCTAAGGGACATTACTATTATGTTCTATACTACTGATGAATAAAGATAAGTACTTCAGAAAAGAAAGACAGAACTGGGTGTGAAAAAGGAAGATATTTTCTGAGAATGAATTTTGGATTTCTAGCTCACATAAAGGGAAAATGTATACCCTATAAGGGTGGTTTTATATACACACAGTCTCTCTATCCTTCTCTCTCTCTCTCTCTCTCTCTCTCTCTCTCTCTCTCTCTCTCTCACACACACACACACACACACACACACACAGACACACACAGAGACACACACAAATCCCTACATATATATATATATATATATATATATGTACATACACTTTTTGTAGCCTTACAAAAATAAAGTTTATTAAAAATGAGGTTAAAAATATCTACAGAGGGAGGGAAATAGTAGTAAGGGGAAAGGGTAGGTAAAGAAGGGGGGGTCACAGGGAGGGAATACTGAGAGAGGCGATGGTCAAAAGGAAAATCCTTAAGGAGGGGAAGGGAGAAGGAAGAAACAAAAACATAAGCAGGGGAGGGAATAGAATGGGGGGAAGAGACAGATAGTAATCATTACTGTGAATGTGAATGGGATGAACTCTCCCATAAAATGGAGGTGGATAGCAGAATGGATTAAAAACTATAATCCTACAATATGTTGTCTACAAGAAACACATTTGAAACAAAGGGATTCTCACAGGGGAAAGGTAAAAGGCTGGAGTAGAATATATTATGCTTCAGCTAAAGTTAAAAAAGCAGGGGTAGCAATCCTTATCTCAGATAAATCAAAAGCAAAAATAGAACTAATTAAAAGAGATAAGGAAGGAAACTACACCCTGCTAAAAGACACCATCGAGAATGAAGCAATAGCATTACTTAACATATATGCACCAAGTGGTATAGCATCCACATTCCTAGAGGAGAAGTTAAGAGAATTAGAGGAAGAAATAAATAGCAAAACTATACCAGTGGGAGGGGCGGCTAGGTGTCGCAGTGAGTAGCGCCGGCCCTGGAGTCAGAAGGACCTGAGTTTGGATCTGGCCTCAGACACTTAACAGACACAAACAAAAAACCTAGCTGTGTGACCTTGGGCAAGTTACTTAACCCCAATTGCCCTCCAAAAAGCAAAACAAAAACAAAACCAAAAAACAAAAACACTATACTAGTGGGGAACCTTAATCTCCCCCTCTCTGAACTTGATAAATCTAACCTCATAATAAACAAGAACAAAGTTAAGGAGGCAAATAGAATTTTAGAGAGGCTAGATATGATAGTTCGCTGGAGAAAACTGAATGGGGATAGAAAGGAATATACCTTCTTCTCAGCGGTATATGGTATACACACACACACACACACACACACACACACACAAATCTACAGAGATGCATCAAGCTAGATGCCATAAACAAGGCTCTTTACTTATTGTATGTATTATTGACCTGTCTGAAAGTCTGGTGAAACTTACATACCACTTTTCAGAATAATTCCCTTAAATAACTGAAGAAAATGCTAAATTTCAGTTATAGGCTAGTGAAAATAAAGATAAACATTCCCATTCATGTTGATGGACACTCTGAAATCTTTCTATGGATTCCTCAGGGGTCTGTGTACCATAGGTTGAGAACTACTGCTTAGAGAGTAGCTATAGTAAAGGAAGAATATCAATACAAAGGGCATAGAAAATAAAAGAAAAATTTATAGGAGGTAAGAACCAAGACAGAAGCTGGCATTATGCACATGGACTCAGTTGTTCATGTGAAAATGCACACAAAGTATCATGATCAAATATTTATTTTGTTGGTATTGTTGAAATTTGGTGGGATGGGACCCATGACCAGAATATAGCTTTGAAAAAGTACTCCTTATGTAAAATGATGAGTTGGTGGGGGAAAATGTTAGGGAAGTCAGTGGTGAGTAGCAATATCAAGGAGATATATTATTTATAGAAGAAAATTAAAGAAGTAGAGAAGGGAAGTATAGAATATAAAAAAATGGGTGAGGAACATTGAAGGCTGAAAAGGGATTTGATTGACATTGAAATATACCATACCTAAAGAGGAGATGGAAATAAGTGAGGAATTTAAGAAATAGATTACAAGCCTGGATGGAAAAATAATACAATAGTGGTGAGGAATTGAAATTAATCCATATGGCTACTTTCCCAAAAGCAAAAAAGCTAGTGATTTCTTGACTTTCATGAAAACTAACTTGATCCTTCAAAGATGAACCTGATTCTTATCAACTACGAGAAAATGGTTGTTGAAATAGAAAAGATAGAGACCTTTGGGTGAAGTAAGTATTTCACCTTAGAATTTATAATAAAGAGAAAAAAGTTAGACATAATCTTCCAAGACTTTGAGCATATATATTTCACAGGTCTTAGGGAAAGATGATCTTGGATCCTGAGGTCAAAATGCTGTCAGACAAATTGCCTCAGGAAGGATAAATAGATCTCAAGAATGGAATTCTGAAAACTCTTATCTTAAGAATAGGGGCAGTTGACTAGAAAGATCAATATGGTTTCACAGAACACTCATTGATCACAACTTAGAGAAAAAAACAAGGAGAGGTAACAGGATGAATAGAAAAACATGGTATAGTCTTATTAGTGTCAGGAAGGTAAATCTCAGAATAAGGAGAAGATGGTAAAGAATATTAAGGATAGCTGAAATAGATGTCTTATTTTATTTTATATTTTTGTCTTTTAAACCTATATTAGAGGAAAGAGGTGGATGAAAGGGATATAGTACTATTATTCATTGTGTATAGGGAAGTCATAGAGAGGATGTGGGATTACTCAACTCTTATTTTGCATCTATTTTCTCTGCCAAGGAAAATATCCCTTGGATTGGAAAGGTTGGAACAATAGCAATAAAGGTAATGTGGAGCTCAAACCTAAGTGGGGAGATAGTAGCAATGAACTTAGGTGCAATTGACCAGTTCAAGTCACCAGGCCCAATTACATTTTAAATCTAATGAATTACATTAGAGATATCTGAAAGAACTAGAAGATTGAATGTCTATTTTCTATCGGATGTCTTTGAAAGTTTAAGGACAATGATATATGTGACACAGAATTAAAGAAGAGAAAATATTATTTGAGTTTTTTAATGAGAAGAAAATGGAATCTTCAAACTTTTGGTCAATGAATTGAACTTTAATTTCTGGCAAAATTCTAGAATTTCCTGCCAAAGAGCTCATTAGTTAATGTCAAGGAAAGGAAAAAATCAAAGAGCTGGCATGGCTTCTTTAAGAGAAGGTCAAATCAGATTAACTTTATGTTTTTTGTTTTTTTTTTATCAGGGTTACCGTACTGATCATTAGGTAAATACTATAGATTAAAAAAAAAAAGGCTTGATAGTTTATCATGCTGTCCTTGTGAGAGGCAGCATATCACAGTGGCTATAGACCTAGACTTGCAGCCAGAATTCAATTCTTCTTCTGACACAAACTGTTTGTGGGACCCTGGACAATTAACCTCTTAGTCTTCTAGACCAGTGTGTCAAGTTAAAATAGGAAAAGATCCCTGCTGACCACATTTTAACTTAGAAAACCACAAATTAAAATTATTTGTGTTTTGTTGCATTTTTATTTATATTCTTAAACATTTCACAATTACATTTTAATCTGGTTCAGGTCAAGCTTAGTAATTTTGCAGGCTGCTTGTGGCTACAGCTATGTTTGACACCTCTGGTAGGCATCTGTCTAAAAGCTTCCAACCCACATTGGTAAAAGGTGGTTCCTTGTCTGGAGTTCCCTATAGCCATGAGAAATTCAGGTCTAGTCCCTATCTTTATCTCAGTGGAGAAATGTGAGCTAGACAATAGTATAGTAAGGGGGATTTAGAACTTCTCAATGAACAAAGAATGGTGAAAGATTCATCAATGATGAAATTATATCATCTTGGAAAAATGTGTCTAGTAGAGAGGACAGAAGTGTTCTCCTCCTTTTATTTGTCTAATTCCTCCTAGTCTTCTTTGATGAATCATCATCCATCTCACTCCACCTAAGTGATTATTTCCTAAGGTCCTTCCCTGAACCTTCTTCATTCTCTATACACCTATTATCTTTTTCTATCTTTGTCCCTGTGCCACTCTCCCTCTCTCCCTCCCTCTTCTTATTTGCCTCTCTCCCCTCTTCTCTCTCCTACTCTTTCTACTCCTCCTCCTTTTCCTATTTCTTCTTCTTCTTACTCCCTTCCTTCCACATTCCCTCTTTCCTTCCCTCACTATATCTTCCTCCATCCTTCTCTCTCTTTCTCTCCATCTCTGTATCCCTCTGATCACATTTTCTCCATGTTTTCAATTATCATCTTTAAATGTATGATTTCTCTCTATAATTTTATGCTTTCATTACTGACTGCTTGCTAGAAATCTCCACCTGAATGACACATAAGCTTCTCAACTTTAATTTGTTCAAAACTGAACTCATCTGCCCACTCTTCTTCCAGAATTTCCTGTTTTTGAGTTGAGAGTATCAGTATTCTTTTTTTTGGACTTATCTTCAATTTTCTCTCTTTATTAATCCCCATATTTAATAACTTGCCAAGTCTGGTTGATTTTGCCCCTAGAATATGTCTTGTATATATTCCCTTCTCTCTATTTACATAGCTAACTATACTAGATTAGATTCACATGACCTATGTCACTTGCAAAAGCTTAGTAATTTATATCCCAACTTCTAGACTTTCCCCTCTCTGAGTCTTTCTCATTACAATAGCTAAACAACAACAAAACAGCTTCCTAAGGCACAAGTCCATTTCATTCCCTCAGGCAAAAGTTTTCAGTGGATTCCTATTGTCTTGGGGGTAAATTGCAAGCTCCTCAGCTTAACATATAAAGTCCTTTAGGGTCTGCCTCCAGAGTACATTTACAAGTTGATTACCTATCATTCCCACTCACTTTCTCCCTATTAAACTGGCCTTCTATGTGTTCCCTGGACTTGATTTTCTATCTTTCATCTTCATGCTTTTACATAGGTTGTCCCTACTGTCTGACTTGTACTCATTTCCTCTAACAATCCTTAACTTCCTTTAAGGCTCAAGTCTGAGACCACTTTTTTTTTTTGTGTGTGGAGGTGCTTTTCATATACCCAGTTACCTCTTCCAGTTAGTAGTCTATCCCTCTTTGAATATGTTTACTTATCAATATACATGTTATAGTTTCCCCCAGGGAAAAAAAAAACAACTAAGCCCCCAGAAAGTAAATATATGGCTATTCTTATTTTTGTTTGCATTCCTAGTGTCTAGGATGGTAACTTGTAATGGTGCTTAATAAATATTGCTCCATTGAGACAAGACATGTATGAACTGGATGAAATGGCCTTTCATATTCATTCCAGATAGGGTTACAATTCTATGGTACTGTGAGTTCTATCTCCAATTCTGGGATGTTGGTGTGCTCATAGCAAGGATAGTAACTGAGATTGGGGAGATTCAGGAGATCCCTGCAGGGCTTTGGAGAAGAGAAGTGTACAGCATGTTCTCAGTTCCCTTTTATGCCCTGAGGTCTTTCATTTAACGTAACTAGATATACTGAGGGAAATGAGCCACCTTTATTCCCACTGAAACCAAGGAAAACACTGACCCAAGACACTTATCTGAAATTTTACCTTAAGATATCTTAAGAGTTCATTACTTTGCTGATCTAATTTCTATCCTATATGTGCTCAGGTGAAAATCAGAAACTCTAGATTTAAATCCCATGATAAACTAACCAATCTGTACCAAAGAAGTAAATTCTGACCAAGCCCAGACATTTGGACGTGGTAAAATTTGGGTGAGGATCTTCCATGGTCTTTCTTGACTCTCTTCTTTCCTCATCATATAATTTTTTTTTAAATCAAGTATCAAAACAGTTAGGTACATATTTATTTTATAAATTTATCACGAATATTATAGGTCAATGAGTTTGGGGTTAGCCAATGTATTTATTTAATCCTTTAACCTCTTCCTCAAGAATATAACTGACAATTTTCTTACTTAAACTTGAATCTAGACTGCCATTTAAAGTCCTTCACAACCTGGCCTCTTCCTAACTTTCTAGTTTTCTCAAACTTTACTCTCTCGTATTTACTTTATAATTCAGTAACACTGGCTTTCTAGCTGCTCCTCAAACATTACACTCAGTCTCCTAATTGTGCCTTTTCAATGGCTGGCTTGCATAGTTGAAATGTTCTTCCTCCTCACCTCTGATTACTGACTTCCTCAGCTTTCTTCCAGACAACTCAAATCTCACCTTTTGCAGCACCCCTTTCCTTCCCCTTTGTTCTCCCATCCCTCTGAGATTACCTTCCATTTCCCCTCTATAGTTATTCCTTCCACATTGTGGTTTTGATGTACTTCAGATCAGCATAAGAAATTATATGGGAATTTTTTGCTAGTTTTCCAGAAGCCACAGACAACACACAAAGTCCAGCAAATAACACAAAAAAGTTTAGAAACTCAGAAATGCATAAATATATGTATAGTATTTTATAATATCAACCCCAATTTTACTATAAGGTACTGTAAACACTCCATGAAAGAAAAATTTAAAAATCAGACCTTCTCTGGTATGAAAGGAGAGCCGAAAATTTTATGCAGATTTTCTACATTGTGGAGACACCACCCCTAACCCCCCCAAAAGTGGAAGTGATAACTGAATATATCTTATGTACATAGTGGTCTGTATATTCTCTCCCCATTAGAATGTGAGTTCTGTGAGGGCCAGGACCATGTTTTTGCCTTTTTTAATCCCCAGGGCTTAGCACAGTGCCTGGAACATACTAAATTCTTAACAAATACTGTCTGACTGATATGTCCTTATAAGTCAGCCATGGCAGGAGGGAAAATCAGAAATCTTTCGTGTGGGGAAGACCTTGGAACATTGCAAGGATGCTCTTAAGGAGCCTGCTAGTCAAGGCTAGAACTAGGCACACTCCTGAACTGGTATACCTTGTGAGCCCTCAAAATGTTGCTGCTTTGGGACAAAGCCCTGCTCATTTCACTCTGGTTGTAATTCTGCTCTTCTCCAATACACTAGGCAGCCTCAGACATTTCCTGGGCCCTTCCCCTGGGTTTGAGATCAAAGCCAAATCATTCAATGTGGGAAAGGAGAAACTAACAAGTGATTTTGAGATGCAAGAGTTTTACCTCCACATAGAGCTGGAAGAAATGCTGAGAACCTCATGAAATAGGCCCTCAGTGTGTGATTTTATGCTAGGGTGGGAAACATTCACAAAGGAAGCAGGACAAATGTCCAGAAATCCAGACCACTAATCTCATTTCCTGCTTCCTTCCTACTCTGACAGGTTACCACAAAGAATTATTAGACAAATGCTTTATTCTGTCTCACCTGAAGATGAAAGCTTGTCCATTCCTACACTAGGACTGGGGAGGGGAAAAAACAAGCAAACAAAAAACCAACCAACTAAACAAACAAAACAAGTAAAATATTCCATATGCGAAGTGGGCTGAATTTGCCCTTGAATTTACCTTGTCTTTCCTCCCCTCTCCCAAAAACGTCTATGCTATATTCTAGTTCTCCTGGAGGTTGTCCATAGTTAGATTTGGGGGTGTGCTGAGATATATATTCTTCTTTGTCTACATATTATATTTTCCCAGTCAATGTAGGCTCCCAGATGGCAAACACAGCTTTTCCTTTTGTTTTTAGATCTCTAGCACTAAACACAGTTCCTTGCACATAGTAGGTACTTTAATAAATTCTTGCTAGGTTGGATCAGATAAGGATTCAAATTTAACCCTGCTAGAGGTATTTGCCTTTCAAAAAGAATGCTGGAAAAGGACTGAATCTCTAATGGTCAGATTGCATGTACCATATGACAGATATGTGACTGATTTTCTTCCCAAAGAATCCTTCTTTATAGCCCTTAAATCATATCATGTAAGTGGTCACCTGCTATATTTTTAAGGCCACCCTCTATTTTAATATTCTTATGATTGCATTGCCCAAGAAAATTTGGGAGGCCTGTAGTAGTACCCTTAGAAAGCAGGAAGCCATTTTCCCACTTCTGGATCACTAAGTAACATTCAACCTGTCAGAAACTAGGGCATACAAATTCCATTATATCCACATTATTTAGCACAGGAGCCTGAATAATAAGGTCAGAGATGTTGTATTTTACAGCCTTAGCCTGGCATCACATCTTCTCCAGGCTGAAGGCACTTTCTATAGTTCTGATTGAAAATAGCAGTTATTTTTCTCTTTCACCTGATCGGTTATCTTTACTGAAAATGTACATTACTGTCGCTCCTGACAAGAAGGACTCATATTAGACACTGTGGGCTTGCACCTGAATACCCGAGTGATGCATTACATGAATATAATTTGCATAATGAGCCAGGCAAAAATCCAAGCAATAGAGTGTGCATGCTTGTCAACATTTAAAAATGTGGAAGTCTTGACAGAGAGCTGCCTCTTAAAGAAAAAAAAAATGATGAAACCCCCTTTCAAATTGTGGGGAGGCGTTGCCTCATGTAGGGGAATCACACAATTCACATATAGAAATAAACACTTTGTATGTTCCATTGGTAATAAGCCTGGTACTCTGGAAGAATATTGCTGCTTTAGAGAGATTCCTTCTAGTTTTCCAGTGAACGTGGAAGATTAAATTCAAGCACCAAGTGGTTTTTATAGTTAAGTCACAATTTATAAATGGGCATTAATTAATGTCAGATAAAATGAGATTCCTAAGGAATTACATATTGCCTTCTCATTAGTGACTGGTTTATAATTATAAACCTTGCTGGAATGAATAATTAAGGAATTGTAATAAATAACGATGCTCTAGGAAAGCCCTGGGATAATGAAAACAGCAGTGTTTGGCAAAAGTTTTGTAAATAACTACTCGACCTGGGCCAAATGCATTTTCCATACTGTGGATTTCCCATCATGCACCTATAAGAGCCTCAATCTACGTTATTGTAAACTGATTGGATTATAATGATCAAATATAAATTCCAAAATAATTCAGGCCCTGCATCTGGTTTTAGGCTATAATGAGAGGAACTAAAATGAAGTATAAAGATCTATCAATTATCCGATAACTTAGATCCTGTCACCTTACCCTTATAATATAGGACTAAAAAAATAGATAAATCTTACTACTAAGATTGAATGATTAGGTTTTAAAAGGCAGAACTAACCAGATTGTGTGATGATTGAATTTATTAGATTAATTTTTATTTATTTGACTTATATAATTATAGGCAGTATCTACATTATCCCAAAATAAAATCAAAATGAAGAATTTAGTCAAAATAGTTAATTTGATGCCATGTCAGTAAAAGAACAGTATTTCTTTGAATTCAGCTATTTTGGGGGTTTTATTTTTAATGAAATAAAAATAAACTATTTTGTATGCAATGACATAGCCTTAAATACCTAACAAGAAACTTTCATTTTCTGCTCCCAGCTGGCCTACTGCACACATGCCAACAGTTGTCCAACAGCACAACTCGAATAGAGATGGGGTTCTTCTTCCTAGCATTACCCCACACACACACTACACAGTTGCTAGCAGGTACTGGATACTCCCTCCTGCCTGAGTACTCATCCTCTCTCCTATCCCTAACCTTGCCTATTATTACGCAGATCCCCAGTCCACTATGACTATTGGGAATTACTTGGTCTGGTCATTGCTCCCCAGGTCCACCAGGTCTTATCATCTGCTCTAAAATTGAACCACTCCTCTAAACAGAATAAAAGTTGCTTTTGTGTTGTTGTTGTTGTTTTTTTAAAGAAATTGGGGTTAAGTAACTTGCTCAAGGTTACACGGCTAGTCATTATTTATGCGTGGGTGCTCATTTTCTGAGGCTGGATCTGATCTCGGGTCATCCAAACTCCGAGGCCGGCGCTCTTACTCACTGCGCCACCTAGCCGCCCCTTTAGGGCAATTGGGGTTAAGTAACTTGCCCAAGGTTACACGGCTAGGTTTTTGTTTGTGTGGATTAAGTGTCGGAGGCCGGCTCTGAACTCAGGTCCTTCTGATTCCAGGGCCGGCACTCTATTCACTGCGCCACCTAGCCGCCCCCTGCTTTTGTGTTTTTATCTCATGTTCCACACAGTACATGTAATGATGCTGGATAAATGAATTTTCTTAATTCTTTTTTCCCCCCCACAATAAATAAGGGAAAGAGATTATAATTTTTCTCCATAACAGTGATTTGTTCAAAACTTATTTATTGAGTAGAAACTCTGGACAAAATTATTGCACAGTTAACCAAGTACAAAACAAGCTAAATGAGTAATAGATTATTATCACCCTGTAAGGAAGTCTCTTTGAATGTCCTAAAAACCTGTCCTTGATCTTGGACTGTTCAACATTTTATCCGTGACTCAGATGAACACCAAGATTTCATGCTTATCAAATTTATCGATAGTTAGCATAATGTATGAAAAAGTCACAATCCAAAAAGGTTTCGACAGCCTCCAATAATGGGCCAAGTCAAATAAAATAAATTTCAAGAGGAATAGACATAAAGACCTATAACCTATAACATAATATGTTATACAGCAACAACAATACCAAAAATGTCATGGGAAAAAAATTCAAATAAAACTGTGTTTTTAGGGACTCTAAGTTTATTATTAATTTATTGTGACTTGGTAGCCAAAAAAAAAAAAACATAGGAGATTTTATACTATATGAATAGAAATATGGTATCCATACCAAGGAAAATGATACCACCCTGTACTCTGACTGCATTTGGACTAATGTGTTCAGTTCTGGGTGCTACATTTTAGGAAGGACATTGATTGTCTAGAGCTTATCCAGTAGGGGAAAGCCAGAAAAGCCAAGGAACTGGATAATATACCACTGAGATTCTATTGAAGGAATCAGGTATGTTTATTTTGGAGAAAAGAAAGCTTATGTTTAGAGGTATTCTGGTAAATGTACAAAAATAATGATAATAAATATATAGCACCTACTACCAGCCACTATACTGAGCATTATACAAATAGTGTTATATTAATCCTTACAACCACCCTATCCAGAGTCACACAGTTAAGTATCCAAGGTCAAATTTGAACAGGTCTTGCTGATTCTAAGCCCAGCTCTCTATCCAATGCACCATCTACCTGCCTCTAACACCTGACATTCTGGGGAAAAATATGTAGAACACACTTTCAAGTTTAATCTGCATTATTAACACTTTCCCATCACTTTCACAAATCTAGATAATCAACAAAACAAATCTTTTGTGATATGTCACATTTGCTTATTCCCAAGCTTTTAGCAATTGACCCTCTTGAGCCCACTCCCACTGAATTATGTCTAAGGATTCAAAAAGCTTTCATGTGAAGAATGTCTTAGCCTTGGCCTCAGTGGACTGAACTAGAAATAATGAGCACGAGATGGAGAAAGGTCAGACTTTAGCTGATTATAAGGATAAACTTCTTAGTCATTGGAAATTATGTGGTGCAGTGGATAGAGTCAGGAAGACCTAATTTCAAATCTGTATGCAGAGACTAGCTGGGTGACTCTGGACAAGTTATTTACCACTGCTTGCCTCAGTTTCCCCAAGTGCAAAGTAGGGATATTAATAATACCTATTTCACAGGATTGTATGACGATTGAACTAAATAATATTTCTAATGTTCCTAGCACATAATAGTCAACTTAATAAATGCTTATTTGCTGACTGAATGTGCTTAGTATGCTATCTAGCAAACAGTAGACACTTAGTAAATGCTTGTTCCTTGTCCCACTTCATTGGAGCTGTTCCAAAGTGCAATGTACCACTTGCAGAGGTAGAGAGTTTTCCATTACAAGGAAGCTTCTAGGGAATTCTAAATGGGCACTTTTTAGGGTTGCTATAGGGGAGATTTGTGTTTTAATGTAGTTTGGATAAAAGGGCCTTTGAAAACCTATTCAATTCTGAGATTCTGTGATTCTCCATGCACAGAACTCTGTTTACCACTAAATTTACAGCTTCCCATGCTGACTTCACCAACGGCAACATTTCAAATGGGAAAGTTAAAGAAGTGCCAGAGAAATATAACATTCTGACATCCTGTGGCATAAATAGTATTGTATTTTTCAGGCTGATAGCTTACTGAACTTGACAGATTTCTTGGGTTTGGAATTTATAAACTACCAGTTTGAGGGTAACATATGTCCTCTTGGCCAAATGGAATATACCAACTCTGCTCACATGTTAGCCACTTAGCAATTATCTCGCCCACTAGTGGTTGAAAAACCAAAGGGATCAGAAGTTCTCCCCTCTCAGCATGATTGTCAACAGCATCTGTGGTTCTTAGAGCAGATGGTCATGACCTAACTTTTATGATATATGCATATGGCTAACCATTGGCAATTCCCAATGTGATTTGGGAGATACATTGTGACTGGCACTCAGGGTCTTTGGGGGATGTGGGCCCTCTTGCCTTCGTTTGTCTCACAATTCTATCCTCTATAGCTTTCTTTTAAAATTAGGTTACTACATGGCTTGGTTGAGCTAGAAAATATAACTTGTTTGAGGTTTAAGATCTTGTATGTGTTGTTGTTATTTGGTCATTTTTAGTTGTGTTGGACTCTTCTTGACGCCTTCTGGGTTTTTCTTGGCAGAGTTGTTAAAGTGGATTACCATTTTCTTCTCCAGCTCATTTTATAGAAGTGGAAACTGAGGCAAACAGGGTTAAGTGCAAGTGACTTACCCAGAGTGATATAGCTAGTAAAGGCCTGAGACTGGATTTGAACTCAGGTCTTCCTAACTCTGGGCCTGGTGTTCAATGCACTGTGCCACCTAGCTGCCATTGAAGGGAATGTCTTTAATAGGCTTTGAATTGGAGGTCAAAGCTGCAGCTATAATTAAACTACAAACTATACGACCTTGGGCAAGCATTCCTTTCTGGGTCTCAGCTTGTTCATTTGTAAAATGAGAGAGCTGGAACAGATGATCTCTGATAAAGACCTGAGTTCAAGTCTGCCCTGAGAAACTTGCTAGCTGTGTGACCTTGGGCAAGTCATGTAACCTTCTGTTTACTTTAATCTACAGGAGAAGGAAATGACAACCCCCTCCAGTATGTTTGCCAAAAAAACAAAAACAAAAACAAAAACCCATAGACAGTATTGGTATGCTATGGTCCTTGGGGTCATGAAGAATTGGGCACAACTGAATGACTGAACAGTAACCATAAGGTTCCTTCCAGCTCTACAATCCTATGGAATATATTCTTCTTTTGCTGTGAATCCTTGTTTTTTTTTTTTGTTGCTGTTTACAGATAGAATGTCTTTGTGTTTCTCTCTTCAGGACTGTGTATTTTATGTATTGTTCTACAAGATTCTGTCCTTGTCTACTCAACACCTAGCTGAGTATTGCTTAATTCATTTTCCCCCCTGATTCTGTGATTCATGTGATATAATCTCAGCATTCAGGTTTTTTCCTCTTGATGGAACTTCCAAGTTGTCCAGGTTCTTCCTCTTAAGTCTGTGGAATGGAGAATCAGCACTAGTCAGAAAAGTCAGTGTCTACGCAGGTTAAATGAAAAGATTTCAGGATAACTCCTGTGAATAGCTTTATCATTTAGAAAAGGAAATGAGTATGAGAATTCCTATGGAATAGGAGTCTGTACTGATCACATACATTAACTAGATAATTGCTCAACTTTGGCCCATACAGAGATTTTGGAGTCTGAACCTGAAATGAAAAGCAACCATGTGGTTTAGATCAATGGCATCAAACTCAAATAGAAATGAGTCTCCTAAATTAAATAATTCGTAAGGATCCCTGTGAATGAGAAAACCATGTATTAACATTATCTATATTTTGTCATATTTTTATTTATTTTGTTTAATATTTTCCAATTACATTTTAATCTGGTTCAGGCCTCAGTCTGTAGTATTATGGATTGCATGCACATGGTTAGAGTTTGGGACTAAGAGTTTGGAAGACTTGAGATTGAAATCTTTCCTCAGATACTTATTAGATACATATTCCTGGGCAAATCACTTACCTTTATATTCCTCCTTTATAAAACAGGGATGATAATATCACCTACCTAATAGAGTTTTCATGAGAATTGTATGTAATAACATATATAAAGTGCTTTGCAAATCTTAAAGTGCTATTTATAAAAAAAACTGTTATTTTTATTTTTGTAGAATTTGGGTTGAACTTATCAGCCAGGCTATGTCTCCACAATTCACTTGCACTCTAATGATAGAGTGTTAGAGTTGAAATGGACTTTTCCCAGTGGTGTGCTGACAAATATTTAACAACCAGCCCTTGGGGTGTGGTTGGGGGTGGGTTACGTATGACATACTTTTAAATTTAATCTGTTTTATTAATATTTTCTTCACCAGATTCTTCAGGCTAGACAATCAACAAAGCAATAAGGCAAGTCCTTATTTGTAGCACTTGTTTATTTCTAAGGTACAAATGCTCATATTGAAAGGTCGACAATCAGCTCAACTGAGGATATTCCAACTGGTTTTAACACAGCCCTGACTATTGCCATTCATCTCTCTAATCCCTTATTTCTAACAGACTAGAAAGGTGAGGATCTAAGTGCCAAAAGCACTTGTCCAAGGTCATTTAGGTAGGGGGAAACCCAGAGTCAGAATCCAATTCTCCTAACTCAGTTCAGTATCTTCCTCAAAGAAGATACACATGCCCACGATGCTTTGTTGTTTGCAGCCATAAATATGAAAAGTATTATCAACAATTTCCCAAGCACTTTTTATTTTGGGTGTGTGTGTACAGATTTAGTAACATCTAAATAGGTAATTGCAAAGTTCATGTGGTAGACTTATGGGAATGAATCATAGAAAACAAAATTTATTCTAATATAAAGAGAAAATCTTCATGACCTCTTATAACAAGGAGGCAGGGATAGAGTTTACTTTGTTGATGTCTGTGTAGACTGGCTTGTCTGTGTAGGCTGTCTCCAAAGAGAGAAACTATCTAATAATTAAACATCTCTGAGGTAAAGAAATAATTAGCCGATTAAATTTGTAATATGATCCAGGAGCCGTGACAACAAATCACTTAATTTTAATGCTCTTGAGATGTTTTCTTTGGGGAGAAAGTTGTGTAAGAAATAAAATATAATAGCCTTGAGATAGAAAATCTTATGACAAGAAGCCCTTGGTGCCCTGGGGAAAAGTAAGGTAGCACAACCTGAATACTTCATGGGAGGGGGAGATCCCTCTTTTACAAAAATCAATTATGTAACCTAATTCAGTAAAATAATACAATTAAATAACCTGATGGACAGATGCACAGTATACAGTCACTGCATCCTCATCTAGAAAATGGGGAGAATACAATTTTTGAAAATAATTTTATCAATATTTTATCAATATTAATTATTAAAATAAAAGTGGAACTTTTATCTCATCTCATTTTCTTCTCTTCAATGAAGTTGTTTCTTCTTTCCTTTCTTCCTTTTTTCTTCCTTCTTTTATTTCTTCCCTTCCTCCAGTCCTCTCTCTATTCCTTCCTTTCCTTCCCTCTCTCCCTCCTTTCCTTCCTTTGTTCCATCCTTTTCTTCCTTCCTTTCTTCCATTTCTTTCCCCCTTCATTCCTTCCACTCCCTCCCTCCATTTCTTCCTTTCTTTCTGTCTTCCTTCCTTCCCTATTTCTTTCCTTCCTTCCCTTTATACTTTCCTTCCTTTTACCCCCTCTTTCCCTTCCTGTTCTTTCCTCCTATTCTTTCCTTCCTCCCTTCCTTTCCCAAATCATAGTTATATAACCCTTTAGGGTTTTCTCTGACACATATTAGCTGTTTGACACTGGACAAGTTATTTAACCTCTCAGTGCCCTAGACAACTCTCAAGATAAAAAGCTACAGAAAAAATGCCAATATGCATTGGTAGAAAGAGTTGTTTCATATCTGAGAGCTTTCTATCACTATCTATAGCTTGGAAGTCACAGCTCCTGTACTGGTTCAATCTTAAACTTTAAAGTGACAGAGACTTTTTATCCATTATCTCATGTGACCCCAACAGCAACCCACAGGAATTATACCTATGTGATAGAAGAGAAAATGGACTCAGGGCAGTTAAGTGTTAAGTTAAGTTAAGTACATTATTATATATTATATATCAAGTAACAGAGACAGGCTGGAAACCCAGGTTTCTCCAAACTCTAGTTTTAACATCCATTTTTCTGAATAGCCCTCTGATTATATTGCTATTCCCAGATAAGTAAAGTCCCTCTACAAATGCAGGTCAGAACCTTCTCTGCAGATCATACTATAAGAGAGTTGCCAAGGGCATTGAGAAATTGAGTGACTTGTCCAGGGTTACACAGCCAGTTTTTGTATTTGAATTCATATCACCTAGATTCTGAGAACAGATCTGTCAACATATATGCTATGCCAGACTGATTCAACTCTCAATAGTACTAACAGTTCCCAAGCAACCTATAGTTTTCTTTGTAAAGGTTTGTCAATTTATTGATTATTTGATTGATTGATTCTCTAAGTAAATTTTTATGTTTGTAATATATATATATATATATATATAGCAAGTTATTCAACAAACATTTACTAAGTAAGCCCGTACTATGTCAGATTGATTATTTAATTGATTTATTCTCTAAGTCAATTTTTACCTTTGTAAAATGTATGTATAGTAAGTCATTCAACAAACATTTACTAAGTAATCCTGTACTATATGTCAGATGCTATGCTAGGCATTGGGGTAGAGAGGAAAAAAAAACCGTTGGCTTTCCCTTGAGGAGCTTCTATTCTAATGTGAGAGATGATGTGAAAAAGAAAAGAAAAACTAAAACGAGATACATACAAGATGAATACAGGATAAAAGGAAAGTGATCTTAGAAGGGATAACACTAACTGAACTGCAGGAGGTGAGATTTGAGGTGAGCCTCAACCTAAAAGATGGGAAGTAATAATGAAGAGGCAGAGCATTCTGAAAATGGGGTCTTAGCTAACAAGATGGAAAATGGAGTGTTCTGCTTGAGGAACAACAAGTAAGCCAGTGTGTCTTGATTGTAGAGTATACAGAGGAGTGTAAAGTGTGAGAAGGCTGGAAAAACAGAGGGGGTAAGCTAGTAAGAGCTTCAGGTCCCAAAACAAATAGCTTTATGTTTGATCCTGGAGGCAATAGGGAGCCCATGGAATTCAGAGAGTGTGAAGGCATAATCTGTATTTTTTCTTAATTATCAATATTATTTTCCATCATTTTTTCTGGCTGTTCTTTCCATGTCTATCATTCCATTGAAATAACCAATTATTAAATTTATATTATCTAAGATGGAGCTCTTCATAGAATTTCTCTACTTCCACATGCTTTGTCACAGATACTGGTAGCTAAACTGCAGATCTCTTCATGATGTTTTGTTTTTGTTTTTGCAAATGTGTGTTATGACCTAGGTGGCCCAGTGGATAGAGCACCAGGCCTGCAGTCAGGAAGACCTGAGTTCAAATCCAGCTTCAGACACTTACTGGCTGTGTGACCCTGGGCAAGTCACTTAACCCTGTTTGCTTCAGTTTTCTCATGGGTAAAATGAGCTGTAGAAGAAAATGGCAAAGCACTCCAGTATCTTTGCCAAGAAAACCCCAACTGGGGTCACAAAGAATCAGAAATGACTAAATGGCAACAACATTAAGAGCAATGTAATACAAGATGACCAAATATCCCATGAAACATTCCTTCTTGCCTTTTAAAGCATCATCAAACCAATTCTACTAGCTCTTACACTTGCCCCTCCAATGAAAATCTGTGTACTCTCATTCTATTTATTGGCAATGCCCATTTGTCTTTCAGTGGCATTTATAGAAAGAATGCCAAGATTAATATGATTCAGGTCTGACAGTCATGCTTTGGTAATTGAAAAATTATTTCTTTTACATGATCAACAGTTAAATCAATTCTTATAGACAGGCTTCCATCACTGCAAGAGAAGTGGGAAAAGACAAAGCAGGGCTAAGCACTATTTTGTATTTGTCTTTGTTTTGTGGGTTGCTACAGCCAAAGAATTCATTACTCAATAGCCAACCTTTTGGTGACTTCTTGTCTTTGAGTGAGGCCAGTCCTTAGAAAGTAGACAAAATCTGTTTCCAGTACTATCTGTAGAATTTTTTCAACAAGGGAGAGATTACTAGAGTTTGTATTCCTCTGTTATAACATAAGAGAAGCCAAGTTCACCTCCATATAATGATGAGGCATCAGTAATACTTTGGTGGATGCACATTTTCATAAAATATTGTTTCATAATAAAAGGCAGAACATGCTAAGTGCATAAAAATGTAACAAATTGTTATGAAAATTCAGAGATGTGAGAAAGTTACAAAGATACCAAAAATAATACTTATAAAGTATTATTGAGTACTTTAGATAAGCTATCTTATTTGATTCTCACAGCAACTCAGTGTGCTAAGTGCTATTATTACCCCTGTTTTAAAGATGAGGAAACAGAGACTGAGAGTTTAAGTGACTTGGCCACAGTTACACAGTTGAAACCTGAGGCAAGAGTTCAACTTGGTTCTTCCCATCTCCATGTCCAGTGCTCTTATGGCTAGTGAGGATTATGGGAGACTTTATTAAGGATGCTGCATTTAATCTGGCTCTCATAGCATTCCTCTAGGGAAAGAATGTTGTATCAGATCCGAACAAAGGCACGTATGTGGAAAGCACCAGGGATGGGACTACAGTACATTAAATAGGGCAAATAAACAGTGAGAGAAAAATCAGGATGTACAGAGCCTTGAATAGTCAGTGAAAGCATTTAAAGTACAATGACATCTAGCTTGGTTGAGACATCTGTAATTATATGTAATTTGGTGCATGCCTAGATCTCCTAAGATGGCATGTCCCAACTATGGCAGCTAGGCAGAGCAGATAAAAGAGTGCCAGATCTGAAGCCAGGAATATTTAAGTTCAAATCCAGCCTCAAACACTAGCCATGTGACCCTGGAGAAGTCCCTTGACCTCTACCTACCTCAATTCCCTCAAATCTGAAATGGGAATAATAATAGTACTTACCTCCAGGGGTGTTTGTGAGGATCAAATGAGCTATGATTTCTAAAGTGCTTAGCCCATTGGTTGACACATACTAGATGCTTAATAAGTACTTATTTCCTTTTTTTCCCTTATTCAATTCTAGGGGACTGCTTTTGAGATACTCAAGGAATGGAGCATGAATGGACATTCTCTATTGGTCTGCATGGTTGAGATCAGTCTTTTTCCCCCATTGGCTATGTAGGTGGAACTTTCCATGTCTTTAAAATGTCCTTACTTGACAATGAGATGATTCTACATTTTAGTCTGAGGGTGAAGGATTCCTTTATTCATTCTTTCCACTAAGGGGTTGAGAGGGATGAGGACAGCTTCTTTTTACTTTTCCTCCCACATAGGTCATATGGTCCCAAGAAATGGACCTGGGTCTTAGGCTATTTCATTCATTCTTTTCCTCTGTACAATTAGAGGTCCCAATCTGCCTGGGAATACCAGTCATGGGGAGCCAAGAGTCTCAGAATCCAAGACAGTTGTTGGCACCCACTAGCAGTGAAATTCTGAGGGGATTGCCAAGCCATCAGAAGGAAGTACTCCCTGTTTTGGACTTGAAATTGTTGGGACAAATGCTATGTAGGAACTGAGCTAACCTTTGAGTCTAGTCCTCCTTCACCACAGACTAAGATTGTTTTGGGTGGAGGAATTATGTCCCCAAGATAGTGAAGGAAATGTTTATATCTTTGTTTTTGCTATATCATTGAAGTAAATATACCTTTGTAAAAGTTAATCCAATGTTAGGTGTTTAAATGGAACTGGGCTGCTAGCCATTGGGACCCTAAAATTGAGTTAAACATAGCCACTGGGCCAATAGAAGAGAAAAGAGACTCCCTAACCTCTTCAGAGAACTTCAATATATCCGAATTCCAACATAGAAAAAAGCAACAGACTTGGTTTCAGGAAAGTGGGACCAGAGTCAACTGTGTTATGAAAGAACTATGTAGGACAACTAAGTAATGAGAGAAAAGTCAGGTTGTACAGAGCCTTGAATGATCAGTGAAAGCAATAGGAAACCATTCAAAGTATGGTGACACACTTATAAGTATGCTTTAGCAAGATGAATCTCCAGGTAGTATATAGGATGGATTGGCAGCATGAGAGACTGGAGAAGGGGAGATCTTTTAGAAAGCTATTGCAATAGGAGAAATGAATAATTCAAGAGAGAGGAAATAAATACTTGACCTGCAGTAATACCAATGGGAAGGAAAAGGAAAGGATAGATGTGAGACCTATGGTGTCAACGTAATATAATAGGAAAAAAATAGAAACAAACCACTAGCACAAAAAGCTTAAACAAAGACTTGGGGTTTGAGTTATAATTCTATCACTAATTATGAGACCCTGATAGCTCTTTCAGACTCAACCTCCTTATCTGTAAAATAAAAGGATAGAATGACTTCCAAAGTTCTTACAACTTGAATAGTCTAAAATTATATGAATATGATGGTAGTAGAATCAACAAGATTGAAAACAGATTAAACATGTAACTAAGGAGAAAAAAATAGATGAAAATGGTTGAGATCTCAAGCCTGTGTGGTTGGTAGTACCCTCACCAGAAATACAGGAACCAAAAGGAGCATCACGATTTTTACATTTAGGCCAGGCCTTTTCTCTGGACTTTGAGATTTAGAGCAAAAAGGAAGTTAACTGGTTGCATTTTTCAACCCCCGCATTGGACAGATGAGGAAATCAAACAAATCAATTAAATCCATCAATCAACAAGAATTTCAAAGCACCTATTACATGTCTTGCACTTTTCTAAGTCTTGAGTGTGCTATAAAGACAAAAGCGAAACAGTTCTTACCCTTAGAAATTTGCATTCTAACGAGAAATACACCTACATGTAGACATCAGGTATAGAGGAGACACAGACAAATACATTACAAGATAAGCTTAAAAGGAAAGGCATTGACAGTCAGGATGTCCCAGGGAAGGTCTCTCATTGGAGAGTGCCATTGGTGTGCCACTTAGACTGGGTTTTGAAGAAAATGAAGAATTCCATGAGAATGTGTAGGGGCACAAGCATTACAGAGAATGTCAGAGAGGTTGTGCCCAAAGTCACACATGTAGCAGAGTCAGAATTTGAGCCCTGTTCTTGGACTCTATATCTAGTACATTATCTCTCATATTAAAGTATTTCCTTTTAGAACTACCATAAAGGAATAATAAAAAGGTGGTTAATCTTGGTCCTGTTCCTCCATTTTCTTTCCTTGGAAGACCTGGGACATGGAATAATTTAGGGCATTTAATAATTATATGGATCACCATGAAGACATTGTACCTAGGAAATATTTTTTCTGGAAGGAAATGAGGTGGTCAGCTAAATGGAGGAAAGATTGGGATTTTATTCTCATATAGAACAAACAGTTTCACTTTTTCTATTTTATGTATACGGAATTTTCTATTAGAAAGCCTGTTGCTTGAAATGAAGTTGAGGACTTTTCTCTCTATTTTTTTCCTCTGAAACTTGGGATCGTGACAGCTTTTTGTTGGGCAGGACATTAGCCTTTTGTAATTTATTGCTTTTAGATTAAATCTGGGGAAACTCAATATTGCAGTTGAATGATTAGAGCAATACCCCTCGGAGTAATAAATTCTCTTTGGTGCTGTGCATCTCCCGATCATGTTTCCCTTCTAATTACATTTACATAAATGATATTCTGTAAAATTAAATTAACATTCAAACGGTTACACTGGCAGGGAGAGAGACAAAAATTAGTTACAAACTTACATCTATAAAAAATATTCTAGTTCTTTTCATAATCTGAATCACAGTTCTCTCTCAAGTGTCAGCTATCAACAAAACCTCAGCTCCAGACTTGCTTGAAAAATCTTTTCACCAGCTGATGGAGATGTTTTGTTTCTTATTTGGAGGTTTCAGTGGTAGGGATAATATTAATTAGGGGCAAAAGGTGATTTTCCAAGCTTGGCTACTAATGAATCACTAGTCTTCCTTGACCTCCCTCTATTTTGTCTTCTGCAAGGACAATTGGAAGTAAGATGTTCTCCTAACTGTAGCCTCAAAATTCAATGTCCTCCATGTAATTGACCACCAACCCACATACTCTTGTCCACTTGTTATCAATACCAGGCCAACTTAATTAGGGAGAATGGATAGGATGTCTTCACTAGTTATAGCTGGAGTGCAAGAATCCATCAAAGACTCTGCTTTCTTATGCCAGAGCCCTTCTGTTTCTTAAGATTTCTGATCTTTTAGAGAGAATAAGGTTACCTTCAGCTTTTGGACCAGCATGGCCAAAATAAGTTGACTTTTTCTTTTTAGGTGTGCCAAGAAAGACAAGTAAATTATTTATTTTACTTAATAGCAACTTACCTGGGCAACGTGTATGTATGTATGTATGTATGTATGTATGTATGTATGTATGTATGTGTAGGCAGAGCAGTATTCTAATTACTCTTGGTATAAAGGAATGGCCCCATTATTTGCAGCCAGAGGACTTTCGTTTAAATATGGGTTCTGCCACTTGCTACTAGTCAAAGGTGAGGGTTGCAGAAGAGGAAAATGAATGTGAGAAGCAAACATCTGGCAAAAAATATGATGTCTGAGAATGGGATCTGGATTTCCAGACCATGGATCAATATATTTCTGGATCTAGCTAGAGCTGACAGATTTCTGGCTATAGAGTACAACAGGTAATAATGTATTTTCCAAGTGTCTTACAAATCTAACCAAAAGGTCTTTAAATTGCTCTATACATATTCATTCGTGTGTGTGTGTGTGTGTGTGTGTGTGTGTGTGTGTGTGTGTGTGTGTGTGTAGAAATCCAGGACCAGACATAGAATATCTGGGTAAAGATCAAAGGAAGGAGAAATATTTTAATTTTGGCACTGGAGTGTACTATAGACTAGATGTGTTAAACATGCCCCCTGTGGGCTGTATGTGGTCCACAAAACTCTGGAGTAAATCCAAACTAGATTAAAATGTAACTGAGAAATATTTATCTTAATAAATACAAATGTAGTACAACATAGATAATGTTAACATGAGGTTTTCTAAGTCCTTAGGTACAGTCAAGTGGTTCTCGTTTCTTTTTTACTTTGATACCACTACTTTAGACCATCTAAACCAAAAAGAAGGAATAAATAAAGAATTTGGAAAACAGATCTAAAACCTGGCTCATAGGCATGATTGAGTAGTGATCTGCTGTTCAATTGTTTTTTAGTCATGTCCAATTCTTTGTGACCTCATTTGGGCTTTTCTTGGTAGAGATGCTGGAGTAGCTTGCCAATTGTTTTGCAGCTCATTTTACAAACGAGTAACAGAAGCAACCAGTAGTAGGCTTATGTAGCTTGCCCAGGGTCATACAGCTAGTGGTGTCTGACATTGGATTTGAACTCATAAAAAAGAATCTTCCTGATTCCCAAACAAGTGCTCTATTCGCTGCACCAACTAGCAGTGATGGAGGTCTTTAATTATCCAGGCTTGCTAGATCCCTCTCATTCTGACAAAAGCAGAGCAATTAATTTTTTAAATTTGTCTTAGTAATAATTTCATCCTTCAAAAAGTGGAGGAATTTATGAGATTTTAGTGGTCTACAGATTGAACATGGGTGAGCAGTGACATGTGATAATCTGAATAGCTGCCAATCATGGCTAAACTCCTTGAGAATAGCATGCATAGTTCTTGCCTCCACTTTCTTTCATCTCTTAATCTCTTATTTCTCTGCAGTCTGGCTTCCAACTTTTCCATTAAACTGAGACATCTTTCTATAAAGTTACCAACAATTTTCTAATTGCCAAATCTAATGAGCTTTTCTCATTCTTGACCTCACTACAGCCTTTAACACCATGTCCCCTAATAGCTCTCTTCTCAGTTTCTGTAACATTACTGTATCCTGGTTTTCCTCCTACCTGTCTAAATGCTTCTTGTCAATCTTCTTTGCTATATCTTCATCCAGGTTGCACCTCCTAACTGTGAGTGTATCTGAAGGCTCTGTCCTTGGACCCTCTTCAGTTCTCCCTCTGTATTATTTCACTTGGTTACCTTATCAACTTCTGTAAATTCAATTAACAGCTCTGTGCAGGTGTAATGTTAATGGGAGTTTAAGAGCTTCCCCACCCATTAATAGGCCTCACCTGGAAACCAATAAGGGAAGCTTGATTAAAGGAGGCTTGTTTTTCAGGAAGGCCCACACCTTTTGTCACTTTGTAATTAGGCTGTGGGTCAAGAGGGTTGTGATGCCCTCTGATCCTGAAGAAATATGTGTGTGTGAATACACATATATATGTGTGTACACACACACATATATACATATACACACATATACATATAGACACACATATATACATACATATATATCATCCAAGGTTAGCATTTTGCTTTGGGGCTTACTCATGGGAAGAGTGTTTGAGTGAAGTAGTGCAATAAAACTCTGGGTAGCTATTAAGGAGTCTCCTGGCTTTGAAAACCTAGATGTTGGTGCTTCTTTCTCTGGTAACTATGTATGTATGTAATGGTCAGACAGTTGGATCTGTCTATTGATCTATGATGTATGTATTATTTGGTCAGGTGGTTAGAAATCCTGTCTGTTGGTCTTTATACTATTATATCTGCTTGTAATTTCTATTTGTATTTTATCTAAAGTTCAGGGTGCTGACTTTTCCCCCTGAACTAAGTAAATAATGCATATGTTTGATTAAACTAAGATTGTTGACCCCTTTTGAGTTACTTTCCTTTAGAAAAACAGATCAAAGAACCTGTGCTAGCAGCCGTCCTGTGTGTTGGTGCTATAGGTCTTACACCCCCCCCCCCCACAGCAGCTGCAAGTAGCATTGCTGTTATAGCAGGTGATTCTCAGATCTATGTATCTCTTCCTATCCCTTCTTCTGATCTCTAGTCTTTCATTTACAACTGTTTATTGGGCATCTAGAATTGGATATCTGTAGAAATTTTAAATTTTTAAATTTAAATTCAACATGTCCAAGATAGAATCCATTATCCCCCACAGCCAAACCCTGCTATCTTCTTGTTACTTTTGAGGGCAGCAGGATGCTCCCAGTTACCCAGGCTTACAAACTATGTGTTATTCTCAATTCCTCTCTCTCAATCCTCCTATCAAATCCATTCCAAAGTACTGTCATTTCTACCTTCACAGTCCCCTTTTTTTTCTCCTCTGACACTGTCACTGTCTTGCTACAGAACTTCATCACCTCAAGCCTAGACTATTGCAATAGTCCATGGTTAGTTGGTCTAACTACCTTAAGTCTCTTCCCAGTCCAGTCTCTCTACTCCTCTATTACCAAAGTGGTCTTACTAAAGCTTAAGTTTTATGACATTACACCCTATCCAGTGGCTCCCTGTTACCTCCAAGATCAAATATAAAATCCTCAAATATAAAAGCCCTTTCTATATTTCCAATATTTTAGTATTTTGTGATAAAGTAATATTGCTTCATGGAAGACACTGTGGAAATTAAACCTGGTGTGGAAACTCAGTCCTAGCAGGGACCCTCAGAAGAGAGAAAGAACAAAGGAAACCTTGCTGTTCTGGAGCTCTGAGTTATCTTGGCTATGTGTGGACACTGAATGCCTCATCACCATTATACTTTGACTTCCTTCTCAGTCTTTGCCTGTCCTGTACTCTAGGTTTATTTGTGAAAAAGTATGTTTTTGATGTTGGGGAAAGTTTTTGTGTTTACTGTTTGAGTAAATATCTAATTGGTTGATTGTTAAGGAGAAGCAAACCATTGGAGTTTCCTGAGCAAATGCTTGGGAAGATTAAATCTCACAGGATTATCCCTAGACCCTTAGAAGTAATAACAGCCTCTCCTATGGGGATCCATTTGGCTAGTGGCAGTGTGAGTTGGGCAAGTGAACCTTGAGGATGTGTTAATGGAACTATCCTTAAGAATCAACCCTTCTTTTCCCATGGGTGTGGTTGTTTTCTTTCTTCAAGATTACTGTTACAGAAAGGAGTGTCTCTGAAGATTAAAAAAAAAAACAGCAATAGATATTTTATAGTTCTTAAATGTTTGTAAAATATAGATAGATACATATGTAACATGATCCTCCCAGGAAATCAATGAGATAAGGCAATATCATTATCACATTTATTTTGCAGATGAACTGAGCTCAGAATTACACAGTTATTGAATGTCTGAGATGAGGTTCAAAAACCTTGAGTAACTTGGCCATGATGGTCTAGATATAGATTAAGAAGTAGATGGGATCTCAAAGGCTGTCTAATCCCATCCCCTCATTTATAAAATGAGGAAACTGACATCAATACTTTCAAAATTCATGACAATACATCTTACTGTTTCATGGATTTGGATAAAATAGTTCAAAGCATGTCCTTAAAAGCATAATTATACAGATGGAGAATATTTGATATATAACATGACTTACATGAAATATAACTGTTAATCGTTTCCTCTCTCAACATAAGTTTAAAAAAGAAAATGTTTCTTGAATTTTACTTAAAAGGGCAACTATTTTAATGTGTTATTTTAACTCATTTATCATACATTTTTTATGTTGAAATTTTCCTTTTATTTCACTTATGAGACTCTAGCCCTCTTGAGGACAGGGACTGTGGACTTGTCTAGACTTTGTCTTTTTCTAGCACCTAGCACATGCTTGAAGCAGGGTAGATACTTACTAAATGTATGTTTATTATATTGTATACAAGTGATCAAGCAACCCTACCAACTTATCCCTGATACTTTAATTAACAACAAAATTTGATTGAATTTATCTGTCAAATATCTATCAAATGTATGAAATATGTATGAACTTATCATTCCCAGAACTTTGCTTCTTTGAAGCATTGAATTCTGCACATTTGTTATTTCCACCCCAACACCAAGTTCCTCCCCATTGGTGAGAATGAGAATCTGATCCAAAATTTTTTTCCTTGTTAATTACTCCTCCTTTTGCAGTATGAAATTATTATTATTTTCAAGAAATTACAAGCTATTTTGCTTTCGTACAGAGTTTCAACATATATCTGTTTAAGTGAAGTCATCCATCACTGGTATATCATGCTTCTGTGCCAGGCTCATTCTGTTTCCTAAACTCTTCATGCATTTTTTTCTTTCCATATCCATGTTTCCTACTGTATTCCCATCATTTCCATGCTATCCCCCTTTTCTCTTCACCTGAAGGTTCTCTGCCATGTTTCTTTTCTCTTTGTCCCAAGATTTCCTCATGTGGATATATCTTTCCAATTGTAGAATTCTACTCAGTTCTAAACATTTTTTTCATATTCTTTTTTTTTCTTTTGACAAAGGTAAGTGATTTTGGAATCATATTTCATTCCTGGAATTAACCCCCCCCCCAAGATTCAATGGCATCTTATAAGGTCTCTTTTCTTCTTTCTTACTGCATAAGGAAAGTTACGGCTTATTACTGTTTTCATCCTTCTTGTATTTATATATAAACATTTGTTATCTATGGGGTTTATTACTGGATCGATTCTTGGATATCAGGAAAATTTCTGGGTGTCTCTACTGCCATTCCTTCACCCTCCCCCCATATTTTACTTGTCCTCTAGGATATCTAGCTTGGTATGTGTACATTGGATGCACCCCAACCTCTTCTTTTTGGTTTAAATCACTTTTAATTAGATTTGCAGGACTCTAAGCAAATATGTTAATAGCCCATGTAAGTCTTAGATGAATTCTGTGTTGAAATCAGGGACTTTTAATTCAATCCTGGAGATAACTCATTTTGATTATTTCTGGCCATACCCATAATGCCATTGAGGTGGAAATGAAGAAAGTAAGAATACCTGTTATTGTCATTAGTGGATCTTTTGTGAGTTGATTGGCTTTGATAATGGACTTCAAGACAGTGGTTATGCTCTTAGCCTCATAATAAGCAGATACTTATTGAGTGCCTTCTCCATATCCAACACTATAATAAGTACTATAGGGGCACAACAGAAATGGAAGACAGAATACTTACCCTCTTCATTCCAATTCAGTTTGCTAAGTAATACTTAAAACTTGAGAAATTTAAGCCCAGAGCCAAAACAAAACCGATATAAGAAAACATTTAACCAAGGACTAAATTGTGTGGAACCAGACACAAATAGGATAGGAATCCTAGCAATGAAGAGATCAGATGGGCAAATAATTATTCCATTTCTAAGCCAGACACATTTTCTTCCTTACTTTGTTCCTTAAAAAAGACTAAAACAACCCATTCCATAGGCATGCTAAAGTGCTCCCACTGTTAAGTAATAGACAGTCCTTCTATGATTTCATTTCTCACTTGCTTGATTCTGACAACTCCAACTTCTGCAGCTGAGATCTCTGGCTCAGCTCTTGAAATTGCTACCCTCATATGTGTAAACAGTTATGATATGTCCATAAGCACATACAAAAGTGAATTTGACAGGCAGGACATCAGATACAGTGTTTAAAGCTTGTTCACCATGCCAATGCCTCACTGATATTGCTCGGACATGCTGGTAGTGAATAGATGGACGACCACATGAGCTTACCCACCCGAAATGAGCAAATATGGCCAATGCTTCAGTGGTTTTCAGGAAGAGTTATGCAGACTGGCCACTGGAACCTATCATTGCCTGTCACTTATACACAAGGGAAGGTTTAGAGAAATTTATGAGTGGGTACCATATGCCATCCAAACATCTGCTTCATTGTAAGGGGCACAAATGTAGGACAGTACTAAGTGCATTAAACATGAGCATTGAGCAGGAAAGAACTATAATTTAACTGTTTAGGGGAATGAAAACACTAATAATCTATATTGTCAGGATCATTCAACCTCTGACATAGGTGTACCCAAGAGAATAGAAAAACAATTTTAAAAGTTTTGTCAAGGATATAGCTGTTATTGACTCTGAAAGAGAATCATTGTTGTTCAAACTTTTTGGTATCATCTGTGCCCAAACCTTAGACATACTGATGTAAAGAACAGTGCACAGGGCTTTCAAAGAGAAATAAAGAGTACACACTCACGAGAAAGGTCTCATAGCAACACCATATGTGCAGAGTCACAAAATGCTCTACCATGAAGACACCTTACCTGATTCTCTTGCTCTCCCCCATTCCTATACCTACAGGTGGAATAGGCCAGTTTAAATATCTGCCCAGATGCCCAGACTCCCTACAATTTTATGTGGTGTCTAGAGATACAATCAGAGTAGGAGAGAAACTGGTGCATTGACTAGAGCTATGAGGAAACAGCTGCTATTTTCTTGCCCCACAGATCAGCTATCCTGTCTCCCAGATTGTTGTGACCAATATTGATAAGGGGAGAGAATCTGTTGTTTTGTGGTTTGTTGTTTTGCCTCATAAAAAGTTCTACTATATTTCTATGTCAGAGTAATGTGAGAGCTCAGTGTTCTTTGAAGTTACCAAAAAAATGGGCCATTTCTGTGGATTTTAAGTGTTGTTATTAAGTGGATAGAGTGATGAACTTGAACTTAAAAAGCTATAGGTTCACATCTTAACTCTGACCTTTATTAGTCGTATGGCCATGGGGAAACCACTTACCCTTTTTGAGGTTCATTTGGAAAATGGGACTGCCAATATTTGTAGTATTCAACTAGTGATTGCTGTAAGAATTAAGTAAACAGGGGCGGCTAGGTGGCTCAGTGAGTAAGAGCACCGGCCTCGGAGTTGGGATGACCCGAGATCGAAACCGGCCTCAGAAAATGAGCACCCACACATAAAATAATGACTAGCCGTGTAACCTTGAGAAAGTTACTTAACCCCAATTGCTTATAAAAAAATTAAGTAAACAAATGCATTAAAAATATTAGAAACTTATTATTTGCCAATAGTGCTGAAAGTCTGAAATCTATATGTGAAGGTGAAACAATCCTTGCTCTCTAGGAGCTTACATTCTGATAAGAGATAACAGTGCTAAAAGCCTGCTAAAAACAACAGTTCCCACCCTCAAGGGGTTTACATTCTAATAGGAAAAGACAATATGTATTAGCTGTGTATGTGTGTATACACACAGTGGCCAGTCTGCATAACTCTTTCTGAAGCCACTGAAGCTGGGGCCTGGATCAATTGGACAAGAGATTAATATATACTTTCCAGAAGCTGCAAGAGTATTACTTTGATTATAATTCTCCTGGGGAAGAAGGCAAGGGATAGGGAAGGTATCAGTGAGGAAAATATCCAAGGTTCAGAAGCATAAACCCAAGACAGAAGATGGATATGAGTGAGATAATGCACATAAAATTTTATGAGAATTTCAAATTTTCATGTAAATATCAGGTATCATTGTTTGTTCTTAATTTTTGATGAGGACGAATTACATCACAGGGTGATGTCTTAACAAAAGCATGAATTGGATTTAAGTAAAGTAGAGTTGCACAAAATCATCAGCTTTATTTTGTCTTCCATAATCATCTAAGTCCAGTGGCTAGACAAAAGTCAGGACAACTGGCCACAGTCTGGGATGCAGTGGATGGCCTTGGCATCTTTGATGTCTAATCAAGTTCTAAGAGCTCCACAGGGTCTGCTTCAGCTGCC
This sequence comes from Gymnobelideus leadbeateri, assembly GCA_011680675.1. Classification (NCBI taxonomy): domain Eukaryota; kingdom Metazoa; phylum Chordata; class Mammalia; order Diprotodontia; family Petauridae; genus Gymnobelideus; species Gymnobelideus leadbeateri. The sequence continues at coordinate 222,068 of WOXC01002844.1, forward strand.
TTCAAAGCCATTGGAACAAATCATTGTCATCTAACCATTCAGCCAGGGAAAGTCTTCACATACTTGCTGTAGACGCTCCCCAGTTACTCCCAATCTGGTTTAGCCTATCTGTCAAGGTAGTTTATTGTGCCAAGCTGGTCACTGGGTATACTACAGTTTCTTGGAACTACAGGTGAGAGTTGAGTGAAGGTGGACACCAAAGGTTGGATGAGCAGCCCTGAAAAGGTCTTGGTAAGCCCTCACACCAGAGGTGCTAATTCTCCTTCAACACCCCATCAAGTATCATTATTAACATCAGATATTATCACTATTTTCATTATTATTATAACAAAAGTAAACTGCACAATGAAATTGAATTAAAAGATAAAGCACTGTTTGTGGTTTATTTACATCACAAGTCCAGTATAAATATCTTAATGTTGTTCAGATTCTTCTTATAATTACTAGGCAGCAAAATTATTGGTTACTGTGTTGGGTTGAAACCTAGAGTGTCCTAGGCTCACTATTGATGGGCTATGTAGCTTAAAATCCAAAGGATTCTTAGATCTTGGTGGCAAAGGAAAATAGTCCAAGTTGCCACTGTCAGTTTGCATTCCAGTGGGTCAGAAACATGGAAATGATGGGCATTGTATATTGGAGTAGCAAGCATCGAGTGCTCAGAACAATCTATGTGAATGGTAGGTCTCAGAAATTCCTCCTGGCACTGTTTGAAAACTTCTGCCATCCCTGCCTGCAAAGAGAAAGCAAGAAGCCAACATCACTCTGTTTGCCCAGGAAGGAGGAAAGTTATCCTTGAAGAATCCATTGATGGATTACTCTTCACGGTATTTATCTTCACTTGGCATAGGACTCTGGATTGTGTCCTGGAGGATACTGAAAACTATCAAGGTGCTGTTTATTACACCAGGCACAAACAGCTATTTATTTTTTTTTTAAACAAATGCTTTATTAACTTCTGTTTTACATCATTCATTTCTGCCAGATTTTGAGTTACAATCATTTTCCCCCCATTATTCCCCTACCCAACCTCCCAGAACAGTAATCCCACAAGATATCGCTTCCTCCAATCTGCTCTCTCCCCTACCTTCTCCCATACCCCCATCGACTTTTCCATTAGAGGAAGGTGAGTCTTTGCATCCCCATGCCTGCACATCTTATCTCCCTATTACAAGCAAAAGAGTATTAATAATAGTATTTATATATATTTGAAACATTTAATGTTATGACCTCGAATTTCAGATCCATTTCCTTCCTCCCTTGTCACCCATTCCCTCTTGGGAGATAAGTAATTCAGTATATGTTGTACAGGTCTAGCTATGCAAAACATTATCATAGTAGATATATTGTACAAGGCTGCTTATAATTCCCTCCCACTCATCCCACCCCCCACCTGGTCCATTCCCTACATGATCCTGTCCCTCTTCTATAGTGGGTACTTCCAACCTCCCCTCACCCCAAGGATGCCCTCCCATCCATCATCCCTCCTCTCATCCCCCTTCCCCCTATCCTGCTGCAGGTTGAGATATCCCATTTAGTATGTATGTCATTTTTTCCCTGAACCAAATTCAATGTGAATGTGGTTTTGCCTTTTTAGCCTTCCTTATTCTCCCCCTCCTTTGCAACCACTTCCCCTTGCTTCTTCTGCATGGGATAGTTTACACTACCCTGTCTCTCCCCATCTCCTCTTGCCACTTTCCTCTCTCACCTCATAATTTCATCCCTTGAGTATTCTCCCTTCCCAACAAATTCAACCTATGCCCTCTGTCCATATATAACTGTAACCATATACACACACATTCACATATGTATTCATATGACCACACCCCCTTCTACCATTATTTTCATAGTGAGAAAGATATCATCAGTCACAATTATTGCTTTTCCATATAGGAATGTAAATAGTTCAACTTTGATAAGTTCCTTTTGATTTCTTTTCCCTGATTACCTTCTCAGGCATCTCTTCCTTCTTGTGTCTGGGTGTCAAATTTTCTATTCAATTCTGGTTTTTCCTCAAGAATGCTTGAAAGTCCTCTATTCCACTGAATGACCATATTTTCCCCTGAAACAAAATACTCAGTTTTGCTGGGTAGGTGACCCGTGGGTTCATTCCCAATTCTTTTGCCCTCTGGAATATCATATTCCATGCCCTTCGATCCCTCAGTGTAGAAGCCTCCAGGTCCTGGGCTATTCGGATTGTGTTTCCACAATATTGAAATTGTTTCTTCCTGGCTGCTTGAAGTATTTTCTCCTTGATCTGGGGATTCTGGAACCTGGCTATAATATTCCTGGGAGTTTTCTTTTTGGGGTCTTTTTCAGGAGGTGATCTGTGGATTCTTTCAACCTCTATTTTGCCCTCTGGATCTAAAACATCAGGGCAGTTTTCCTTGAGAATTTCTTGAAGGGTGATTTCTAGGTTCTTTCTTGATCATGGCTTTCAGGTAGTCCAATAATTTTTAAATTGTCTCTCCTGGATCTATTTTCCAGGTCAGTGGTTTTTCCCATGAGATATTTCACATTGCCTTCTAATCTTTCATTTGTTTGGATCTGCTTAACAGCATCTTGATTTCTCATAAAGTCATTAGCTTCCATTTGCTCCAGTCTAACTCTGAAGGAATGAATCTCCTCAGTGAACTTTTGAGATTCTTTTTCCATCTGGCAAATTCGACTTTTTAAGGCATTCTTCTCCTCATTGCCCTTTTGGGCCTCCTTTGCCATTTGAGTTAGTCTATTTTTTAATGTGTTGTTTTCCTCAGTCAGGCTGTTGACCCTCATTTCATACTTTTCCTGCATCCTTCTCATTTCTCTTTCCAATTTTTCCTCCACTTCTCTTATTTGATTTTTAAAGTCCTTCTTAAGGTCCTCTATGGCCTGCAACCCGCTCATGTTTTCCCCTGGGGCTTTTGGAGCAGGACTTCTGACCTCACAGTCCTTTTCCCGCTCTATGCCCCCAAAATAGGAGTCTAGGGTTGCATTTTTCTGTTTCCTTTGCCTTGGCATGTTGCCACTTAATTGCTTGACTTTTGGGCTTGTTGCCACACTATGGCTTTAAGGCCAGATAGAGGAATTTTCGTCCCGAACGTGTGGGGGGCAACTTCCGTTTCTGGCAAGCTGTAAACCCACCCACAACTTCCACCCTAGATCACAATCCAGATCCAGGGAGGTTAAAGCAAGAGCGATTACCCCCCAAGACTGATCGCTGGATCTCCCCACGATTTGTAGGCTGGGAGCCGGAAATGCCTCTGAAAACTACAAAATGGCGTGTCTCCTCAGCGGCTTCTAGCCCCCAGGGGAGGGAGCCGACGCATTCCCTAATACCAGTCCCAAAGTCCATAGGACACTAACCTCTTACTTTGTCCCAGGAAAGTCTATGTTGATAATTCTGGAGTCGCCACAGCTCCTGGTGTTCTGGGGTTCCTCCAGCTGGCTGCTGGCCCTGCCGCCCTGGGGCTAAAACCTCGGCTCATGCGGACCTGGGCTCGGCTCGGCTCCTGCGCTCTGTGCGCTGCACGCTGCCAGGTCCCAGACTGCTGTGCTGGTCCTTCCTGCAGGGCTGCTGGGCTGTCCTCAGTGGGAGTTTAGCTTCTCTGTGTCGTTCTGTGGGTGCTGGGGCTCTAGAAGTTGTTCAGAGTCCCCTTTTCCATCGTTTGGGGGGAATGTGGGGGCAGAGTGACTTGGATGAGCTGTTTCCACTCCGCCATCTTGGCTCCGCCCCCCACAAACAGCTATTTAATAAATCTTTTACAGATGAGGGGATTAAGGAGTTTGCATTTCAATTGAACTCTAAAGTTAATAAAGCACTTTCCTCACAGCAATTTTGCAAAACAGCAGGCCAATGTAAGCATTGTAGACTCTTTATATGCACTACATTGTTTAGCTAAAGTCATAGGCAGTAGGTGGTTGTCTCCATATTACAGATGAAGAAACAGAGGTTGGGTTAGACAAAATGACTTACTTCTCAGGTCAAACAACTACTAAAAATCAAAGGGAGGATTTGAATCTAGGTCTCTGAACTTGACAAATATGTTGGTTGTTTTGTCTGACTGTACTTACATGTGACAAGGGAAGGTTCTGTTGGGAGGGTCTAGCTCTTAGGAAGTGGGGAGAAAGAAGAGAGAGAAAAAAAGAGAGGGAGGGAGAGAGAGAGAGAAGCACAAATAAAATACTTAAAATGCAAAGAAAAAAGGTGGAAAAATAGGTGTCCATTAACAGGGAAATGAATAAAAAAGTAAACAAACAACTATGATATATAATTGGAATAGAATATTAATAATAATTGCTGAATATGAAGAATTCAGAGAAATTAGGGAAGCCTTGTATGAACTAAGAACAAAATTAACAGAACTACGATGAACAGCATGACGACCACAATTATTTAAAGCAGGGGTCTCAAACGTGGGCCCACATTTGGCTGTATAAGGCCCAAGACACTCCAGAGTACAGGCCAAACTGGATCAAAATATAATTAGGGAGTATTTAACAAAATTAATAAAAATAAAATAAAACACAGATAATATTATTGTGTGTGTATGTGTTTAGTCAAGATGCAGTCTGCCAGTATCCTTATGTACTGTTTAGTAGCCCCTGTTGCTATTTGAATTTGAATCTGCTGACTTAAAGGAAAACTGCATTGAAAGGCCTCAGGATACTGATCAGTGCAATGTCAAAGCTTCTCTTTGGAACACAGGATGGATGATGAAGCAGGCCTTTTGCCTCTAAGCAGAGAAGTAGGGAAATGGCAAATGTGGAATGAAGCAGCCATTTTCAGACAGGACCTACATGGGGATTTTTTTTTTTTTATCGTGGATTGTATGTAGTCTGGGGAGAGAAGAGAAGTCGTTGGAAAGTGATGGTGATATTAAAATAAAAGGGAATTAAGAATGTAGTTGTTTTTTTTAATAGAAGAAAAAGAGGCAAATTGTGAAGGACTTTAAATGTGAAGCTGGTAAGTTATTAATTTTATCCTAATGGTGCTAAATAGCTATCAATGGTTCATGAGCAGGTGGGTGGCAAGGTTAGACCTGTTTTTTAGGAAAATTATTTTTTCATATTTGTCAGATTTGTAAATGACATGATAATGGAAGCCTTGAATGAATTCATACAGAGCAAAGGTAACAGAACTGAACAAGCGGCATGATGACCATAATAATTTAAAACAGAGGTGTCAAACATGGGCCCACAGCTGGCTGCATAAGGCCTCAGACTCTCCCAGATATGGCCTAAATCAGATTAAAATGTAATTAGGGAGTATTTAACAAAATAAATAAAAGCATGTAAACTGGCAGATTCTATTTCCAATAAAAGCTCAATAGGCTGGAATGATGGGCTTAAATTCTATTTAATTTAATAAGGACAAATATCAAATTTTACACTTAAAAATTAAAAAAAAAGAGAGGTTGGGGAAATATAAATAGACAATATTTTCTGTGAAAAAGATCTCAGGGTTTGAATGGAGTCAGTATTAGTCCGCGGGGTGATATGACTGGATATATGAATATACATATACACATAGATACATACACATTTAAATACATACATGCCTACCCATGTAAGTGTGCATTTATACACACACATACACAGACATACACATGTGCCCATATATGTATGTGAATGTGTATACATACATATACATATATGTACACACTATCTATGACAGGTAATGCAATTTTAGGTTGGGTTAAGAAAGGCATATTAGCCAGAATTTTTTATTTTATTTTTTATTTTTTTTTGCCTTTTGGAGGGCAATTGGGGTTAAGTAACTTGCCCAAGGTCACACAGCTAGGTTTTTGTTTGTATGTGCGTTGTGTCTGAGGCCAGATCCGAACTCAGGTCCTTCTGACTCCAGGGCCGACGCTCTACTCACTGTGCCACCTAGCTGCCCCCAGAATTTATAAGATAATAATTATATTATACTCTGTTCCTTCTGACTTCACTTTTCGTTTCAATAATACAACCATTTTGTCCAAAATCTCTTGTTTAAAACTTAAATTTTTATTTTTTTTCTATCCTCCAGCCTTTCCCTAGCTTGCACAAAATTAAACTTTAATACCTCACTGTGTTATAAAGATGACTGTGTGTACTTGCATTATGTGGATCGGGAGATTAAAAATTCTATCAACTTCTACAATGTTGGGAAGGTGTTGAATAGGGTTCTGGTGAGAAAATGCCAAGTTTCTAAAGACTAGCTCACTTAATTGTGATGAGGTTCATCATAGTATCCTTGCAACCAAATAGCAAGTTCTTTGTCAATCTCACTCCAGTGACCATAGAAAAATTGCAAAATGGCCCTCAGAACACTGTGGTGCATTTCTGCTTCTGCAGTCATGGTGGGAGAATGATAGAAAAGGAATACAGAGGGTATTAAGAATCTTAAAATTTTAGACTATATATTAATATTACATTAATTGTCTTTACTCAAACTGTGAGATACATGCAATAACAATGAGTAAACATATTACAGGAAGAATCAATTTATATTAATCTGATTTTTTTTCCCACAGAGACAAAATGGCACAGTGGATACAGTTCTGACCTAGAAGCCTGAGAGATCTGGGTTTCAGTTTCATACTATCTCTGTCACCTTGGCCAAGTCAATTATCTTCTCAATGTTCTAGGTAACTATAAAACTATACTGACAAGCTGCATTGGCAGAAGTTTCTTCACCTGGGAGTTCCCTGCACCAACGAAATTACTCCTATTTAATTAAAAACAAAAGATAAAAAGGACATTGAAAAAGGGGGGAAAGGAGGATATTCCAGAAGAATCTTCCTTAGAGAAACAAATAAAGGAGCCCAATCTAATCTTTTATTTGTCCACAGGCAACAAGAATTTTAATTTCATAGTATATCTGAATCATTTTATGTGTATGCTAAACATTTATAAAAAGACAATGCCAAGATAATTACAGTTTACTTGCCACCATATGATTATAAAGACAAAAACTAAAAACAACTCTATAACACCTAATATGAGAGTGTATATTAGTTGCCACCACTCCCCCATGAGATTGCAAACTACATGAGGGCAAGAAACTCTCTCTTATCTACATTTTTCATCTCTGCCACAGTGATTTCTGTTGGATTGAATTGAAATTGAAGTTGGTGAAAATTAAAAGAAAAAAATGAAATTGAATGCTATATAAATATAATAATGACCAATATTTGCTTGACTCTTTTTTTGTTATTATAAGAGATATCACACTGAGGAAGGGATAGGTTAGATGGTGTGCGTCTATCTGCATGTGACTATGCTGTGGAAAATGAAAGTCATCAACAAAACTTCAAAATAAAGAAATTGAATTAGAGGTGAATTGATGAGACAGTGAATTTTCATTGCTTTAGCAAGGACCCAATTCTCTTGTTGTGTTCACTATTCTTCAGCCTATCCAGCACATAAATTAAGAGGAAAAACACCCTTTCTTGCTAGGAATATTATTTACCATGCTAATTTGGAGAAAGAGTAAAGCAGTCAAAAATACATTCTTCTAGAGTTTGGGAGACTCCGATCCTATTTCCAGTGCTTCCATTTGTGACTAGGAGAAAGCTATCTACCAGTAAAACCTTCAGTTTCCTCTTCTGAAAAAGTAAGGCTGTAAGGGAGATAAGGTAGTATCTGAAATCTCATTTACTACTAAGATTCCATCAGCTTCTAAAATACTTGGTTTGGTTATCCCTGGTTACAATTAATTCTTGATTATCCAAGGGAGAGTTAGCCATGTTGTGACATATGCACAACAATCCATGCTTTCCAGTTGATTGCAAATGAATTAGCATTTCTGCCAGAAGGTGCCATGCTTAAATACTTGTTTTGTTGACATCTTGCTTATTCCTTCTTTCCATGTGGTGTGCAAACCCCAAAAGAAGCTCCTCAAAAAACATTAAACCTATGCCAGGAGATGCTTGAAGGAGGGATGTTCTGCTTAGGCTGGTATTTCAGAGAAAATTGTCTATTTCCAGCATGGTGTAGATTTCAGGAAAGAGCTGAGCAGGAGTCAGAGTGAGAAAACTGGGCAGCTTCCCAGCTCCCCCTGAATCAGATCTTCACAGTATTGCTTCATTATTTGGTTTGAAATAAATTCCCAGAACATTAAGCCCACTCTTATTCAAGGGTTAGTAGGAAACATTCCAATGCCAAAAATAAATTATTTTTAGGTTGTATGCTGGTGTGGATGATCAATGTTTGTGCTCCCGTCCATCGGTTTGGAAACCCAAGAGCTAACTTTCATTGGAAGAGAAAAAATAGGTATAGGGCTGATGTATGTCAGATTCTCACCTATTATGGAATCTTGAGATGAATGTAATATATAACCTGTGTTTAAGGATTTTCAGACAAAGCTCTGTTTAAATGGTATGTTATCAGGGAAACACCAAATACACTAGCATAAGGAAGCAGCAGACTGGCTCTGGGATTTCTCTACACAAGTGACTCCAATCTTTTCAAAGGCTACCATTAATTGGAAGCACATGCATGCCTGAGTAACGGATGGATTCAGAATGGCCAAATAGAGAGAGTGCTTCATTCAACAAAATGACAAGGGACCTTCTCAGAGGAATCACTGAGGGAAGAGACTGAACATGGCAGCTCCTGGTCTTGTTTGATTGGAGAGCTGACAGCTGGGAAAGGGCAGTGTAGAGAAGATCAATGATGGGCTAGCTGGAATTTGCCTGTGAATCGGAAATAATAGGCCAGGTTTCAGGGGGAGGCTCAGGGAGGCTCAGTGTTCCAGATATTTAGCCGCTCTCCAAAGAAGGCACAATTTGTCATCATAAATGGCTAGAGGTCACAATTGAAGGAAGTTTAGGCTCAGGATATTTTAGGACCATGAACGGGTTTATTAATGAGCAGTGAAATGCTTGCAGACTATTTTTTTAAAAGAATTATACAGGACAGCATCTGGATTCCTCCTATTAAGTTAAGGCATACATATATCTTTGGGAAGGCATTGCATTCCCATTGAAAAAGTGGTCCCTGAAGGCAACGGATGGATTTTAATTAGTGGAAATGTATAGTCCCACATTTTTGAGCCAAAACAGTTTTATATAACCAGAACACTGATGAGAGAAATGGAGGGGGTGGTAGCCAGAAAGGTGATGTGGCATGACACATCTCTTCCTGAGATTAAGGAACATGTGCATACATACACACATATATTCACAACTGTTAACAATAGAAATACCAATTTAATCCAAGACTATATCAAATAAGGGTATAAGACAAAGAGGTTGTTACAGCAGTTTACAGGCTGTGAATAGATATGGCAAGAAGTACTTAGCTCAATGCTTGCACATAGGTGTTCAATAAATGTTTGCTGTATTCATTGCATGAATTTGAGTCATTGCTTGGAGTAGAGAGGAAAAAGATCAATCTAGAGCTAATGAATTATCATGCCAATCAAAGGTAAGGTATATTCTAGTCAGAATGAGAAGCTCTTTGATACAGACCTTTGGAATAAGTTACACTGTTGTTGGAAAAGGAAAAGCAGTACTAGGAGTACCCTGAAAAATCTCTACTCTCCCACTTTGCAAAAATATACAGTTTAAAAGCTCTACTGGATACTCAAAAGGGGACATAGAAAGGGCAGTATTGGTATTATTCCGTACCAATTTTGGTGTATACTTTGAAAAAAATCACAACAAATATTCAAAGTTTTATATATGATCCTTTTTTCTGTCCTATGTATATTGAAGCATTCATATTTGTTGATTTTTGCTAGGTTCATAATTTTTTAAAAATTTAATATAAAAGCTCTACTGTCAGCAAGGGATTTGAGTCTGCAGTCCTTAGCTTCTGACTTATGGCCAATCATGAGACTGTAACTTTGAGTTTAGACATTTTCTAGACTCAGTTTAGAAGAATAATTCATAACTTGCCTTCTCTATAGTGGCTATAGAAAATTTCGTGGACCCCAGTGAAGCTTAGCTCTACACAACACTTGATTTAATACAAAAAAAACACTGACCTGAGGCAAAAGAAGAATTCCTATATCATTTGCAGTTACTCCATTTTCTCCCTTTCTAAACTGGGCTTTACTCCTGCAAATATGAAAAGCAATTTTTTGGAAACTAGGACAAAGGGAAGAAGTGGAAAGCAAAGTGGTGCAATGGGAAGAATGTGGGATTTGAAATGCAGATCTAGGTTCTAATCCTAGTTGTGTTCCTTACTAGCTATATGAGCTTGGGCAAATGACTTAACCTTCCTGGTCCATAATTTATTCATCTGTAAAATGGGAATGTTCTCTTTCAGCTCTAAATCTATTATCTATTACAATGTTTTGTACATATAACAAATATACTCTTGTACCTCACTGAAGTATTAGAATAATAGTAATAATTAAATGAAATTTCAGAAAATTAAATAGATAATGTCATCCAAAATACAATTCTCAAAGTAGAAGAAATGAAAGATTTCTTTTCTTTTTCTTTTTTTTTTTTTTGTGAGGGACAATTGGGGTTAAGTGACTTGCCCAAGGTCACATAGCTAGTTTTTGTGTGTGTGTGTGTGTGTGTGTGTGTGTGTGTGTGTGTGTTAAGTGTCTGAGACCGGATTTGAACTCAGGTCCTCCTGATTCCAGGGCCAGTGTTCTATTCACTGAGCCACCTAACTGCCCCAAGAAATGAAAGATTTCAAATATAGAAACCTGACCGAGGATATTGAAATCATGTGGGAACACAATGAGGTACAAATCATCCATACTGCCCTTTCCACTATATGATTTGTACTAAACATGCTTTCAGAGAGTCTATGGGTGGATGAATTCCCATTACAATACTCATATCCAACTACAAAAAGCAGTTATTTTATCCACTTGTGCAATAGTCCATAGAACATTAAATGTAAATGAATTATTAGCAAGATAACATCTTGTCACAGGGCATTTCTATCTGAATCTCGTTGAAAAATAAGAGAACAAGATGATAATGAAAAATCTATGAAATGGCAAAAAGTCCAAAAGTAGAATCAAAAGTTCCTCCTGGGAGAAATCCACATGATTTGAACAGTCTTTGACAACAAAGTGATGAGTAACTGAGTCATGTTAATGTTTATTAATAATTGCTTCTTTCCTTCATTTCTCCCTTCCTCCTTCCCTTGCTTCTCCTTCCATCTTCCCTCCCACCCTTCCTTTCCTTCCTTTTCCTTTTTTGGTGCTGGATACAGAGACCTACTCTCTATAGGGTATCCTAGTTTGGAGCTCAATCCCCTGGTGGCTCAATGTTGGTTTTGCTCTTTCTATGTGTCTTTTTTTCCTACTAGTTCCTCAGCCTGGAGTTGACTTCATTTTTATGTTTCTGAGAGACCCCAACTAGCCAGTGTCTGCTGCACTAATAGTCAACCTCCTTCATGATGCCAGGTGTTTCTTGTCTCTTGGAGTGAACATACATACTATTTACTTATCAAGAGCACACCCATTTGACTTATTCCCAGTGGCTAAAGTTCAAGGGGCCAGATTATTGTTTTCCAAAGCTGTTTCAGCTTTGCTCATTTTCTCCTGTGGAGCATTTTTTTCCCTTTGAATTACCATCCTCTGGTGAGATAAAGAAAGAATGGTGCCAGGAATGAGATGTGCCTTTTTTTCTTTCATTTGGGAATCTGAATTATTTTTTTAATAGGAGAAGCAAGGGGTTTATAACCTGAATTTGCCCAGTTTAGTCAGAGAGTCACTTACATTTACTTATAGGGACATAAAGGTTCTTGATATCCATCCCGGATCTCTACTTTCTGATGACTTCCATTTAACTTTATGTTTCCTTTACAAACAAATGTCAGATATTAAGAGTCTCTGAGAATGGATTGTCTATGCAAGTTATATAATTCTCAAGAGATTGAAAGAGCCTGGATTATATTGTTTGGGCTCCAGTCTTCTGGGAGATTTCCACAATCATGTGCTTCTTAGAGGAGGAAGATTACCTTCAAAGAAAGTAATAAAATAAAATATAAATAAAATAAATAAAATAAAATGAAATGAAAAAATAAAACCATATGATGTGGTGAGGGAAATGGGGGAGGGGATGAACAAAATTTGGATCTTGGCAACTCTGTTCTGCAATGAATTGCTCAGATGTTGAAAGTCCAGAGTTAAAGGGAGACTCTTGTTCAGTGGGCTGGAAAGTACCTTCATCTTTTGGGGTTATCTAATGAATTATAATAAGTAGTTTGAACACTTCACATCTCTATATCTATTCATAGGTGTCTGTGAGTCCTTTGTATTCTATTAACTTTCTTTAATAGGTTAAATGAAAGCTGTCCTGTACCCAAGATCAATATTATACATTGTGTGCCTTTGAGGGATTTGAGGACCTTATTATCTATACTTGGCTAAGCCTAGATATGTGATATACCTAAGTTTAAGTTTAATTCAGCAGATTTTCATAGAGTAATATTCAAGGGTAAGGAGAAGGCAAGAGAGGTAATTATTTCTTCAGTTCAAGAGCCCAGCATCAAACCCAGTCTATGTTAGCTCAGAGGCCTGGGAGGTCAGAGAAGGATTGGGCCACAGTTATTATAGCAATAAGCAACAACAATTGCACAATGACCAATATACTATCTTGGCGAAGCTCAGGCTTTTCTATAGACTTTATGTCATTTATTATCACAGCATCTTGGACAATTTCAGACCCTTTTCCCTTTTAAGAAAACAGACATAGAGATGTAGGGTTATTTCTCTGGTGTAACATTTCTACTGCTTTGGATGGCATTTTAACAATATTCAGTATTGATTAGTTTTTCCTTTCTTTTTTGGCCACTAGAAGAGACTGTCTGTCATTGGGAATATTTCCACTCTTGTCCTTTTGCTCTATAGTGGAATTGGGGGAACAGGCTACAGATGTCAAACATCTTGAATTGGTCTATCTACGTTGGCTGGCAGCAGGGAAAATGAATCCTATCATCAGACTGGAGGAGGTAAAAGATGGGCTTTTGGACATCCATTATTCATTATTGGAGTGAGTAGAACAGGATAATTTCATGGACAAAAATAAAAAAGGTGATTTTCTGATTGAGGAAACTGTGTTGATCAAAAGCATTTGGTTTGGCCCACAGGAAAATATTATTCTTAGGGAGATGGAGCTTGTCACTTGGCTAGATGCACCCTATTTACAGCGATTGGCTGTAATGCTCATGATTAATGTGGGTTTTTAAAAATTATTTTTCTTTGTGTTATGTAAATAGGATTTTCTCCACTATGCCTGGATACTGGTTTTAATTAAATTTGGGAAAGAGGAGGGGGAAAGGGGACCCTGACAAAGTTGAAGAACATGAGTGAGAAACATAATTCTGTTTGAAACATGATGTTTGAAGAATAGCAGAAAAAGTACAAAAATACTCCTCCAAATGGGAGAATAAGGAGCTTTCTGACTTTGTTTTATTGATATTTATTTAGACTTAAAATATAAGTTTGTCTTTTCCAGGGGATGATAGAGAATTCATTATTTTAATCATTAATTTTGGATACTACCAATTCCTTTTCATCAACTACCTCTGTGATATTTCTTTTTTTTCTTTTACTGAGCATAAGAGATTCATTTTTCTTTTATAGGTATACCATTTCATGGATTACATTCTCATTTGGGATGGGCTGTCCCATAAATGACTCCGACTTACAGCAGGTTTAGTCAGCCTTGGAATAAGGTTACTCATGGTGTAGTGATAAAACCACATTAGTTGGTAATCCACTAATTTCGTTTTGAGAGCTAATTTACATAGGTTTGAGTTTTAAATTTGCCTTAGTTTAGCAAATCCTTTCTTCACAAATAGCACAAAGTGGCAGAGTAAATAAGATTTATTAAGATAATAAATTATTTTCAAGGACTTTAATGACATCATTTGAATAAAGTTGATATGCTAATTATAAACCAATTTTTATGTATTCATTAAAGTAGGCCCATTAAGGATCCTTACCTGGTAATCCTTTGAATGCATAAATAAATGGACTTTGGTAGTCTAATTTGCATTATTCTTCTATCTTAAATACGCTGTTAAATTTCTTTTAAATTATTATTCAGATTTTTTTTTTTTGCTAATTCAACATATCCTTCTTTGCATTCCAGATTAGGAAAATTTAGTGATATTTTCTAAATCATACCAGAACACTCCCCAAATCCAAACTTTGTTTTCTCTTGGCATTTTATACTTTTTCAGGCTGCTTCTCACCCAAGGCAAAAAGCAAGCACACTAGAAGGTCTGATGAACAATATTTCTGAAATATGATTAGGGTAAAAATGTTCATTTTTTAAAGCAGAAAAGAAAACTTTAAATCTGAAGCATTCATGCTTCTTGTGATGAGGTCAAAGGGCAAGTAGATTATAGGGTGTGGGATATGGAGAAGGGGAAAAGATTTATTTGCTGTGTGGTATTTGAAACCGACTTACAATTGGTCCCCAGAGCCTAGAGATTTACATATTGTACTGTTAAGGAAAATGGTCACAAGGGTTTAGAGTGACTTTCAAGCCTGCATCAGATTTGCTATTTTTTTTCAATCCAGCAAGCATCCTTGTCTCTCTTTCTTCTTTTCTTCTTTCCTCCCTCCCTCCCTTCCTTTCTTTTTCTTCCTTCCTTTTTCTTTCCTTTCTTTCTTTTTCCCTTCCTTCCTTTCTTTCTCTTCTTTCCTTTTTTTCATGCCTATTCTTAGATAAAGCCTAATGAGCCTTAAAGAGAGATAGCTCAACTAGGTTCTTGCCATTTTTGATTAATTATTTTATGTTCCAGTATAAATGTATTAGTTGTGTTCCCTGCCTATAGACCCTAGGTAACCCAGGGACCTGTGCCCATTGAAACCACTCCATTTAGCTTTTAAAGTATACCTTATAGTGTAAGCCCTTAGAAGGCAGTGTTAAGGTCTCGAGGCAGTCATCTTTGTATGATCCTTAGTATAGCATCATCTGCAATTAAGCAGTTAATAAATGCTTTTTGATTAGAATGATGGAGCAAATTCCATTTAGATAAAATTAAATGATATTGTGTGGTTGAGTGAGGAAAATGCCATATCATTTAATGTCAGACATGTGAGAGAAACGATGTAATAAAGTTCAGGGTGTTGCCAGGTCAGAAAGTAGTATATTTTCCTTATGTAGCCCTTAATGTTCTACTTGCTACTAACAGATAGGGAAACACCCACTAAATACTAATGTATATTCCTGATCATTATGTAGAAAGAACCCAAAGAATAAGGTAAAAAAAACCTAGCATGTTTTTAGTAAATGAAGACATTTCCTACTGAATGGCTGGTTTAATTTCTTTCCAGCTTATAAAGCAAAATAAATCATCTCTCCAAACTGAATTGAGATAGAAATGGATGACTTGGTAGTGCAGACAAATATAGGAGGGGAGACATTGGCAGGATATGAGAAACACTAAAGGTAAGTTGGAAGAGGGAAGGGTTCTGCTTACAATTTTGAATAATGTTGGCTTTTCTTGGCTTAATTATACCTGGAACACATGGCTCTAACAGCATGTAGTAATAACACCAACATAGGATTCATTTAATGAAGATTTTGATGAAAAAAAAGTTCAAAAGAGGAGACAGGCAAAAATGAAGTCCCTGAATTGCCCAAACAGGCACCAAATTTTCAATCCCCTACATTTTGCCTTTAAGAAAGCTTTTCAAGTCTTTCTTCAGAACCTCTTTACTCTTTTTTGGACATATTCTTAAGAAACTTGATTAAATGATTTTACAGCACAATAGAGATAACGCATTGGGAGTATGGGATGAGTTGCTATGCAAAATCAGTCAAAAAAACATTACATGCTTACCATGTGCTAGGCTTTTTCCTAAAGGGCTTGGTGTACAAAGACAGAAGTGGAAAGCTGATTGTCCTAGAAGGTTTACATTCAAATGAGAGAAAGAACACGTACTTAAATAGATAGGTACAAGAATTTACAAATCAAATACAAGATAATCTTGTAACAGAAGATTCTACCATGTTTGGTGGAAGGAAAATATAACAAGAAAGTTTGCTATGATGCTAGAATTCGGTTGTGGGGGGAAAAAAACAGGCATTCTAGGAAGAAGAGGTGAGAAGGTAAGAGCATTACAGAGAAATCCAGAAATGTTAGAACTTGCTCAAGGTCACACAGGAAATACACCTCTTACTTTCTACTTAAAAAAAGCTATCATCCAATTTTGACTTCCAGGAGCGAAGATGGTGGAATAAGCAGTAAGTTGCTCTCACCCTCCCTTACTGACCTTGAAAAACCCAGAAAATAATTACCCCAGGGAAAATCCTGAAACAGTGGAGCCAGCAGAAAGACAGGGTGCAGCTGTCTTTTATCTTGGGAGGCTGGGGAGATTAATGGGGAAAGGTTCCCCTTGCTATGACTGAAGGGGACTAATACAGAATGGGAGGCATCCTGGCAAGCCAGTGGGAAGCTCCACTTAAGTAAACCAGTGGGGGATCCTGAGCTCCTGAATCAGGCAAGAACCAACACCAGGACCCTCATGTGTCTTGGCACAGTCAGAGGAACTGGCAGATGCCAGTGGAGAACCACCACATGTACCAGCAGACAGGTATCTCCAAGCAACTCAACCTACCCATGCTATAGCACAGCCCCTGGTGAGGAGGTGACTTTCAGCAGTCAGACTACCCCCACCAAACCCTGTACCCTGTGAGCTTCACTGTAAGGGGAAAAGCAAAAAACAAAATACCACCTGGCCTTGGCATACATCAGCCACCACTACCAGCTCCAGCTCAGCACCAAGTAAGCTATCAGGCCCTTACAGACTCCAAACCTGAGACCCCAGCATACAGACTCAGTAATAAGACCCCTAGCCTCCAGCACCAGAAGTATGGGACAGTACTTCCTGACTGTCCTAGAAGAAAAGATCACCTTTGAAAGCCAGAAAAAAAGGGCAAATACCATAAGCAAAAAGAAACAAAGAAAAGCAATGATTATAGAGAACTATCATGGTGACACAAATTTAGGAGAGGGCAGTACTATCAATATACCCACATCTGAAACTTCAAAGGGGTATATGAACTGGTCTCAAGCCTAAAAGCATTCTTGCAAGAGTTCAAGAAGGATTTTAAAAGTCAAATAAGAGAGGTAGAAAAAAATTGAATTAATCCTGTAAAAACTGAACAACTGACAAAATGGAAAAAAGAAATAGAATGAAGAAAACTCATTAAAAAGTAGAATTGACCAAATGGAAAAGGAGGTACAAAGGCTCACTGAAGAAAATAATTCCTTAAAAGTTAAAATGGGGCAAGTGGAAGCCAATGACTCTATGAGACATCAAGAAACAAAATGAAAAGAATGAAAAAAATAGAAGAAAATGTAAAATACTTCATTAGAAAAACAAGTAACCTAGAAAATAGATCCAGGAGAGATAATTTAAGAATTATTGGTCTACCTGAAAGTCATAATTAAAAAAAAAAGAGCCTGGACAGCATCTTTCAAGAAAGCATCAGGGAAAACTGCCTTGATATCCCAGAAACAGAGGGCAAAATAGTCATTGAAAGAATCCACTGATGAACTCCTGAAAGAGACACCAAATTAAAAACTCCAAGGAATATTGTAACCAAATTCCAGAATTATCAGGTCAAGGAGTAAATACTCTAAGCAGCCAGAAAGAAACAATTCAGATATTATGGAACTATTATCAGGATTATGCAGTACCTTGCAGCTTCTACTTTAGATCAGAGGTCTTGGAATATGATAGTCCATAAGGTAAAGAAGCTTGGACTACAACCAAGGATCAACTACTTGGCAAAACTGAGCATAAACTTTCAGGGGAGGAGATGAACATTCAATGAAATATGAGACTTTCAGACCTTCTAGATGAAAAATACAGAGATCAACAGAAAATTTGATCTTCAAAAAAAAGACTCAAGAAAAACATAAAAAGGTAAACAGGAAAGAAAACAACAACACATTATTCAATAAGGTCAAACTCTTTTACATCAGTACATGGAAAGATGATACTCATAACTCTTGAGAACCATATCTTTATTACAACATTTAGAAGGGATATACATAGACAGAGGGTGTGGGTATAAATTGACTTTGATGTGATGATAAAAACCTAATTAAGTGGTGAAAAGGGATTGTAATGGGAGAAGAGGAAAGAAGGAGGCAGAAGAAGGTAAATTATATCATATGAAGAGTCACAAAGACATTTTACAATAAAGGGAAAGAAGGGAGCGAGATGAGCATTGTTTGAACCTTACTCTCATAGGATTTGGCTCAAGGAGGGAATAACATACCCAGGAATAGAATTCTAACTTGCTCTCTAGACAGTAGGGGGGAAAGGGGGAAAGGGGGGTGATAGAAGGGATGGAAGAAGTAGTAAGGGAAAAAGGAAAGAAAATGGAGGGGGTAGATAGAAGGGAGGGCAGATTGAGGGAGGTGGTGATCAAAAACAAAATCCTAGTGAGGAAAGAGAGGGAGGAAGGAGAAAGAAAGGCATAAATGGGAAGAGAAGGGAAAATAGGATAAAGAGAAAGAGAGATACTGATCATAACTATGGATTTGAATGGGATGAACTCTCCCATAAAACTGAAGTGGATAGCAGAATGGATTAAAAACCTTAATTCAACAATATATTGTTTACAAGAAACACATTTGAAACAGAGGGATACACACAGAGTAAAGGTAAAGAAAGGGTTGGAGTAGAATATATTATACTTCAACTGAAGTTAAGAAAAAAGCAGGGGTAGCAATCCTGATCTCAGACAAAGTAAAAGCAAAAATAGGTCTAATTAAAACATCTCAGATAAAAAATAAGTAAAAATAGATCTAATGAAAAGAGATAAGGAAGGAAACTACATCCTGCTAAAAGGCACCATGGACAATGAAGTAATATCATTATTAAACATATATGCACCAAATGGTATAGCATTCAGATTCTTAAAGGAGAAATTAAGTGAGTTATAGGAAGAAATAGACAACAAAACTCTACTAGTGGGGGACCTCAACCTCCCCTTTTCAGAGCTAGATAAATCTAACCACAAATAAACAAGAAAGAAGTTAAGGAGGTGAATAGAATTTTAGTAAAGTTCAATATGGTAGACCGCTGGAGAAAACTGAATGAGGATAGAAAGCAATATACCTTTTTCTCAATGGTACATGTCACCTACACAAAAATTGACCATGTACCATGGCATAAAACCTCATAATCCAAGGTAGAAAGACAAAAATATTAGATGCATCCTTTTCAGATCATGCTGTAATAAAAATTACATGTAATGAAGGACTATGGAAAGATAGACTAAAAATTAATTGGAAACTAAATAATCTAATCCTAAAGAATGAGTAGGTCACACAACAAATCATAGAAACAATCTATAATTTCATGTAAGAGAATGACAATAATGAGACAACATAGGGGAAGTTTTATATCCCTAAATGCTTACATGAATAAAATAGAGAAAGAGGAGTTAAATGAATTTGGCATGCAGCTAGAAATGCTAGGGGGAAAAAACAAATTAAAAATCCTCAATTAAATAACAAATTAGAAATACTGAAAACCAAAGGGGAGATTAATAAAAGTGAAATTAAGAAAACTATTAAGTGAATAAGTAAAACTAAAACCTTTGGTTTATTTGATTAAAAAGAAAGAAAACCAAATTACCAGTATCAAAAATAAAAAGTGCAATTCACCACCAATAAAGAGGGAATTGAAATAATAAATAGGAGCTATTTTGCCCAACTGTATGCCAATAAATTGGACAATCAGTGAAATGGATGAACATTTGCAAAAATTAAAAAATGCCCATATTAACAAAAGAGTAAATAAAATACTCAAAAGCTATCATTCTAGTTCAAATCCTCATACATTTCATCTGGTCTATGGCATTAGCCTCTTTTTAGATAAACCTTTCTCAAGCCTCTCCCCACTCCAACTCAGCCTTAATATAGCTGCAAGTGTGATTTTTAAGGTGTAAGTCTGACCATGTCACCCCAACCCCTACTCAATAAATCCCAGTGTCTCCCTGTCACCTCAAGGATCATATGTAAAGTCCTTTATTTGACATTTAAAGTTTTCACAGCTTAATTTCTTCCAACCTTTGCAGTCTTTTGATGATTTACTTCCCTCCTTACACATTGTGCATTTGAGCTCCAATGGCTTACTTGCTATTTCTTATCCAGTCTTCTGTCTGCCATCTCACCTCCTTTCCACTGGCTGTTCCCATGCTTAGAAAGAACTTTTTACTCACTTCTACCTCTCTGTCTCTTGGAATCAATGGCTTCCTCCAATAGTCAGTTCAAAAGTCACCTTCTTCTTGAATTTTTTTTCTGTTCCTACCGTTTGCCAAGGTTATCCCTCACCTAGCTATTTAACAGGCACATGGATAGCACAGTGGATCTAGATTGAGCTCATACATAGCTTCAGATATGTAACTAGCCGTGTGACCATTAGCAATTCCACTAACCTCTGACTGTCTCAGTTTCCTCACCTGCAAAATGGGATAATAATAGCACCTAAATGAATGACATTAGATATTTGTAAAGCATTTATATACCATAAAGTGCTATATAATGTCAACTATTATTATTATATTCATTTTAGATCTTTGAGGATAGGGACTATTTCACTCTTGTTTTTGTAACCCTAGCACTTAGCACAGTGTCTGGCACATAATCAGAATTAATAAATGTTTGATGATTGATGAACTAGTATATTAATTATCTGTGCCAAGAAACTCATTCCATAAAACTAATTCACTGCTTTTAACCTACTGTGTGCTAGAAACATCAGATACTCAGGTTTGTTAGACTTGTGTCTACAATAAGAATAAATTTGTCCTTATGATGAAATTCATCATATAAATAAGTAGATAGCTAGATAAATAAATAAAGATTATTTACAAAAACTTATCAATAAAAATAAAGTCTCCTATGGACATTAACAAAAGTTTAAATGAATGAACTTGTAAGTTTAGTGTTACTGGTTATATTTGAAATAATAAAGTTATTTCTTTATTGATATACTATAATTCTGAGTTCTAGCAATTCAACTATTCAATATCTGGATGAATTTGATAAGTTTGTCAAAGCATGAATTTTCATTGATTTTTTATTTCAAGTAGAGAAATATCATCAATATCAGTGTCAGTTTGGAAAATAAACTTATTTTCAAAATTTGATAAAAGAAAGATGGTTAAAGATTACTAGCAGTGCTATGTTACAAAGTAGTATTATATCACAAAAAAAGTATGGTAAAGGGGAAATTGAACCTAGATAAAAGACAGCTTGAATTAAAGAGAAAAACCCAGGTCATCCCATGATCATTTTTAGATGAAATTAGAAGCAGGAGAACAAACAAATGAGAAAAAAATTGAACAGATACATCAGCATACCTTTAACATGCCCTTTTGATAATCAGTAATAGCATAATATAGAAGACAGGCAAATAGTTGATCCAAGGATTAGTTTTAAAAACTGACTCTGCAACTTATTACTTATATAACTTTGGGAAAGTTATGTGTCTTCAGTTTCCTAATGTGAAAAGGAAAAGGTTGGAAGAGATGATCTTTAAGGTACCTTCCATTTCCTATTTAATCCTTGGAGACTAAGTAACTACTATTTCTATACAAAGACCAAATGCATCAATTTCTAGCTGGACAAAAAAAAAACTGAATAAAAATTATATATTCTAGTGGAAAACCCATTCCATTGTGCCTTAGGATATCCAAGTTCATTCCTAGCTGTGTCAGGGAGTATTTCTGAGGGAGAGGAAAAACTAGTATACAAGTGGTCCGAGACTTACAAAAGGTTTGTGTTCTAAAAGTTCATTTGTAAGTCATTTATTTGGAACATTGAATGCATTTCCCCATGGACTCAATGTTAGGTTAGGTTCCCTGTCTAGCCCACAAAAGCCCATTTAATCTATGACCTCCCTGTTTGAAAAAGGGTCAGCCAGCACTATGAAAATACCTTGTTCTTGTTTCCTGACTGACTCCTTCCCCAACTCACACTGGCTATAGGTTGATTTAATGGGAAATGAGATGAGAAAATGTTGACTTGAAGAATATTTCTTACTTTTTGATGTTTCAGGAAGGGCTTTTCTTGTGTCCCCCACCCCTCCCCAACCTCCTATGCAATTTCATTCCTGTTTATTTGTACACATTGATTTTCTGGACATTACTAAGTAGGTGATGGCTGAATTAGCTTCTATTTTTTCCCTCAGGGAATCTTT
Source organism: Gymnobelideus leadbeateri (assembly GCA_011680675.1). Classification (NCBI taxonomy): domain Eukaryota; kingdom Metazoa; phylum Chordata; class Mammalia; order Diprotodontia; family Petauridae; genus Gymnobelideus; species Gymnobelideus leadbeateri. The sequence continues at coordinate 244,194 of WOXC01002844.1, forward strand.
ATTACTACCTATACCCAGAGTTAGAACATTCCTGCTGGATGGTAACCTCCTACTGCTCTCTATATTCTTATCTCAGGGATTTCAGTTTCAAAACCTATAAAATGAGGAGATAGCTCTATCTAATTCTCTACCTCTGTCTCCATCTCTATGTTTATCTTTATCTCAATTTCTATCATCTCTCTGTGTGTATATCTATTCCATCTGTCTTAGATTTACATGCAAATAAATCATAATAATATCTTAAACCATAGTGAAGCTTCTGAAACTTAGGCATAACCATATAAGTGACTATCAGCAATAAATATATATATATATATATATTAAATGCAGATATCTTCTAATTTTTTTAATTTTTTAATTTTTTTAAATTTATTTGTTTATTTGTATTTTAGAAGATTCAATTCAATAGCTCCTTGAGTTTTGAATTTCCCTTCCCTCCCTCCCCCCAAACCCCACGACGGCATATAGTCCAGTATAGGATCTGCAAATACTTTCACATTAGACATTAGTCAGGTTACAAAGGCATATTGTACTAGGTGGGATGAAAAATGTTAAAGAAGAAATAAAACCAAACAATGAATAGAAAAAGATCAATTAGTTTTCTTCCATCAGGATTCAAGCTCAGTTCTTTCTAGTTCTTTCTCTGGATGTAGGCATCTCTCTCCTTCATGAGTCTTTTGGGATTGACTTATATCACTGCATTGCTGCATAAAGTTCAGTCTGTCATAGTTGGTCATCACACATATGTTGTGTCTATGATTGTATATAAATTTCTCCTGGTTCTACTCTTCTCACTCAGCATCAGTTTGTATAAGCCTCTCCAGGTAAATATGAAAACTGTCTCCTCCTCATTCCTTATAGAACAATAATATTCCATTACATGCATATACCAAAACTTGTTTAGCCATTCCCCTATTGATGGGCACCACTTTAATTTCCAATTCTTTGCAACCACAAAAAGAGCTGCTATAAATATTTTTGTATATATGGGTCTTCCTCCCTCTTCTATGATCTCTTTGGGATATAACCCTAGAAGTGGTATTGCTGGGTCAAAGGGTATGAAATTATTTATAGCATAATTCTGGGCATAATTCCAGATTGTTCTCCAGAATGGTTGGATAAGTTCACAACTCCACCAGCAATGCATTAGTGTTCCAATTTTCCCACATCCTCTCCAGCATTTGTCATTTTCCTGTTTTGTCATCTTAGCCAATCTGACTGGAGAGATGTGGTACCTCAGAGTTGTTTTGATTTGCATTTCTCTAATCAATAGTGACTTAGAGCATTTCTTCATATGCTTATAGATATCTTTAATTTCTTTCTCTGAAAACTGCCTGTTCATATCTTTTGACCACTTATCAATTGGGGAATGACTTGTATTCTTATAGATTTGACTCAATTCTCTGTATATTTTAGAAATGAGTCCTTTATCAGAGACATTGGTTGTAAAAATTCTTTCCCAATTTCCCACCTCCCTCTTGATCTTGGTTACATTAGCTTTGTTTGTACAGAAGCTTTTCAATTTAATGTAATCAAAATTATCCATTTTGCATTTTATAATGCTCTCTAATTCTTGTTTGGTCCTAAAGTTTTTCTCTCTCCACAAATCTGACAAAGCTTTCCCAGATAGCCTACAGTATCATCCTTTATACCTAGATCATGCACCCATTTAGACTTGATTTTGGTATATGGTGTTAGATAATGGTCTATGCCCAGTTTCTGCCATACTGTATTCCAGTTTTCCCAGCAGTTTTTGTCAAATAGTGCATCCTTATCCCCAAAACTGGGGTCTTTGGGTTTATCAAACAATAGATTACTATACTCATTAACTGCTGGGTCTCATGCACCCAATCTATTCCATTGATCCACTACTCTACTCCTCAGCCAGTACCAAGCAGTTTTGATGACTGCTGCTGTATAATACAGATTAAAATCTGGTATAGCTAGTCCACCTTCCCTAGCATTTCTTTTCATTAAATCCCTTGATATTCTAGACAGTTTGTTCTTCCAAATAAATTTTGTTACTATTTTGTCTAACTCTATAAAGTAGTTTTTTTTTTGTAAATTGATTGGTATGGCACTAAATATATAATTTAGTTTGGGTAAAATTGTCATTTTTTTTTATATTAGCTTGACCCAGCCACGAGCAATTGATATTTTTCCAATTAGTTAGATCTGACTATAAGCAATAAATACATATTTTTAAAATGCAGATATCTTCTAATTTTTAAATAGAATTGAATGTCCTTAGGTGAGGAAAATGAATATTACCCAACATCAGACTTGATATTCAGAAAAAGTAATTAATAATCAAATCTTTTGGATTAAAGATCTTGTCTGGAGATTTTGAAATCTGCTTCATGTTAGAGAGAATATGTGCTTGTTTGTTTGACATGAGCTCTTCTTTGCCTGAAGCAATCACCAGAAACAAGAGGTAATTTTTCTTTTCTAGTGGATATTTGAAACTTGATTTGAGCTAAAAGCACACTCCTGCTAAATTTAGAAATCAACTGATGGTACTTCTTGCATCCAGTTTTCTTTACTGATTTTGGCTTCAAGGCCTTGCACTCATCAGCTCTATGGACATACTATTTCCCTATTCACAATTAAGAATTTCATAAATTTCAGAAAGGAAGAAAGAAAGAAGGAAGGAAATAAAGGTAGTGCTAAATTAAACTCAAAAGATTGGGTTCTAATTCTAGGTCTGGCAATAAGTAGCTTCATGATTTGAGATATATATATATAACTTTGCCCCCCACAAAACCTTAGTTTCCTCAGCTTCCTCAGTAAATGAAAGTTGGACTAGATAATAAACACTGACCTCAAAGTTTTGTTATGATTGTTATCACTGTGCTTTCTTAATAAGTTTTCAAACACCATATGGAGTACTCCAAAAATCTTCATGAAATTTAAAGCAATTGGATAGCCAAAGTCTGGTGGTTAGGAAAGAGATTAGGACTAGATAAACAGATTTGAGACTAATTAGCATTAGCTTAGCATTAGCATAAGCATGATTGAATCCTTGGAAATAGAGGAGAACCTAAAGCAAAATGGTTTGGAGGGAGAAGACCCAGGACAGAGCCCTTGGGGATACTTACCATTAATGGACATGACCTCAGTGAAGATTCAGCAAAGGAGACTGAAGAACAGTCTGATAGGAAGGAAAACCAGGATAGAGAAATTCCATGAAAACCTAGAGAGAAGGAGAATCAAGGAGAGGGAGATTGACATTGTAAAGGGCTTCCAGGGAGTAAAGAACAAATGTAAGATGTGAAAACCTTGGGTTCATGTCAGAATATTGGTTGGAGGTATCAAATACATAAATATACACACATATATATATATAATATGTATATACAAACACATGTAAACATATAAAAACACATGCATATGTGTGTGTATTATATATATACATATATATGGATGAGGGAAGGCTGTGTGTGTTTGTGTATATACTATGTATATGTTGTCTATCTTCAAGCATTTGAAGGACTATCCATGTAAAAGGCATTAGCCTTACTCTGCTTGACCAGGATGGAAGATTTAGGAATAAAAGGTCAAAGTTGCAGGGTCCAATTTAACCTGGATGTAAAGGAAAACTTCCTAATAACTTATATAAAAAAATGGAATTTTTTACCTTGAGAGGTATGGAATCTTCCTCATTGGAGGCTATAAAACAAAAATTTGGTAACTCATACATCGTACAGAGTGGATTCTTTTAAGGAACTAGGTCAGATTAGATTGCCCCTGAGCTTCCCTCTAACTCTGAAATTCTTTAATTATGCTTTTGATTCTTGTGATATGCTTGCTTCATTTTTAGGGAGCAAATTCTTGTGGGTTAAAAAAATAGATGGTAGGTATCCCATGGTCCAAAATTCTACAGAGGAAGTTATACCAGGAATCATTGAAGCCAGCTAGCTGTCACAGTGAGTGGATAGAGTGCCAGGCCTGGAGTTAAGAAGACCTAAGTTCAAATCTTGCCTCAGATACTTTCTATCTGTGTGACCCTGGGCAAATCACTTCACCTTGTTTGCCTCAGTTTCCTCATCTGTAAAATGAGTTGGAGAAGGAAATGGCAAACTACTCCAGTATCTTTGCCAAGAAAACCCCAAATGGAGTCATGAAGAGTTGGATGTGGCTGCAGTGACTGAACAACAAACAACATTAAAGAATGAGGTTCAAAGAAAAATAATTCCAATGATTAGGAAAATGAAGGATTGTCTAAAGAGGTTGGTATGATAGTAAATGTGAATTGCAAAAGAAATGCATAGAAGAAATTTAAAAATGATTAACTATATAAGCATAGAATTGTCCTAAAAGAATACCATCATTGGAGTTCAGACTGCCAAGGAAAGGTAAGAATCAATGAATGAATAGGAATGTTGTGAGGGGATGTATAAGATGAAGATATTAGCAGCTTATGGCACAGTGGTTAATTGGGAAGACCTGAGTTCAAATTTGACTTCAGATATTTATTAGCGGTTGTAGCCCCAATGCAATATTCATAGTGCCCACTGTCAGTATAAATATACCTATGTGGTGCTCAATCACAATATATAACAGATACTTCATGGAGAAGACAGAAGCAAAACATTTATTCAAATACCAGGAAACTGAATTCCAAAACCAGTAAGCCAATTCCATCATAGTAACAAAGAAGTGAATAAGCCACAAAAGCACAAAGAGTCACAGCATCCTTTGGCCTTCCCACAAACCAACACAAGACCAATATTTACTCACAAGCCTATCTGTCTGCCATGGAAGTGTACTCTCTTCCCAACTGTTTAGCTTGCTCTGACCCCCAGCTTCCTGTGGGTTATGCTCCCCCTTTAGCAAACTCCTTCCACCACAGGCTCCATGTGATTAAATTCAGCCTATTAGGGGACAGATTTTACTTTCAGAGCAGGGAAGATCTTCAAATTCCCTTAGGCTTATTAAGGGGTAGGGAAGATCTTCAAATTCCCATTACCATTACAGCTCTGCAACCCTGGGAAAATCACTTCACTGACACCTGCCTCAGTTTCCTAACTGTAAAATGGGCATAATAATAGCAACTACCCAAATTTAGAGCTCCCCAAAATACCTCCCCAAAATTAGAGGTATGCAAAAGTAAAGTGGGTCAGCCTGGATCATGGATGTGCTGATAAATATTTAATAATTAGCTCTGGGGGGAAGGCTGTATAAAGGATCCCCCTTTAATTTTAATCTGCATTATTATTTTCTCCACTACTTTCTGAAGTCTAGACAATTAACAAAATATTAAATCAACCCCTGATTCATTGCATTAGCTTATTTTTCAGGTATAATCATTTACACTGAATATTTAGCACTCATCTCTCATAAGAAGGTCTGATCTGATTCCCCTACACTCTTACCCTAGCAGGTAGTAGATTCCCTTTCACAAGAGATCTTTAAGCACAGAGTAGATGGCCACTCCTTGGGGATACCATGGTAGAAAATGGTTGTCCAGAAGCAATGGGCAAGATAGTCTCTGAGGTGCCTTCCAACTCTGTGATTCTGTGATCTCAGAAGTCAAAAATATTGGTATTTCTCCTTCCCCACTTCTTTCTCTGTCTCTGTCTTCTTTCTCTGTGTCCCTTTATTTCCAGTACTTTGACTCTTAAGGTTCTTATTTCCTTTAGGCCATTTAACTTGGAATCCTTACTTAGGTTGGTAAGCCTGGTTTGGGGGTTATTTCAGTTCACAAGTAGAATTGATCTATAAATTCATGTCGCATATTGATAGGTACTTTGGTCATAGAGTGCTAATACATGGCATTTCAGGCTGCCTATATGCTCATTTGCAGACATGAGAAAAATTGAAGAAACTTAATTTTTTTCTTTTGTATACGTTTCCCCTATTCGTGTTCAAACTCCAAAATGGGCCTTTCTTGTCTGAAAAACATGGGCAATTCAAACTAGCTAGCTACTATGCTGTAACAATTGAGGGAGGAACAGAGTAAGTTCAAATGTTAGTGAGAATTGGATATTGTCTCTAACACAGTATGCAGCTACCTACCAAGTTCACCTTGCATAAGGCTGACCCAAAATATCTCCCCAAGCATAAAAAAAAAAAATTATAGGTACCCAATCCTCTTGTCACCATCTGACAAATGAGGTCACTTGAAGAAATGGACTTTTTTCTTTCTGTATTTTGGGCTCTCAAAGGGTATTTTTGGCAGTTACAAATCAAAATAAATTTCTTTCAAGTTAGGTTGCAATTTTCTTTTAAATCTTAATTTCTGGAAAGGAGTAATAGGGAATAACTTCCCCCTAAAACTTTCCTTTTGGAGATTCCTTGCACCAATGTAATAGACTCAGGAGTAAAATATATCTCGTTCTATTTTGCTGACTGGAGACATTTCTTAAAATATGAAGTTGGTAAGTGCTTTCCCCTCTAATTTTATGCACCACTTCTTTTTATTTTTTAAACTGCCAATCCATTTTATACTTTATAAAGTACTTTTTCTCCACAGTTCCTTTAGTTTTAAGCACTACTCCCAACTCCCTCCCCCATCCAACCTTACTCCAGAGTTCCCTAGGCCCTTCCATTTCACTTTCTCTTTAGAATGAAAATGCCAGCAATTCAGCCCTCCTGCTCTCCTGCAACAAAACCCAGCCTTTCAATTTAGCCTTCCAAAATCCTGTGTGAGGAAATAGATTTCCACATTAGTCTTCCATGGGGTTATTTTTAGAGCTGGGCAAAACCCAGAGGTTTTAGTTCACAGCAGTATCATGCAAATATTCTCTGTTTTGGTTCACTTGGGTTCACAGCCTTGACCTTTCTCTCTGATTTGTGTGACTTTGTGTAAAATGCCTCAAACTAGAGGCAAGATTCCCTTCCCACCCATCCTAACCTCTAAGCCTCCAAACATTGAACTCCTCTCTTCCCCCCAGGGAGGATACCACGTTGGCCTAACTGGAAACATGTTCCAGCCTCAATAAAATGTTCGACAAACTCAATGTCAGTCCATAGGGCCATCAAAAATCTTCTAGATGACAACATGCCCCTCTTTCAACTGAGGAATTTGTTAGGAAAATTTGGCATGTATTTCAACAGCATTGTGTAATGTGGAACATTTCCATATTATAGGGCCCTAAAATTCCTTGTTTGAACAGGGTCAGTGCAGGCTCTCAATGAATGTGAATTTTCAACTTGAGCTTTTAAAAAGCTTTGTAAATATCCAGGTCATTTTAGTGTGTAAACCATTCCATGAGGGCACAGAACATGACCCATGTATATGTTTGGTCATCTGACCCAGTAGAGTTTGTCCTGAGGTTATTTTTCTGGGATTGACTGTCTTCTAAATTGGAGAACCAGACTTGGTGGTTCCAGTTCTACCCCCACTTCAGATTTCTGAGGAACAATTCTATTTTTGGCTTAGTCTAAGGGGCCCAGTCCTACCCTCACCTTAGATTTCTGAGGAATAATTCTATTTTTGGCTCTTAGTCTAAGGGGTCCTCCCCAGCTGTAGGGGAGGTAGTTAACAGGTGCCAAGAATTCAAACATGAGTCAGGTTTAGAGCATACAGTTTTATTCCTGTACACAGAAAAAGGAATACTAAATAATAAAGAATCATAAAACTATTATAGTCATTTGAGATAATAATAGTCAAGCCTTGCTGGGAATTTGCCAACAGCTTTTTTGTGAGATCTTGTTATTGGATATTTTATAGTTCATCTTCACTGAGTAAAGCTCCATCAATGCCAAATGGGCTTTTTCTTTTGCTGGCTTTTCTTTCTGTAACTCTCTCAGCCAGTCACAACTGCTCCACTGCAAGGGTACATGGAAATGGCAGCTATACTCTTGTCATTTCACAAATCTCTGAACCAAAAGAAAGAAAACACAAATAGGAGCCAGCCCATCCCAGACACGAGCTGCCTAGAAGGCTATAAGCTTATGATTTGCACCCTAGTGTGGGGAAGGAAGTCACCCCTATGGCCTTCTGGATATCAGGACATCTTCCTTAAACCTAAAGACCAAGAGGAAGAGGAGGACTGATGGGCAGCAACCACCTAGTCAGTATATTCAGCAGTCAATTGTAAGAGCCTTCATGGCCAAAAGGAAGTAATCAGTGGACATCTATACCTTACCTAAAATGGGGAGAAAATTTTGTTCATCATGCATCCCTAAGGGGTAATACCTATGTATGTATACACAGAATTCACACATTACATCCACATGTGTAATAAATGCATATATGTGTATGTATGTATGTATTTATATGCATATAGCTTGTATGTACATGTGTTTATGCACATGTGTTTATATACATACACATAGACACACATATAGCCGAAGGAGCAAGGGACTCTTGAAGTTAAGAGAAGTCCTATGTGCGGAACCACTGCTACCACCTTGACTTCCTTATCTTCTCATATCCCAATTAAGGCAGTCCAGGACCCTGAGTGAGCCCAAGAGCTCCTAGAAATAGCAGTGCCCCAAAAACCACTAGCCCTGCTTCCAGCATTGCTTCTAAAGCCACCATGGAGGGGGAAATCTCCCATGGCAAATATATCTATGATGCTTATGACCACAACCACCAACCACTGACCAAATGCCATTTACAGTCAAGTTTGCTCAAAATTCCCCTCTAGTCCCACTTTCATCCCCTTAATCATAATCCAGAGTAGTAATCCCTATGGAGAAGGGGTCAGTCAACCACATCTACTACCCACAGGTCAGGCACTCTTAGGTAAGACAGGAGTCAATATTTGCTGGGTAAGTCAAACCATCATCACTATCTCAACCATCACCTCCCCTCAGACCTAGATGAAGACAGTCCAATATTCTAAGGTCAACAACCTCAAGGAATAGTATAATGGCCCTCTACCCCCACCCCAGTTATTGGTCATGATTCCAGTCCAACCCCCATCCCCACCCTTAGTCATCAGTCATGGAATTAACTTTTATAGAGATGTAACTTGGTAAGTGTTTCTACAGATAGAGCCCTTGCCTCAGCAGCTATAGCTACAGTAGATCTAGAAAAAAAGCTTTTTGCCACCAAAGTCCTTAACACCATCCAATATTTCAATGTCAGATGTGGATATGGTTTTCATCAATGGGAATAATGTCAAGAACATACATTATTGATTACTTTGCAACTGTACTCCAAGATCCATGGGGCCATTCCATTTGACTTGCAGTTGAAATCTCCACATGTGTATTATAATAGAAATTCCCTGAAAGTAGGGAGTCTCACATAACCCATCGGCAAGGCCCACAGGAATCCATATGTTCAGTTTGGTGGACCCCATCTCTATTTGAGTTTGATGCCAATGAACAAATCTACACATTGCACTTGTTTTGGGCACCACACATTATACCAAGGCCTTGTGACTGGGCCATATGGTGCAAACAGAAATTCAAGGCATATAGACTTTCCTTAGTCATGGTTATATAAAAAAAGGGCACAAGAATGTGAGCACAGGTAGTTTAACAGGGTATTTAGAGAGGTGGAGCCCATTCAGATTCCAAACTAGGTAACAGAGCCTTATCTGCTTCACTGATCAACAAACACCCTAAGGCCCAACTTTGATGCTGAGATAAGCCACATACAAAGCAAGACTAAAAAGGAGTTTGGACCTATTTGGACCTGCCAGGATCTTAGCTCTTTTGCACACTACTGATACTACTGACCTGGGTTTTCTCTCTTGAGAACTAGAGGACCTAGAGAATAGCTCCCCTCAATGCATTATATAATCTTGTTAAGGGTCTGTATGTATCTTTGCCTACTCTCCCCCCCCCAAAAAAAAAAACAAAAACAAAAACAAAAACATTAAGTCCATATTTACTGGTACTAGTCCATGATCTTATGCTTTTCCTCATACTGGTGGTCACTTTCTCATAAATGCCCTGATAGTGATTTCTATCTAATGAGCTCTTGAACTCATAGGATCCCCTTTAAGACTTGACATGTCCACCTTAAGAACAATGTTCAGTCACCTCCTCACGAAATGTCATACAAAGGAAAAAAGTTAAATGAGAACCCAGGCTCAGACTCACCTAGCTGAATCTTCCTGATCTATCTGATATGTAGGAGTCATTGCTACATAACCTGGAGTGGGGAAAAGGATATTTCCCCCTTCCATTATGGCCTCACATGAAGTCTAGCAAAGGAGAGACAGTGGCCACATGGAACAGTAAGAGAGGAACAGAAGTCAATCCCTTTTTAAAGGTCCCCTGAATTATTTCTTCAGTCAGGGGCTCTGTCATCACTGAAGCACCCAAGCATTGGGCTAGCATTCATGGTTAGCCATAATTAGGAAGGGAAGATTGGCACATGCACTGTTCAACTCCTGGGTAACAGTTGCTATTGTTCTTTGGTTGTTTTAGTTGTGTCTGACTCTTCCTCACTGCTTTTGGGGTTTTCTTGGCAAAAATACTAGAGTGGTTTGCCATTTCCCTCTCCACTGACAAGAGTAGTAAACATTTGGGGGGAGGGTTGTTTATTTTTCCACATTTTTGGTGACTTGATCTCCCCAGATCCCTGTATTTGGGACCTAGACACATGTGAGTCTAATCTGGAATACACAGTCACAATCTACCCAACTGAACTAATCAAAGAATGAAAAAACATTATATCAGTATCAAATTATATTCAGTACCATTGGTGAGTTCAGTCTATATAGAAATGATTTACTTGGCTGTAGACAAAAAAAAATAAAAACCTTTTTATGAACACCAAAAAGTCAAATGTCTATATATCCCCCCAGAACTTAAATATAGATGTGTGTGTATATATATCAGCTTTTTATCTCTCTCCTAGTGAATATATTTTCTTGTCCTTTCTGGTAGACTTATTTTGACCTTTCCCAATAATGATATTTGACAGAGGATTCTCCATCTATGACTTCATGGACAATTTCTCCTTTTGTGCTTTCAGATGTTCTCATAGTATAGAACTACTTTGCTTCCAAAATGAGAGGCATGCTATGACTCCACCATATTTTTTCTTTTTTATTAATTTTAAATCTTAAAACATGAAATTTTTATTGATGCCTTCTATTTTTATATTCTTGTTATTTTAAAATCACCTTATTATTGTCCTAATTGAAAAGAAAGTTGCTTTTCAGTTCATGAGTTTCTGTGAGGCTAGAGAGCCATCAGTACTATGTAGCAAAAATCATAGATTGCATAAGTAGGCAAAAAAAAACCCCACAACCCAAAGAATATTACAACTTAGTAAACCTGCCTTTAGCCAGGGGCTCTTAGTTTTGTTTTGGGTTTCTTTTTCTTTGGGGGGAGGGGATCTAGGCAGTCTTTGGTAGTCTTATGTAGCCTATGAAGCCCTTCTCAGAATAATTTTAGAAGTAAAAAATATTGAAGTAGAGTTATTAAAAGTATATATGTATGTTTGCATGTGTGTATACACACACACATATATACATATACACATATGTGTATATGCACTGAAAAACCCAAGTTCACAGACCTTCAGTTAAGGCCTAATGACTGATGGTCTGCTACAACACCTTTCATCTCATTTAAAATATTTCTTATAACCATTATTTTGTTTTGCCATCTTCCCAACCAAATGTCCATAAAGTATGATTACTTTCCCCCCTATATTCTTATACTGAGATTTTCCCACAAATTTTACCCCACAGAAGACAATGATGCAAAGGAGTATTATATTTACATCCTCTGCGTTTGCCCCTTCCCATTAAATCAGTGTGAAGTATCAAATTCATTGTCTCTGTTTTCTTGTGGTTGTTTTGTTCCCAAGAACAAAAAGGAAGAAAGAGAAATTTTCATCAGTTGTAACATCATAGCAAGTATTATTAATGTATGAAATTAATGGACCTCTAGCAAACACCACTCATGGTATAATATGCAGTTTGGAAGAGTACACACTGACCTTGAGGGGCAATATGGTACAGTGAAACTGGCCTCCGATTCAAGAAAAACTGGGTTCACACCCCAAATATACAGTGGCTATGGAGTCCTGGACCATTTACTTAACCTTCAAGTTCCCCAGGCAGCTCTCTAAATTACAAAGTAGGCGGGCTACTTATTACCTCTTTTTCTTAATCTCAAAACTCCATGAACTCTATCTTTCTTTTCATCCTTCTTCCATACTTGTCTTCATTTATTTGATTATGAAATGGCCCTTGTCCTTATCAAGACCAGTTTCACCAGTAAATTACAAATTCCATCATCCCCTCTAATCTGCAGCCCTATTGTCTTCAAATATGCCATCTCCATCTTCCCTAAAACAAAACAAAACAAAAACTTTTATTAGACCATACTGTATTCTCAGTCTATTATACCATTTGTCACCCTTTGTCAGGAAAAAACAAACAAACAAACAGACTTTCAGCTAGCTATGGTCATTGCCTCGACTTGTCTCCTGACTCACTTCATAATCTTTTGTAGCTTTTTGTCTGACCTCGTTGTTAAACTGAAATTTCTCTCTTAATTGCCAATCCCAATGCTTAACCCCTCTGGCCTTAATTTATTGACTTCTCTTTTGCATTGCCCTATTGGTTAATCTTTTCTCCAGGGTATTATCTTTTATCTGGGTTTTTATGATACAAACTTTTCTTGGTTGAACTCCTATTTAGCTGAGTGCTTCTTTGAGTCTCTTTTGCTAGAATCCCTGCTCTGCTCTTTGTGTGACATTGGGAAGGTTCCCTCTTCTTTCTTGGCCTCAGATTCTTTACCTGTAAAATGAGGTAGTTGATCTAAGGTATCTTCTAACTCTTTTTTTTAATTTGTTTTTTTGGAGGGCAACTGGGGTTAAGTATCTTGCCCAAAATCACATGGCTAGTATCTATGTTAAGTGTCTGAGATCGGATTTGAACTCACATCCTCCTGACTCCGGGGCCGGTGCTCTATTTGCTGCACCAACCTAGCCATCCCTATCTTCTGACTCTTACTCCTACAAAATTGAACCTATGAAACTAGGCAACAACTGTAGGTCATATTTTCCTCACATGTAAAAATCAGTAGTTGTGTTTAATGATTTTTAAGGTCCTTTCTAGCTCTGTCTTCCATGGCCACAAAAATTGTGGTTACAGTTGAGGTTACATGTTATAGACTTGATACCTGATCTTTCCTGGTGTCATTTTCTCAGAGTTCTTTTCTGGGTTTTGGGAAACAGGCCAATCTGTTCAGAGCCTGCATCCTCCTCATTATCTCTACTTGATAGTGATTCTAAAAATGATCTTCCCTAATAATCAATCACAGAGAAAGGACTTAGGCCAATGAAAAGTCAAGCAAAGTCCAGATACTGAATTTTCTCTGTTCTCTTTTCCAGGGCACTATTTTCAGGGAAGGCCTTGACCAAAGGAAGCAAAAATCTATTTTTCTAAGTATTCCTGTGATATTTTTGAGCCTAGAAATGGAGAAAAATTCTTCAAATTGCTATAGATTTGTAACAGAAGGTGAAGATTGTAGGCTGCCAAAAAAAATCGACAAAAATGTCATTCCCCCCTCCCCCTGGATCTTGGTTCGATCTACAGAAATTATCAGTTTGGCCATTTAAAGTTCAGAAATTGAAATCCAGATGTTTTGCTTAGCTTGCTACTCTGACCCTCATGCATTTGCTTATTTTGAATGTGCTTTATCACATGACTCTGGACTTTGACCACACCATAAATAGCTTTGGCAATAATATGATCATAACTGGAGCATAGAGTTGTTTGGGTTGGGAATAGATTTTCAAATCTATGAAGTGTTGCTGGAATATTCATGTATTTTTCTTATTATTCCTTCCCAAAGCCTCCTGTCTGTGTTTAAGGATTGTTATCACTCTTCTAGCAGGAGTTTTAAGTACTGAATTTTTTCATATGCCAAATTCCCAACTCCAAATTGGCAATAGCAGTTGAAGGAGATTTGGGATAACTGTTCTTAAGAGGGTGTAAATTATTTTCCATCGTAATGCAGATAATAAAGAGATCATATACCAAGTTGTGACAATTGGGACAAAATGTTCTGAGAAACCAATTGAGTTTTCAAATAAACTTATGTCTAATCTATTCTAATATTAATCAAAAATGATATACAGTAATATACAATATAGCAAGTAAAATTGTTGTAAGGAAGATAATGAAAGTTTAATTTTTCCTAGACATATGCTAGCTGATAGCCAGAGGATGGAAACAGGATCTTCCTCCAGTTAAGGGAGGGGCATGTTTTGGGTTCTGTAGAGTATTTTGATCAAAAGTTGAAGCCAAACCAAAGGACAAACTTTTCTTGTTGAAAATATAAATGTTAGCTGATAAAGATTCAGATTGCAAATCAACAGAAACAGGTTGGGGGGGGGGTTAGTGGAGAGAAAGAAAGAGAGAGAGAGAGAGAGAGAGAGAGAGAGAGAGAGAAAAGAGAGAAGGAAAGGGAGAGGGAGAGAGACATGGAGAGGGAGGGAGACAGAGACAGAGACAGAGAGACAGAGACAGAGAGAGAGAGAGAGAGAGAGAGAAGGAGAGAGGGAGAGGGAGAGAGAAAGAGAGAGAAGGAAGGGGAGAGGGAGAGAGAGAGACATGGAGAGGGAGGGAGAGAGACAGAGACAGAGACAGAGACAGAGAGACAGAGAGAGAGACAGAGAGACAGAGAGAGAGAGAAAGAGAGAGAGAATTTCAAATAATTATTATTCTATTTTCTTTTAAAGTCTGGTGACTTACTCTCACACTGATTAAGGGCTGTATTTTATAAATTTAAATTCATTGATGCTGTAGAAAAATTTTAAAAAGAAACTATTCACTTCATGTTTCCTGTGGCTTTTCAAAATATTTTTTTTTTTCATAAAGTAAACCTACTCTGCTTAAATGCCTGGTTACTTTTTCAAAGGAATGTCATACTCTGGTCTATAGCCTGCTGTGGTCATGTATGATAAAATTATAAAGTAAATGATATGGATATTCACAAATTGCTGGCCAGAGTTATGTCCTTTTGCAAAAATATTTTAGTGATTTATTTTATCTTAAGACCATAGTCATTTTTCATCCTCATCCTCCAAAATGAATCCTCCTTTGTGACGAAGAAAAAAATGTCTTTTTTTCTAAACTAATATTCTAATTAACAGAACTATTTGATAAAAAGACCATATCTAAAAATGTATACACTATTATTTTCTAGTAGTCCCTCACCTCTCTGCGATGAGAAAGGAATTATTTTTTATTTTTCCTTCTCTGAAATATTCATTCATTTGTCTATTTCTCATTGTTTGCTTCCTTAGAGTGATATATTCATGTATGGTACTGTAGTTATTGTGTGTGTTATTCTTTTGGCTCTGTTTATTGCTCATCAGTTCATACAAATCTTTGCAAGTTTCTCCGAATTTCTTATATTCATAATTTCCTATTGTAGAATATTTATGTCTTTAGATTTTAAGTCACCCTTCAATCAACATATACTCACTCTTTTTTCACTTCTTTGTTAACACAAAGATATTGCTATGAAATGTTTTCCTATCTATAAACCTTTTTGCTTTATAACTTCTTTGAGCTTAATTAATAATAAACATATAATATAAATTAAATAATATGATATAAATAATAAAAATAATGAGATTTTTGAGTGAAAGAATTTGGACAATTTATTCACTTTCCTTATTCCAAATTGATATCAAGAACAGTTGCATTGCTTTACAGGTACCAATATACCCATTTCCCCCCACATCTCTTTAGGTATTGACTATTCTTTTTTCCTGTGTCATTGTTAATAACTTTTGAAGTATAGAATGAAAACTTAGAATCACCTTGATTTACATTACTCTTTATTACTCTTTCTATTAATGATTTGGAGCATGTTCTCATGCAGTCATTTATAGTTTTAATTTAAAAAAAAATCTTTTTAAATTTTTGAATTTCTTTTAAAATGTTTTTCAAGACAGTTATGTGGTATAGTGAATAGAGAACCAGCCCTGGAGTCAGGAGGACATGAGTTCAGATCTGGATACTTGATACTTAGTAGGTATGTAACCCTTGGCAAGTCACTTAACCCCAATTGCCTCACAAACAGCCCCCCAAAATGTTTTTTGTATCCTTTGATATCATAAATCCTATACTATGACAGAGGCCATAGGACATCATTTATCTAAAGGAAAATGACTTGGTATATTTGTGTCAATTCCTTGTATGTTTGGACATTTTCCCCGCCATGGTTTCTATTTCTGTCTTATCTAATCTGTTCAGTTTGTCTACTTTTTCTGTTATTTAGACCAGAAAAGACTTTGCTTTTTAATGTTGTTCAACATGGTAGTAATAGTACTGTGTTATAATGTAATTTAAGGTCTGATAGTACTATACATACTTCTTTCTCATTGTCCTTTTTATTTTTCTAGATTAAAAAAAAAGTTTATCAAAATTATTTTAAAAAATTATTTGCCTGTTTTTATTTAAACCATGCTCTTGGTAATTTATTGGCATAGCAATAAATGTGTAAGTTAATTTAGGTTATCTTGTCATTTCCATGTAATTCATAGCCTAACCATGAATAGTAAATCTCTCTTATTGTCTACCTTTACTTCTGAAAAAGGAGTCTTTTGTAGTTGTATTCATCTTGATCTTGAGTGTATGCTAATGGTTAACTCTCTGATATTTTATGCACATTGTAATTTTTGTGTTGGAATTTCTTTTATTGTCATTTTTCCTTTTTCAGTATCATATGAAAATCTGCTGTTTATTGTAGATTTATTTTGTTTCTTGCAATGTTACTGTAGTCATTGCATTTCAATTAATGATGATGAGGATGATGAAGAGCAGAAGGAGGAGGATAATGATGATAACTAACATTTTGTAGTATTTCAGGATTTGCCAAGTGCTTTGCATATACTACTATTTTCTTTACTAATTCCCTGGGGTTTTCTAAATATGTAATACATCATCCAGTTAACCACAAATAATGATTTTATTGTCTATTCTACACTGGTTTTGTAAGTTTTATTTTATTCTCCTTTCTTACCATTCTTCTTAAGGTATGTAAACCTTATGTTTAGTAATAGTGGGGAAATATTTGTTTTATAACTTTTAGAGAATGGAAAAACCAAATTTTACCCCGTTATGAACAAGGCTAACTAAGCACATCACCTACCTTCCTACCTTTGTGGGATCATTTCATGCTGCTCTTAGAGTTTTCTCTTTCTGCTTCCAAGACCAAGTATCTTTCCCTCTATATTCTGTGCCCTTGGTTCCAGTATTATATTCTCATTCTCCCACTGTTCAAATGGTAGGGAAAGAAATTGCAAACCTCTCATCCACCTCTCAATTCTTGACCAGTGAATAAATGAAGCCATTGTTCTCTTATTTCCTATCTCCATCTGAGATTTAACTCCATTTTAACCTGTCATATATAAAATGTTAATATATTCATGGCAGTATCATATATTTCATGAAATATTCATTCACTTCCTATACCTAGGTTCCTCCTAACTCTTCCCACTATATATTGTAGGCCTTAGATTTTTAGTCATTGATGCTCTGTTTATACTCAAATAATATGGCATATAGGATTTTTTTTTAATAAAGAAAATCAAACAACAAATTGAAATCCTCCCCCCAGACAGTTATATCTTTGTATCATCCTAGGTCATGAAAATAAACATTTCCCTGAAAGTGTCTAATTATCTGCTATTTAGTCAGTTTACATGTTAAATACCTCCTTACCTTTGGGTTATTTGGAAAAAAAAATGGTCCAAATTCTTTCTTTTTAGTGAATGCCAAGTTATTTATTTAATATTTAGGGTGAGATATGCAAAATAGCTTATTTTTTGTGATAGCTAATCATTTTTACTTTGGGGAATATAGCATTCTAATTTTAGTCTTGTTTTTTGAAACCACAGAGTAATCTAATACTATTCTCATGGTTTTTCCTTGGAAAGTAAGGATTGTTTTTGTTTGTTTTCCTTTGCTTGCTTTAAAATTTGTTCTTTGATGCTGTAGATCTGAAAATTGTCTAATATGTTTCTTGGTGATTTAAGCTTTGGATTTCTTTTTATTAGTGTTCCATGAATTATCTCAATCTGAATTTTGGCAATTGCTTTCAGCATCTCTGCTCAATCATCTCTATGATTTCTTAAAGCATGCTATTTGGGTTTTTTCTATATTTTTTATGGAAGGTCTATTATTATTCTATTAGCTTTTGTTACTCTACCTTCAGGATTTTTCTTTTTCTTTTCTTAATAGAACTCTCATATGTTCCTCCAATATTGTTCTTTAATTTTACTCCATCCTTTTTCCTTATGTTTCTATATTTCTGCATTTGATTAAATGTTTTCTTTTTTCAGATAATCTACTTTAGTGGAAAAAAATCTATCTTTTTTCCCCATCTTCTAAATTCTCTAGTGTGTGGGTCAGAAAACCACTTATCCTAAAATTAAGAATCAGAAGTAGACATGAGATAGACAGGAAGTTTTATTCTGTTTCCTGGGAAAGTGGCATCCTCCACCAAGACGAATCAGAGAAAGGAGGCACCCAACATGGGACAAAAGCAGGTTTTTAAACCCTAGTACAGTTGGGTCACATTCCCTCTCTATCTCTTGTTCCCATTGACTGGGAGGTGGGTTCACAGGCTAAGTCAGGAAAGAGAAAAAGAATTGGGAAGGCTTCTAAAAAACTTTGAAAGGGCTTAATGTTAATGCACCAGCAAGGGAAAGGTGAAAGGTGAAACCAAAACTCAGAACTGTTCCCAAAAGAAATCTTTTCTATATTTTAGGATATAGTCTGAGTTTTCACCTCTCCCACTCATCTAATCTTTAATAAAACTAGCTGATTATTCCTTATAGTTCCATTTTTTGTCTTATTTCTTTGATATTTTCCCTTAATTATTGGTTGATCTTCCAAATCATTCTTAATATCATTAGCATTGCTATACTGACATCACCATGTCCTGCAAAATTTGTTATATTACCTTTACATACATTAAGAGATTTTTATAAAATTTCTTTTGTAATGGAGCACTTGTCCATTAAAATAGATTCTTTCTTGGAATGCATGTTTATTTTCCTCCTCAGTTTTTGTCTCTATTAATCAACCATTCTAAGAACTGTTTCTATCATATTATTTTTTTTTTGCTTTTTTTTTTCCTGAGGCAGGAAGGTAGGACAATTGGGGTTAAGTGACTTGCCAAAGGTTGTATGGCTAGTTTTGTGTTACATGTCTGAGGCTGAATTTGAACTCAGGTCCTCCTGACTCCAGGGCAGGTGTTCTATTCACTGTGCCACTTAGCTGCCCCTCTATGATATTCTTATTGAAAATGTGTTTGGCATCAATTATTTCTATTCAGAAAGTGAAATATTGTTCTTTCTTTACCCCAAATTTTGCTGTCTATTTTCTGTCCTCTCAAACCCCAAGTACTGGATAAGGACCATTTTCCTTAAGAAGTGAGGACAGGGCACCTTTGGAGAAAATGACAACTCTTATTGAGCCTGTTTGTTACCTTAGTGGCCTCCATTATCCTCTCTTCAAATGTCATTCTTTAGTCTTTGAGATAGCCCTTGGGAGCTGGTGGTGAAGAATTTAGGGTAAAGTCTCCCAGGATGTTACTAAGACATTTGCTCTCAGAAGTCTTTGCTATTAGTACTCTTATCCATCTTATCAATCCTTCCACTGACTGCCTTTTTCCTTCTTTGTTTTATTAATTAATTTTAATTAGCATTGCTTTTCTGGCTTCCTACTGCCTCTATTTTCTTTCTGCATACTTCATCACAGTCTTATATACTATGTACATAGTACCACACTAATCTTGCTTGACTTTATCTTGGTTCTAGTCCTTCAAAACACTACACTAGGCATCTCCAATATGCCACTGTATTTCCCTGTATTCCTTTCAGATCTCCTTCAAGTGTTGAATGTATATATATATAGTAGAATGTAAGCTTCTTGAGGGCAGGAACAAATATGTGCTTTATAAATTATCTATCTATCTATCTATCTATCTTTAGAACATAGATCTTGTCATATCAAGATGCCTTGAAGGAATAAGAATGTTAAGCCTAGGAGAAAAGAAGACTTGGAGGAATACAGGACCTTATGTTCCAGTATTTAAATGGCTTATATGTTGAAGAAGAATTAAGTTTGTTTTGCTTGGTCCCAGAGAACAGAACTGAGAGCAGTAGATGAAATATTTTTTTTAAAAGCCAATATACACTTAGTGTTAGATAAATCTTTCAAATAATTAATTATGCAAAAGTGAAATGGGCTACTTTTGGAGACAATGGGTTATTCATTAGGGCTTGTCAAACAAAGGCTCAATGGTGACATCAGATATGGAGTAATTCTTATTTAGATATGGGTTGGATTAGGAGAACTCCAAGGTCCTTTTTAGTTGTGAAATTCTTTAATTCCATGATAAACATCTACTCACTTTTGCAAATGTGAAATCCTATTTGTTCCTCTTCAGAAAGCAGACCTGTTGGTTGAGATGATTTTCATGTAAAGCACATGGTTACTTTCAAAACAAGGACTGAATGAAAAATACTCTCACCCTCTTTATATCTTACAGCTGCAGGGTTGGCTCCATGATTTGAAAATTTAGGTTTATTTCTTCCCTCCTCTGTCATCCTAATTATGGGGAATTGTAATTTGCACATGGCACAAGCTTGGCTATATCCATCACTACTGAATGCTTGCCTTCTCTTAAGGTAGTAGATTACCATGGTATCCCTTGTTGTCTTGTCGGATTTTACTCCCATGAAACTTTGCTGCTTGGCAAGAGTCCTCATAGAACCAAACTGCATGCTTACTTAGTGTGGACTCTGAAAAAAAACATATAAATTGAAAAACAAATAAATGAATATAATACGCATTTATAAAATAGTAACTTATTAAATGACAATATTATTGAATATTTATTATGTGTAAAACCTTATGTTGATGCAATAGGAATGAAAAGACAAAAAATAATCAATTCCTCCTTTTAAGGAGATTACTTTCTACTGGAGGGATATTATTTGTACATTAATAAATAAATATAAGCTATACGTAAAGTAAAACTAACAAATTCAAGCAGAGAGGACACTGGCAATTGGGAGATAAAGAACAGAAATTGAGTGATTATTGGGGGGTGGTCAGTTCTGTGAAAGAATCAAGGAATTACATGATGTAGAGATGAGGAAGAGAGTAAATTCTAGTCTATATGTGGAAGAATACTCTGGTAAATGTGATCTTCATTTCATAATCATATCTCTACTATCCAAATTGTGCACTGAAGTTATCTGGCCAAGATGGGTAAAAGTGAGATTTTTTCCCCCTATTTCATTTCATCCTAAATTATCTGTATAATATTTCCTTCCCTCCCTCTCTCCCTCCTTCTTTCCTTTCCCTCCTCCTTCACTCCCTCCCTCCTATCCTTCCTTCTTTCCTTCCTTCCTTCCTTCCTTCAACTCTATTAATAACATGGAAACTTTTCCTTCACCGATGGCAACAAGGAGTAGTACATGGAAAAAAGCCTTATATTTATTTGAGGAGTCTTTAATTTCAGAGACGATGGTGGCAGTCCTGGATTTGTCCCTTAGTATCTGTATGATCTCAGTAGGTCACAACCTATATAGACTAGATTTTCCTCATTTTCTAAATATGGAGATTGGAATAGATAATTGTTTCCAGTCAAGTCATTTGTTATGTATCCACTATGTGTTAGGTATTGTGTTAAGCACAGAGGATAAAAAGAAAGACAAAAATAGTTTCATATTCTCAATGAGCTATGATTCTATGAAATATTTACTGAGTATCTCATCTGCTTGTAAGTCCTGTGTTTAATGTGATGGAGAACATAATGAAAAGAAGTAAAATTGAAATATCAGTGAAGTAAAAACCAAAAATAGAATTTTTTTCTTTAATGAAACAGGTCCCTGCCCTCAAGGAGCTTACAATTGCCATAATATATAAACACATAAAGATGCTGAACAAAAGGCAGAGAAAATAACATTATAAAAGCTAAGAGGCAGGAGATATTACTAGAGACTAGAATAATCGTGGAAGACTTCACAAAGGAAATAGAAGTTGAATCATTCTGAAATCACTTGTTCTTTCAAACCAAGCTAATGACTTTTGGTCATTCCCTGGCATAGCTAATCTTGTGATGATGTGGTCTACACACTAAACAAGTCTATGTTTCCCATAATGCCCATTAAATCAAGAAATTAACATTTTACTAAGGTAAGTTGTGTACTTGGTGCCTAAAAGAGCAAAGCCTAATTGATTTCTTAGGTTGCAAATAAGAGATGCCAATTTTGGTTATATTTCTGATTTTATGATGTTCTTGTTTTGGAGCTGGTCCTAAAACAAAAGACCATAAGGACTAACCAAGGTAAGTCACAAATACTTGTTCAGCAGGGCTTGCTGGTTGCCAAACACAAAATGATTCATTTATTTGATAAATGATATAAAATATTTAACCATTTCCAATTACTTTTAGAAAAGGGTAGTAGAGTCCATATCAGGATGCTGCCGACTTTCTCACATGAAAAGGTGTAGATTAATTGGTCCCTGCTTGCACTGCTGTTGTCTAATCAGCAGAGTCTGGCTGCCTTCTGTAAAATGCCAAACAGTGGATCAAAGCCTCTGGAGAACATTCCATTTTCTTCCCCAAATATGTGTGGTTATCTGGAAATCCATACCTACTGTTTCACTCCAAGTCTCTGTGTTTCATTGTGAGAAGGCAAACCCAGAATTCATTACTTGGTCCCATGTTGTCATTAATGTACAGGCCTAAAAACCATCTGAATCTATCCCAAACCTATGCAGTGATTTGCTTAGCTTGTCTTCTCCATTTTTATCAATGGTATATTTGTTCTAAGCCTAACTCTTCCAAGTCTGGTCTCTGTACAAATTGAAGTCGTGGCAAATGTGCTATTGTTTGGATTTTGTGTTGTGTTGTTATTTCTTTTTAAAATTATGGTGGAAGACATCTTGGTTTAGTGAAAAGACTAATGAATTGGACTCAAAGTTTAAACTTGGGTTCATGTTATAGTATCAAAGATTTAGGGCTTGACCAGGGCCCAAATATCACCTAGTCCAACTTTCTCCTCATTTCTGGATGAGGAAACTGAGGCTTGTGTGGTTAAGCAAATAAATAGTCTCACAACATAATAGTCTCGTGAATAGCAAGCACCACAGCTGGGATTTGAGCCCAGGCCCTTTGGGTTCTAGAATTTTCATCCTTTCTATTATATTAATGTCCCGAATCCATCATTTATTAGCTCCGTGGCCTTAGACAAGTCATTTAAACTTTCTAAACCTCAGTTTCTTCCCCTGAAAAATGGAGATAATAATAATTGCACTACCCACAGGTTTTTTGTTTTTTAGTGGACAGATAGGGAGTAGGGAGGCATAACTGTGTTTTCACTGACATAGAGTACACAATGAGGAAACAGCTATCATGACAGAGCATTAGCAGCTTTGTATCTGGGGGTCTTTTCTTGAGGTCACTGTGGAGTTGAGACTTTCTGAAGGTTACATAGCTAGTATGCTTCAGAAGTGGGGTTTGAATTCAGGTCTCTAGTTTCTGAGGCCAGATCTCTGAGAATATGTCTGCTAAATACTTTTTAACCATGAAACACTACATATAAAGGTAATTTATTATTAATATTTTTAAAAATATCAAGAAAGTCAGTATTCTTGGTGCCTACAACTATATAAAAATAGGCCTATATGCAGACATGCATTGTTAAGCATTTGGAACATTATTTCCCCTTTGAATTTAGCTCTGGGTGGCATTTCCCTCTTCTCCCCATGCTTCCATATCAATTGAAGTATGGTCTTCCAAAATTGAAGACTCTCATGCCATCTTATTTTTTAAAAGGGAGATGCAAATGATGTCAGAAGCTATCATGCTTCAATAGCATTTTTTCCACCAGGCCTTGGGCACCAGAGCTCTCTGTACCTTTCTACTGATGGAGATAGATTTCTTTCTTTATAACCAAAGCTTTACTTTTAGTGTGTGTTGGTCAAAAACACATGAACTGTATATCAGAGCCAATATAATAATAATTCACATTTTGGTAACACTTTAAGGCTTACAAAAGTTTTTTCCCATAACTGCCCTATGAGATAGACAGTTTAAATATCATCAGGTTTTATAGGTGAGGAAATAGGCTCTCAGAAGTGAAAAAATTTTCAAATGATCATTAATATCAGCTTCAGGATGCAAAGCCTGGTCTCTAGAGGTCAAATCTCTTTGTATTCCATTATATCAAATTGCCTCTCCCAACACCAGAATGGGAACAGGGAGGGGGGAGTCCCTTTAGTAGGTGAACATACTGGGCGTTCTCATTAGTTTGGGCTTTCCCCCCTTTTTGCTGTAATTAGAGATAAGAAGTTAGTATGAGAGTTCTGTAATGAAAGCTGCCTCCTATCATGTTCAATGGAGAGACTTGGAAATGTCTGGAAGCTCTAGGGTTAGTTTATTAAAGAGAAAAAAAAATACTGCCAGAGCTTGGTCTGGATGAGCAAGGTGTCCTGTGGACATCTGGTATGTTAGGATGATAAGGAAATGT
This sequence comes from Gymnobelideus leadbeateri, assembly GCA_011680675.1. Taxonomy (NCBI): domain Eukaryota; kingdom Metazoa; phylum Chordata; class Mammalia; order Diprotodontia; family Petauridae; genus Gymnobelideus; species Gymnobelideus leadbeateri. The sequence continues at coordinate 268,633 of WOXC01002844.1, forward strand.
GCTTCCCAGGTCCCACTCCTCATCCCTTAGGAAAGACCCTTCTAGCCCACTGCTGTGAGAAAGAACAATTCATCTGAATTCTGTTGAGTAGTTCCAGGGGGCAAACCAAACCAACAAGCCCTATGTCCCACAGTAAATTGTCTTGAGCTGAGTGATGTCTGGTTCCTTTCTGGAAAGAATGCTCTTGGCTGGGCTACAGCTTGCCAGGGGTCAAATATGACAGAAATGAAGTGTTGCTAATAGTGATTGAAAAGGATTCCTACTGTTTGTAGCCAGTGCTGGCTAGTAGAGGGGCCAAATTTGTGGGATGGAAAGCAGCAGGAGACAGTAAACTTGCCCTAAGATGTACTAAACTTTGAGTCACCTCTGCCACCAAAGCCATTCTGTCAGCCCTATTTGGAGAAAACTGATATTATAATTACTAATCTCAGCAAGGGCCCAATATGCAACCTGAGGCTTTCCTCTGCCTTTGGTGTAATTACAGCAGAGCTGGTCAGACTGGCATCCAGTGGGCCCTCCACCCCCATTCCCCCAAATCAACCTGATTAGGTTACCCTGCCCTGAGCCTGCTGTGGACAGGTAACTGAGCAGTAAACCACTCTCATCCCGCAGTGAGGAGGAATTATTATTGTCAAAATGGGCTGCCAGCTATTAAAGGTTTGAATGTCACCTCCAAAGAACTCCTTTCTGACCTTTAAGTGGTGGCGTCTCAGGGGCTGTCTCAAGCAGGATTTGTACCCTCCCAGGGAGTGAGTATAGATAGCTGAGAACATTTTATTTTCTTTTTTCTTCCCTTTTGCCCCCCTTCTGCTTCCCCCTCCCTTCCCATGAATTATCATTGTAGCTTCAAAGGGGAATTTGTGGGAATATCAACACCTGCTGGACCGAGCTTTCTGATGAAGACTCTCCAGCTGAGTGTATAATTTCATTTAATCCTAAATAGCCCCCTTTACCTATTGTCAACAAATTCCCTTTAATCCTAACCACCACTTACTAGAATATTTACTATCAAAAGGAGACAAATCGCTATTTAAATGTGGATTTACTCAAGTCTGAAACTATGACAGTGACATACAGTAAAATGATAATATGTAAATAAAAACTGGAGACAGATTTATCCCTGGAGAAAGCTGGGGAGAGAAGTGGATTAAAGTCATATGTGATCTGCTTTGAGTGGCCTCAATTCAGCCCAAATGTTCAGTAACGACCAACAGTGCCATCCATCCTGGTTACCTCAATTCATTTGGCCCCCTTTGCAATGACCCTCTGTTACCAGGCTTACACCTTTGATAAGTAGGCCCTGTTGTTTACAGCACTTTGGAGTAGAATAAATGCAAAGCCCGGGTTATTTATGAGTCCGCACTCTTAGCTTAAGTCGCATTTGTCACAGGAGTGGGATAAGCTGGTATAGGAAATGGGAGCAGTGGGTACTCTGACAGTTGACTGTGTAGAAAAAAGACGGCAGGACTCAATCATAAAGTACTATTTTTGTTGTTATCCATTATCTTTTTTGTAAGTGGTATTTTATTTTTCATAAATACATGTAAAGATAATTTTTGACATTCTTTTTTAAATAAGATTTTGCGTTACAAAATTTTTTCTCCCTCCTTCCCTACATTCCCTCTCTCCCCAAAAGCAGTGTAATATAGATTACACATGTGCAATTATGTAAACATATTTCCACATTAGTTGTATTGTTAAAGAAGAAACAGAACAAAAGGGAAAAGCCACAAAGCCAAATACAAAAAAAAAAGTGAAAATAGTATGTTTCAATCTGCGTTCAGACTCTATAGTTCTTTCTTTGGATGTGGATAGCATTTTCTGTCATGAATCTTTTGGAATTGTTTTGGATCATTGTATTGCTGGGAAGAACCAAATCAATCATAGTTGATCATTGCACAATGTTGCTGTTACTGTGTACAATGTTCTCCTGGTTCTGCTCATTTCACTCAGTGTCAGTTCATGTCAGTCTTTCCTTGTTTTTTTTTTCTTTTTTTTTTTCCCCGAAGCCTACCTTCTCATGATTTCTTTCTTTTTCTTTCTTTCTTTTTTTTTGGAGGGCAATTGGGGTTAAGTAACTTGCCCAAGGTCACACAGCTAGGTTTTTGTTTGTGTGTGCATTAAGTGTCTGAGGCCCGATCCAAACTCAGGTCCTTCTGACTCCAGCGCCAATTATCTACTCACTGTGCCACCTAGCCGCCCCACTCATCATTTCTTATAGCACAAAAGTATTCCATTACATTCATATTCCACCACTTGTTTAGCCATTTCCCAATTAGATGGGCATCACCTCAGTTTCCAATTCTTTGCCATACAAAAACTGCTGCTATATTTGCTTCCCAAATTTTTGTACATGTAGGTCCTTTTATCGTTTTTATGATCTCTTTGGGATACAGATCTAGTAGTTGTATTGCTGGATCAAAGACTATGGACAGTTTTATTGCACTTTGGCTTAGTTCCAAATTGCTCTCTATAATGGTTGAATCAGTTCACAACTCTACTAACAATGCATTAGTGTCCCAGTTTTTCCAACTTATGCTCTAACATTTATCATTTTCCTTTTTTTTTTTTTTTGTCATATTAGCCAATCCGATAGGAATGGTGTAGTACTTCAGAGTTGTTTTAGTTTGCATTTCTCTAATCAATAGTGATTTGGAACATTTTTTCATATGACTATTTGACTCCTTTTTAAACAGTCCTGCTCACTGAATGGGCATTGCCTCACTCAAGGTGAAGACTCTGAAAGACCTTAGCTTAAAAAGGCCAAGGTTTCCCACTGCATCCTGGATCACCTACAGTCTCCCTTATATACAGGACCCAGATGACTCTGGAGGAGAAAGTGAGACTGGTGACTTTGTACAGCCCTCCCTCTCTCAAATCCAATTCATTTACAAGTCATGACATTATATTCCTATTGCCATGTTCTTCTTCAAGATTGAAGGACAAACTACACAACAGATAGCTTTAATGTCTTTGTCTGAGGGAATTACTTGAATTTTTATAAATTTGATTCAATTCTCTACATACTTGAGAAATGAGGCATTTATCAGAAATTCTTGCTTTAAAAATTGTTCCCCATCTTTCTACTTTCCTTAAAATCTTGGTTTGCTTTGGTATTGTTTCTCCAAAAACTTTTTTTTAATTAAAAAAATGGTTTATTAACTTCTGGTTTACATCATTCATTTCCGCCAGATTTTGAGTTACAATTTTTCCCCCATTTTTCCCCTACCCACCACCCCAGAATAGCAGTCCCACAATATCTCCTCATCCAATCTGCTCTATCCCATATCTTCTCCCATACTCCCTCCAACTTTGCTGTTAGGGCAAGGTGAATCGCTTGCACTAATGCCTGCATATCTTATCTTCCAATTACATGCAAAATAGTATTAATAATAGTATTTATATGTATATTTGAAACATTTAATTTTAAAACTTCAAATTTCAGATCCATTCCCTTCCTCCCTTATGGTGCCCCAATGCCTGCATATCTTATCTCCCAATTACATGCAAAATAGTATTAATAATAGTATTTATATGTATATTTGAAACATTTAATTTTAAAACTTCAAATTTCAGATCCATTCCCTTCCTCCCTTATCACCCACTCCACTGGGGAAGATAAGCAATTCAGTATGTGTTGCTCATGTATAGCTATGCAAAACATTACCATGGTAGATATATTGTAAAAGACTGCTTATATTTCCCTCCCACCCATCTCACCCCCCACCTGGTCCATTTCCTATTTTGATCCTGTCCCTCTTTGAAAGTAGGTACTTCCAACCTCCCCTCCCCCCAGCATGCCCTCCCTTCCATCACCCCCCTCATCCCCCTCCCCCCTACTCTCCTGCAGGGTGAGATATCCCATTTAGTATGTATGTCATTCTCTCCCTGAGCCAAATTCAATGAGAATATGGTTTTGCCTTTTTGCCTTCCTATTCTTCCCCTCCCCTGCAGCCACTTCCCCTTGCCTCTTCTACATGAGATGGTTTACCCTACCCTGTCTCTCCCCATATCCTCTTGCCATATTCCTCTCTCACCTCTTAACTTCACCCCTTAAGTATCATCCCTTCCCACCAAATTCAACCTGTGCCCTCTATCCATGTATACCTGTAAACATATATACACACATTCACATATGTATTCATATGCCCATATTCCCTTCTTCAATTATTTTCATACTGAGAAAGGTTTTATCAGTCAAAGTTATTGTTTTTCCATGTAGGAATGTAAATAGTTCAACTTTGATAAGTTCCTTTTGATTTCTTTTCCCTGATTACCTTCTCAGGCATCTCATGCTTCTTGTGTCTGGATGTCAAATTTTCTATTCAACTCTGGTTTTTTCCTCAAGAATGCTTGAAAGTCCTCTATTCCACGGAATGACCATATTTTCCCCTGAAACAAAATACTCAGTTTTGCTGGGTATGTGATTCTTGCTTTTAATCCCAGCTCCTTTGCCCTGTGGAATATCATATTCCATGCCCTTCTGTCCCTCAGTGTAGAAGCTGCCATGTCCTGTGCTATTCTGATTGTGTTTCCACAATATTGAAATTGTTTCTTCCTGGCTGTTTGTAGTATTTTCTCCTTGATTTGGGAATTCTGGAACCTGGCTATAATATTCCTAGGAGTTTTCTTTTTGGGATCTTTTTCAGGAGGTGATCTGTGGATTCTTTCAACCTCTATTTCCCCCTCTGGGTCTAAAACATCAGGGCAACTTTCCTTGAGAATTTCTTGAAGGATGTTTTCTAGGTTCTTTCTTTGATCATGGGTTTCAGGTAGTCCAATAATTTTAAAATTATCTCTCCTGGAGCTATTTTTCAGGTCAGTGGTCTTTCCTATGAGATATTTTACATTGCCTTCTATTCTTTCATTTGTTTGGATCTGTTTAACAGCATCTTGATTTCTCATAGTCACTAGCTTCCATTTGCTCCAGTCTAACTCTGAAGGAATGAATCTCCTCAGTGAGCTTTTGAGATTCTTTTTCCATCTGGCAAATTCGGCTTTTTAAGGCATTCTTCTCCTCATTGCCCTTTTGAGCCTCTGCCATTTGAGTTAGTCTATTTTTTAAGGTGTTATTTTCCACAGTCAGGCTGTTGACTCTCATTTCATACTTTTCCTGCATCCTTCTCATTTCTCTTCCCAATTTTTCATCCACTTCTTTTATTTGGTTTTAAAAATCCTTCTTAAGGTCCTCTAATGACCTGAAATATACTCATATTTTTACTTTGGGCTTTTGGTGTAGGATTTCTGATCTCACAGTCCTCTTCCTGTTCCATGCTTCGATCCTCTTTGCCCCCCAAATAGGAGTCTAATGTTGAATTTTTCTGTTTATTTTGTTTCCTTTGTCTCGGCATGTTGCCACTTAATTACTTGGCTTTTGGGCTTGTTGCCACAGTAGGACTCTGCCACTAGCCAGGGGAGCTACTGTCCCAAATGTTGGGGTCTTCAAAACTGCTGGAGTTATTAGTTGGGTGGCCTCTGTGAAGCTTCCACATGCTCTGGCAAGCTGGATACCCACCCCAAGACCTCCACCCCAGATTATATCCAGATTCAGGGAGGTTAAAGCAAGAGCGATTAACCCCCAGACTGATTGCTGGATCCCTACAGTTTGCAGGCCAGGAGCTGAAGCTGCAAAATGGAGTCTGTGCAGTGTTTCCTCAGCAGCATCTCATCCCCAGGGGAAGAAGCCAACACATTCCCCAAATACTGGTCCCAAAGTCCATAGGGCACTAACCTTTCACTTTGTCCTAGGCATATCTTTGTTGATAATTCTGGAATCGCCAGAGCTACTGGTGTTCTGGGGTCCCTCCAGCTGGCTGCTGGCCTGGATGCCCTGGGGCTAAAACCGAGACTCAGGTGGGCCTGGGTTTGGCTCCCAGAGCTCTGTGCTATTGGATCCCAGAGTGCTGTGCTGGCCACTCCATGCCAGGCTGCCAGGCTGTTCTCAGTGGGAGGTTAGCTTCTCTGTGTCGTTCTGTGGGTGCTGGAGCTCCAGAGGTTGTTCAGAGTCCACCTTTTACATGGTTTGGAAGTGGTGTGGTTTGGAGTGCCATGGAAGTGCTGTTTCTACTCTACAAGTTCCATCTTGGCTCCTCCTTCATGCAAAACCTTTTTAATTTAATGTAATCAAAATTATCCATTTTGCATTTCATCATGTTCTCTATCTCATTTGTTCATAAAATTTTCCCTTCTCCATAGATCTGACACATGAACTATTCCATGCTTTCCTAATTTGCTTATGGTATCACCCTTTATGTCTAAATCATAGACCCATTTTGACCTTATCTTGGTAGATGGTATGAGATGTTGGTCCATGCCTAAATTCTGTTATTCTCTTTTCCAGTTTTCCCAGAAGTTTTTTTTTTCAAATAGTGAGTTCTTATCCCAGAAGCTGGAGGCTTTGTGTTTAACAAGCAGTAGATTATTATAATAATTTACTACTGTGTTTTATGTACCTAACCTATTTCACTAATCCATCACTCTATTCCTTAGCCAGTACCAAATAGTTTTGATGATTGTTGCTTTATAATATAACTTTAGGTATGGTATGGCAAGGCCATCTTCCTTTGCATGATATTTTTTCCATTAATTCCCTTGATATGCTTGATCTTTTTTTCTTCCAGATGAATTTTATTATTTTCTTTCTTGCTCTATCAAATAGTTTTTGGTAGTTTAATTAGTATGACACTAAATAAGTAAATCACTTTAGGTAGGATTGTAATTTTTATTATATTAGTTCATCTCACCCATGAACAATTGATGTTATCCCAGTTGTTTAGATCTGACTTTATTCGTGTGAAAAATATTTTGTAATTGTATTTGTGTAATTCCTGGGTTTGCTTTGGCAAGTAGACTCCCAAATATTTTATATTGTCTAAAGTTATTTTAAATGGAATTTCTCTTACTATCTCTTGTTTCTGGGCTTTCTTATTAATATATAGAAATGCTAATGATTTATGTGGGTTTATTTTGTATCCTGAAACTTGCCAGGTTTGTTTATTATTTCAAATATTTTTAAATTGATTCTCTAGGATTCTGTAAGTATACCATTTTATCATCTGCAACTTTGTTTCCTCATTACCTGTCTAATTCCTTCTATTTCATTTTCTTCTCTTATTTCTAAAGCTAACATGTCTAGTACAATATTAAATAATAGTGGAGATGACAGAAAATATTGTTTCAACCCTGATCTTATTGGGAAGGCTTCTAGCTTATCCTCATTACAGATAATGTATGTTGATGGTTTTAGATAGATATTACTTACCATTTTGAGGAAAGCTCCATTTATTCCTATGCTTTCTAATGTTTTTAAAAGGAATGGATATTGTATTTTGTCAAAAGCTTTTTCTGCATCTATTGAGATAATCATTTGATTCCTGTAGGGTTGGGTTGTTTTTTTTTTTTTTTTTGCCTTTTTGGAGGGCAATTGGGGTTAAGTAACTTGCCCAAGATCACACGGCTAGGTTTTTTTTTCGTTTGTTTGTTCGTGTGTGTGTGCGTTAAGTGTCTGAGGTCGGATCTGAACTCAGGTCCTTCTGACTCCAGGGCCAACGTTCTACTCACTGCACCACCTAGCCACCCCTGCTGTTGGGTTTTTTATTGCTATGGTCAATCATGCTAATAGTTTTCTTAATATGGAGCCAGACCTATATATTTGGTATAAATTCTAGTTTGTCATAGTATATTAACTTTGTGATAAATTACTGTAATCTCTTTACTAATATTTTACTTATTTTTTACATCAATATTCATTAGGTTAATTGGTATATAGTTTTCTTTCTCTGTTTTGACTCTTCCTTGTTTAGGTATTAGCACCATATTTCTGTCATAAGAGGAATCTGGTAGATTGACTATTTTTTCCCAATAGTTCTGTAGTATTGGAATTAATTGTTCTTTATATGATTGGTAGAATTCACTTGTAAATTTATCCTACCTTGGAGATTTTCTTAGGAAGTTCATTGATGGCTTATTCAATTTCTTTTCTTAAAATGGGGTTATTTAAATCTATTATTTCCTCTTTTATTAATCTGTGCAGTTTATATTTTTGTAAATACTCATCCATTTCTCTTAGATAGTCAGATTTATTGACATAGAGTTAAACAAAATAGATCCTAGTTATTGTTTATTTCCTCTTCATTGGTGGTGAATTCACCCTTTTCATTTTTGATACTGGTAATTTGATTTTCTTCTTTATTTTTTGAAAAATCAAATTAATCAAAGGCTTATCTATTATATTGTTCTGTTCCCCATAAAACCATCTCTTAACATTCTTTATTTGTTCAATAGTATTTTTTTTACTTTCAATTTTATAAATCTCTCCTTTGATTTTCAGAATTTCAAATTTGGTATTTAATTGAGTATTTTTAATTTGTTCTTTTCCTAGCTTTTTAATACCATGCCCAATTCACTGATATGTTCTTTCTCTGTTTTATTCATGTAAGCATTTAGAGATATAAAAATTTCCCTAAGTACTGCTTTGGCTGCATCCCATAAATTTTGTTATGTTGTCTCATGTAGTCATTCTCTCTGGTGAAATTGTTGGTTGTTTCTATAATTTTTGTTTGATCCACTCATTCTTTAGGATTAAATTATTTAGTTTTCAAATAAAATAATTTTTAGTCTCTTTCCATGGCTCTTTATTACATGTAATTTTTATTACATCAATCTCTGAAAATCATGCATTTAATATGTTTGCCTTTCTGTGTTTTAATGTGAGGTTTTTATACCCTAATACATGGCCAGTTTTTGTGTAGGTGTCATGTTCAACTGAGAAGGAAGTTTATTTCTTTTTTTTTTTTTTAAAGCAATTGGGGTTAAGTAACTTGCTCAAGGTTACACGGCTAGTCATTTGATTTATGCGTGGGTGCTCATTTTCTGAGGCCAGATCTGATCTCGGGTCATCCAAACTCCGAGGCCGGTGCTCTTACTCACTGCGCCACCTAGCCGCCCCTTTTAGGGCAATTGGGGTTAAGTAACTTGCCCAAGGTTACACGGCTAGGTTTTTGTTTGTGCGGATTAAGTGTGGGAGGCCGGCTCCGAACTCAGGTCCTTCTGATTCCAGGGCCGGCGCTCTATTCACTGCGCCACCTAGCCGCCCCAGGAAGTTTATTTCTTTAACTCCTTTCATGTTTATTTTATAGTTAGATTTTTCTAGAAGGAGGAGGCTGAGGTCCTTAACTAGTATGGTTTTACTGTCTATTTCTTCCTGTAACTCAATTCACTAAAAATTTAGATGCTATACTACTTGGGACATATATGTTTCATAATTATTTTTCTTCATTGCATGTGGTACCTTTTCCAGGATGTAATTTTCTTCTTTATTTTAATTAGATTTATTTTTGCTTTTTCTTCATCTAAAATCACAATTTCTATCCCAGGGTTTTTGTTTGTTTTTTGTTTTTTTACTTCAGCTGAAGTTTAATATATTCTACTCCAGTCTTTTACCTTTACGCTGTGTGTATCTCTGTGCTTTGAATGTGTTTCTTGTAAACAGCATATTGTAGGATTCTGGTTTTTAATACATTCTGCTATTAACTTTTGCTTTATGGAAGGACTGATCCACTTCACATTCACGATTATGATTACTAACTGTTTTTCCCTCCGTCCTCTTTTTCCTCCTTTGCTATACTTTTCTCTCTCTTTTCACCCTCTCCCTCCTCAACAGTATTTTGCTTCTGACTACCACTTCCCCTAATCTGGCCTCCCTTCTACCAGCACCCCCTGTTTTCTTTCCCCTCCTTCTTCTGGCCTCCCTTCTATCAGACTCCCTTTCTCTTTCTCCTTTCCCCTCCTATTTCCTTGCAGTGTAAGATAGATTTTTCTACCCAACTGAGTGTGTATGTTATTCCATCTTGGAACCAAATCCAATAAGAGTAAGATTCAAACAATGTTCATCCACACCCTTCTTTCCCTCTACTGTAATAGGTCTATCATGCCTGTTTATTATGTGATATAATTTAGCCCATTCTGCCTCCCCCTTTCCTCTTCTCACAATACAATCCTTTTTTCACCCCTCATCACATCAAAGTCAGCTTATACCCACAATCTCTAAGTATATAGCTAACTAGTCTAAAAGAAATACAGTTAAGAGTTATAGGTATCATCTTCCCATGTAGGGATATAAACAGTTTAACTTTATTTGAATACCAAGGTTCTTTTTTCTTCCTTCCTTCCTTCCTTCCTTCCTTCCTTCCTTCCTTCCTTCCTTCCTTCCTTCCTTCCTTCCTTCCTTTTTTCCTTCCTTCCTTCTTTCCTTCCTTCCTTCCTTCCTTCCTTCCTTCCTTCCTTCCTTCCTTCCTTCCTTCCTTCCTACATTCCTTCCTCTCTGTCTCTGTCTCTCTCTGTCTCTGTCTGTCTGTCTCTCTCTGTCTCTCTGTCTGTCTCTCTCTCTCTCCTATTTATCTTTTATGCTTCTCTTGAGTCTTATATTTGAAGATAAAATTTTCTGTTGAGTTCTGCTCTTTTCATTAGGAAAATTTGAACATTCCCTCTTTCATTGAATATCCATCTTTTCCTTTGAAAGACTTTGCTCAATTTTGCTGGGTAGTTGATTCTTTTGCCCTCTGGAATATCATATTCCAATGCCTACAATCCTTTAATGTAGAAGTTGCTAAGTCCTGTGTAACCCTAAATGCAACTCCTTAATATTATAATTGTCTCTTTTTGGTTACTTGCATTATTTTCTCCTTGACCTGAAAGTTCTGGAATCTGGCCACAATATTCCTTGGGGTTTTCATTTTGAGCTCTCCTTCAGGAGGTGATCAGTGAATTGTTTCAATGAATATTTGAAATATTTTTGTTTCTTGGATATGAGATATCTGGGATATTTCTTGATAATTTCTTGAAGGATGCTGCAAAGTTTTTTTTCTTATCATGGCCTTCAGGTAGTCTAATAATTCTGAAATTATCTCTCCTAGATCTATTTTCTAGGTCAGCTGTTTTTCCAGTGAAGTAGTTTATATTTTCTTCTGTTTTCTTTCATGCATTTGATTTTGTTTGACAGATTATTGATGTCTCATAGAATCATTAGCTTTTACTTGTCCAATTCTAATTATTTTCTTCAATGAGCTTTTGTATCTCCTTTTCCATTTGGTCAATTCTACTTTTTAAGGAGTTGTTTTCTTCAGTTAATTTTTGTTCTTCCTTTTCTAAGCTATTGACTCTTTTTTCATAGTTCTCTTGAATAACTCCTTTCTTTTCCCAATTTTCTTCTACTTCTCTTACTTCATTTTTAAAATCCTTTTTGAGCTCTTCCAAGAGGACTTTTTGGACTTGAGACCAATTCATATTGCCTTTTAGGCTTCAATGGACATTTTGACATTGTTGGCCTCTTTTGAGTTTTTGTTTTGATCTCCTCTGTTGCCATAGTAGCTATCTATAGTCAGGGCTCTTTTGTTTTTTCTTTTGCTTATTTTTAAAAGTTGACCTCTGCTACTGGGGTAAAGGGGACACTTTCCCAAGCTTCTTGCACTGGAGGCCAGGGGCCTGGTCACTGGTTTTCTGCACCAGGGCTTCTGGGACTTGTGGCTTTTCTACTGCACTAGGATGGCCTGGCCTAGTAGCACCTCTTGTGACCTGGCTTCTAGGGTTGGAAGTTTGCTTGCTGTACTGGGGCTGGAGGTCTCACAGCTGTCCTGCTGTGCCACTGGCCTGCTGAGCCAGAACCTTGGGGCCTTAGTTGCTGATCTATACTGTGGCTAAGAGCCTCCTGCTGGCTTGCCTAGACATCCCCTGAGCTGAGTTGTGCTCCCCTTTTATCCAAGAGAGACATACCTTCCCTGAAGTTGTCCTAAGTTATCTTGGGCTGCAAAACTGTTTCACTCTGCCTTTTTTGTGGATTCTGTCACTCTAGAATTCTTTTAGAGGCTTGATTTAACCTCAAGGGGACCTGGAGAGTGTTCAGGCAACTCCCTGGCTTCTCTTCACCATGTTGGCTCGACCCACTCTCTTATCCATTATCTTAAATTATTTCCTTATATTATAAAGGGAAATATCATAAATGTTCTCAGAATCATAGGTTCAGATCTGGAAGGTGTCTTGAAGACAATTGAATCCAACTGCCTCATATCATAGATGAGGACGAAGCTTAGAGATGTTAAGTGACTTGTCCAGGATCACACAGCTCATACCTAAAATAAGATTTGACCTCAGGTCATCCTGACTCAAAGTCCACCCTTCAACCCACTGAACAACCTATATGACTTACTTAAATGCATTGAGATTCAAATGGATCATTGTGAGAGATACCTTGTCTGAAATTCAGAATATGGCTAAGCAGTCCCCTACATTTGGCATAAATGGACTACAGAAGGGAACGTATAACTAGGTACATGAATGTTTTCATAATTTTTATTCAGATTATCACACAAAAGAAATGATTTATAAAATACCAAACATGTTTTAGGTACTACATGACTATTTGTTCCATTAATCACTGAATTTGGAAACTTTTAAAAACTTTTTTTTTTGCTTTTTTTGGGGGAGGGGAAGACAGGGCAATTGGGGTTAAGTGACTTGCCCAAGGTCACATAGCTAGTAAGCATTAAGTGTCTGGAAATGGATTTGAACTCAAGTCCTCCTGACTCTAGGTCTAGTGCTCTATTCACTGCACCATCTAGCCTCCCTAAAACTTACTCTTTTTAATGGATTCATGATATAAGTCTTGCAGATGCTTCCTCCATTTATTCAGATTATCACCTTCCCATACCTTCTGATTCTGGGTGACTCATATCCCTATATTTCCATAGGAAAAAAGGATCTATTTGGTGTGCTAGAAAAGAACAAGCAGGACATATGTTTTAGAAGTATGGCTGGTGTAGGGCAAAATTCATAATCAATAATAGTGATTGAAAATAAGTCCTATTATTGCTGTAGCCCACACTGGTTACTAGAGAGGAGAAGTTATGGAATGGATCCCAGTGAGAGACAATAAACTTTCCCCAAGAGTTACTAAAATTGGAGGCACCCTACCTAGCAAAGTCATTCTCCCATCTCTCTTTGGAGAAAGCTGATATTACAATTAAGAATAGATAAGATAACAAAAGAGAAAAGAGACAGCATTGATTATATAAAATTTTAAAATCTCTTACATCAATAAAACCAATGCAACTAGCATGAAATGAGAAACTAAGTGAGAAAAAAGAAAAGAATCTTGTTTTAATCATCTCTGATGAAAGTCTGATCCAAGATACCTAGGAAATTGACACAAATATATTAGGTGAAAAACTTTTCCCCAATAGATAAATGAGCAAAGAATATGGACAAATGGTTTTTGAAAGATGAAAGAGTAATCAATGTATTGGAGACCTTCCTTCAGTTCTTTTTAAGATGTTTGTGGTTCCAGTGAACCACCCTGACTTGTCTATGAGTTGCCCTTCTTTGTGAACAGCTGGTCCCACTTCCTTTCTTGTTCAACTATGGACTTAATAATGTGAATTCATCCAAAGAAATCATTGTTAGGAACATGTTACAAACTACTTAGGAATCTTGCCATTTAGAAATTCAGTGCTTCAGAAATCATGTTATTCCATAATTTGGAACCATATAATAACACTGAAGAAGCTTACACATGTTTATGTATACATTGGTGATGTCTTACCTTAGCAGAGTATTTGACTGGGGTTGAAATACAATTCAAAATAAATAGAATCATTTTGACCTTTGAGTATCTGTATTTGGGAGTATCACTTGAGTACCATATAGACTATATTTCACTATTTTGATGCTCAAGAAATTGATGCTCAAGTATTAGAACTAATCTTCCTTCACAGTCATATATAAAAATTTTAGTTGGATCTTATTATCAATGGCACATTGATCCATATGTATGTGTATGGCATCCATATACTATCCTTTCTCTTATCACCAGTTCCTAGAATGAAGACAAATATCTTTCAATTGACTCAAAATGGATCCAAATTGATCACACTGGAAGATTTAGTTTACAATGGCCTGATTCCTTTTAGGAATCTACACATCATTCCCAGATCCAGGGTCAGATCTAATGTATTCTTCATTTATAGAAAAGGATGTGCTGGTAAATGTTTAATAATTTGCTCTCCCAAAAATGCATGATGCACGTTCAAGTTTAATTTGCGTTACTAACATTTTCCCATCATTTTCTTAAGTCTTAACAACCAACAAAACAGCAAACCAAGCTCTGGTTGTAGTGTTTGCCAATTTCCATGGTGTAAATATTTATACTGAAAATTTAAGAACTGGCTTTCAAAAGGCAATTCAAGATTCCTCTGGTACAACCCTATGTGGAGCATTGTTGCTGCTGTTCAGTCATTTCCTACTCTTTTTGACCCTATTTGGGGTTTTTTGTTTTTGTTTTTGTTTTGTTATTGTTTTGCAAAGATGTTGTTTGCAAAGAGTTGTTTGCCATTTCCTTCTCCAGTTCATTTTACAAATGAGGAAATTGAGGCAAACAGGATTAAGTGACTTACCCAGGGTCACACAGCTAGTAAGTGTCTGGGGCCAGACACTTTGAGCTCAGGTCTTCCTAATTCCAGGCCCAGAGCACTATCCACTGCACCATCTAGTTGCCCAAGAATATTTATTAATCACTTGCAGCCTTTTGGAGGTGTTGCTCTGAGCCAGAATAGCATTAGCCTTGGAACAGAGGATTGAAACCTGAACTTACAACGGCAGACATTGAGAAGCTATGAAAACCGTGGCTCTTGCTTCAGAGTTTTGTTTGTTTTCTTTTTCTTTGTAATATGCTACTATTCTTTGACTTCTATTAATTAGAGAAACTTGGATGCTTGATACTATACCCTTCAAAGGCCCACCCTGTGTATTCTGTAGTTTCTTATTCACTCTCAACAGATGAGTGACCAAAAACAAAAACACTTGTTTGAACCTGGCTTTGTGTCCGTACCTATTTGTGGAAAATTGATATATTGAAAGTGTCTTTCATTTGAATCTGTGATGAATCCTGCACTTTAGCAAATAAGTAGAAAGAGTGCCACCCAACAAACCAGCCAATCGCCAAAAAGCAAGCAAGCACCACTCTTTCCCTGGTAGAATGTGAAGCAATAAGGTATTCACATTTAACTCAATTGAGATCTAATTTCTTCCAGGATAACTTGTACACTATTGAAGAAATCAGAGGAAGGTCATTGGGAAAAGCTGGGGAAGGCTAAGAATAGCAATATCCCTCATATCACCCTTTGCCATTTACAAATCTGTTTCCTCAACTGACTAAGGTAAGGTCAACAAATCAATGAAGCATTTATTAAGTGTGCAAAGCACTGAGGATACAATTAGAAAATGAAAACAGTCTCTGTTCTCAATGAGCTCACTTTCTAATAGTGGAGATAGCAACATGGAAGGTTTTAGCTTTAAGTTGGATTAAAAAAATTCATAGTCCTTAGGGTGCAATAGCAAATCAGATGTGAATATTTCTTCTTTAATGTCATTTCCAATGAAAAAATCACCTCAGTTTTTGATATTGAATTATTTGACAGTGCCAAAGACTTTGGTGGTAAGAACTTTCCTTTCTGGGTATTGAGTAGGAAGGAATCTGCAGATGAAGCTGCCAGGTTACATCTCCACAGGGTTTGCTTGCAAGGCTGATGGCCTAGGGAGCCATGCTGGAAGCATTACTATTCTGAAGGTTCTTGGGTTCAGCACCTTGGACTCTACCAAGATCTCCGGGAAGAGGGTGGTCAAGGTGGTGGTGATGGTCTGACCCTCCATGCACATATGTCTCTTTTCTCTCCTTTAAGGTACCCTGGTACTTCAATTAGACTGGGTTGGCTGCCCTGTTTGTGACAGGTGTTTACCAAAGATCAGAATCCACAGATTCTTTTCCATTAGAGTAGCTTCCTTCCATGTTGTGGTGAGCACTGAAATGGAAGCAGTGCTGGTGGTCTGAGGGCTGTTGTCATTCCTAGGGTTCCTATGCCAATCTGCCTTTTGGTGACAATTGGTCAGCAATTGGTGGTGGTGGTGCTGGAGAAGGTAGGTCCTCTCTCTACAAAGATTTCTTCCTTCAGTAACGGCTGGCTAGGAAAAAGTTGTGTTTGTTTATGGGGCCTTACTTTCCTCAAGGCTCTTGGGCACAGGATCCTGGACCATCTCTAGGATCTGAGAGGTGATGAGTGATGACTCTGAATTTGTCTTGAAATTTGATTTGAGTGTGTTTCTCTCAGCCATGGAGATTGCTAGCAATTACTGTCAGTTCCATGATTTGGACTCCAGTCATCTGTAGGGAGGTACCATGTCCTTTTCACTCCACCACTTTCACCATCAGTGGTCTCATTAAGGTAAAATAGATTATTGTCATTCTGTTCTGTCTGTCTGAACCTACAAAAGTTGTGAAGGGCATTGCTGGTTATCATGAGCACAACTGAGTCTTAAGATAACAAGTTAATATTTCATCCATGGATACCAGAGTGTTAATGGCTAAGTATGCCAGTGGAGGGGCTGAGCACATGTGCAGCTATTTGCCTGACACAACTTCTGCTGTCATGGCCTATTAGAACCAGTTTACATGTGCATGTCGAATTTGATGAATATGTATGTGACCTCCTTCAGAGCCATCACTCATTGGACTATAGCCCCCATGGCAGAAACAACAGCACCTCTCATTAAACACAGCTTGAGTTACAGGCATGTTATGTTAATATTTCTTCAGAACTTTAGGGGGTTTTCTTCTTGTTCTAATAAATCGTGTGAAGAAAATCATTTAAAAGTATAATTGATTTTTAAAAATCCCTACCACTTTTCTCATTTTCTTCTTAACCATTTTATTTGGTGTGTGAATTCGGGAAGGATCTTTACTCAGGAACTGTCCGGGACATTTCACCTTTGAACCCAGTCCCCTGACTTCCTAACTCTGAAAAACAACCTCTTAGAAACCCAGCAAAATGGAATAAAGCCTCCTGTTCAGAGTCTCAAACCTCATGTAAAATCAGATAACTTCTGAAGATTGGAAGGTTAGTGAAAATTCAGATGTGGAGTCACATGAGCACAGCCTTGGACCAGTCTCTGAAACAGAAGAGGCTTGGTTCTCTTTGCAAATAACTAGAAACAAAACATTCCCCCAGAAGCAGTTCGAGGTATAGGAAGGAGTTTGTTTATCAGTGACTCCTTGGGTTGGGATACCTCTCAAGCTGTAAAGTCCATCAGTCTAGGCTGGTCTCTTTCAATGCAAGCTGGCTGTATGTATAGGCAGACAGGGCAGATAAGTCTCTTTGGAAGGATATAAGGCAGCAAGACTGTGGAATTTGAAGGCAGACGACTCGAGTTCAAATCCTAGTTCTGAGGAAATTTACTACCTGTGTGATTTTGGTTGCCCACTTACCCTATCTGGGCTTCAGTTCCTCATCTGTGAAATAAGGGGCTTGATCACTAGATGACCTCTAAGATCTCCTCGAGCTTTCCCATCTACAGAGGGCTACTGGAAGCATCACACTCCCTCCTGGATGCTTCTGCTATGACCCCATCCTATTTAATGGCTTGATTCGATATTCTTTAAATTTGATAATGTGAGTACTCTCAGCTTCTCCAACACGGATCTTAAAAGTGGGCATGGTCAGGAAAAAACCTCAAACGCTACCTCCTACAGGAAGCTTTTGCCAGCTCCTCTCACTGCTAGGGTTATCTCATAACTAGTATTGATCAATCTTGTATATACCTGTTTATGTATATGCTGTCTCCCCATCAGAGTGCAAACTCACTTACTATTTTTGCCCTTTTTGTGGCATCCCTAATGGTTTGCACAGTGCTAGGCACATTGTATGTGTTTAAGAAATGCTGGCTGACTGCTTGGTTGGTTGATAAACCTGGTGATGAGCTTCTGAACTCGTCCAAGCTGGTTCTCAGGCAAAGGTCATATGGTCCTTCACTAGGTCCAGCTGGAGAGGACCTATGTGGAACATGTGCTCTGTGGGCATAGCTTTTACTAACCCAGGTTCACCTCCATGGCAGGATGAGATGCTGAAATGAAGCACCCACAGTGTATTCATTCATTTGATGGGTAGGTATTCTGTGCTTCCCACATGTTGGGAAGATAAAATATAGCTTCTGAATTCAAGGAGCTTACAATCTACATGAAGAAGGGAATTTATATACATAAAACATTTGAGTCAGAGCACAAAGCAGTATATGCTTAGGTACCAAGATAAGTGCCCCAGGCACCTCATTATCAGGGACCTCAGCATCCTACCTCCGCCCCTCCTCCAATCCTCCTTTTCCTTTTGTGTACTGTCACTAGATTGTAAGCTCCTCTCTGGAAGGTGCCGTCTTTCTTTTTCATATTTGTATCCCCAGACCTTAGCATAGTACCTAGCATATAGTAAGAGCTAAATAAATGTTTACTGACCTACTAACTACTACATGTCTGGTACCAAACTGGTCACTGGAGATAAAAAAGACAAAAACAAAAATGGCCCCTTTCCTCAAGGAGGGTACATTCTCCTGGGTGATAGCTTATGTGGATATAATGCTTTATGCTTATAGAATGGCTGGTATATTGTAAGGGCTTAATGTTTCCTCGAAAAACTGACAAAACACATAAAATACAATGGCTCTTATTTTCCTAATAACAATTCTGTGACATAAGTAGTACAAATATTACTATTCCCATTTTATCGATGAGCTAACAGAGGCTCAGAGAAGCTCAACAACTTTCTCCAGGTTCCATGATTGTCAAGGGCCAGAGCTCAAACACAAGCCCTTGTCTTGCCATCCAGAGTCCCCTTTCCCTTCAGCCCATCTCCATCCTGATTGGGAGGCTCCCTTTTACCTTTTGACCCTTCCCAAATCCTCATCATTCATGGGAAACTGTCTCTAGTTCTAGTGCAATGCAGAATGCCAATGTTTAGTCCTGTACTTCCCGTTAAATATCAGTGAATTGGAAAGTGACAAATAGTAACAGCTTCCTAGATCCCCAGAATCATGTGTGTGGCAGGAGTCTAAGTTACCAGAAGAGGAGCCCTTGGATGTGCTGGCTTCCAAGAGCTGCCACTGGGGGCTTCTGGGGAGAAAAGTTCATTGTATAGACCATTGATCTTCTCTCACTTGAGAGGCCCCCAGCTGGCCTCAGCCTCAGCCTCTGTGGCCAAAGCAATCTCTACCATCCTTTATAAATCTAGCACCATTCCTGCCAACAGGCAGTGCAAGACATTTTCTGTTCTACTATCTGCCAACCAAATGGCCCTGCAGCATAAGGTTCCAAGTTTCCTCAGTCTCATAAAACTCAGCTAAATGAAGCAATGGTGCCATGAAATCTGCGTTTATCTTGTGCACCTGATACTTCCCATCACAATGATGGAGTAGTTACCTAATGTCAGAACATGGTTGGGCTCGTTAGGAGGGCATAAAGGCAACTGAAAAGAGAGTAGCTGTGAAGGCTGAATAGAAGCAGCAGCAGTCTGAAATCCCCAGCCACCCCAGAGAAATGGTTAGAGATGAAGCAGCTTTCAAAAGAGGGAGGGAAGGGAAGTCAGTACTTAGGATGTTCCAGATGATCAGTTACAGGCTAGGAGATCATAACACTGCCGGACCACCTGTGCAATTAGGTTAATAAGTGTCCTAACTTTGGAGGGATGGTCCTTCTCTCTAGCTAGCCTCACAGTGTCACCAGAACAGCCCTGGGGAAGCTGGATATCTGCTTCATTGCCCACGATTGTGTGTCTGTCTCTCTCTCAGGGGTACACTTTTATTTTTGGTGGCATAGATGATGGATTATATTGCAGAATTTATTTTATATACTCTACCCAGAATTAGGGTTTTCTGAAGGTAGTGAGTATGTATATTATTATACACACATGAAAATGTTTTCCCAGAGGCTAGTGATGGTCTTGATAGCTTCAGGTAAATTATGAGAAAAAAATTCTGTACATAAGTGAATTTTAGTTTCATGTACAATTTATGTGCTTTTCATAAAAGAACCAAAATAATCTTTTTTTTTTACTTTTTCTGAACTGATACCCACAATAGTGCCTTGTGCCTACTAGGCATCTAATAAAGTTTTCCTTAATTTGAATTGAATTAATCCTAGCCCTCTGGAGGTTCCCTAGTTGTCTTTAGAAGAAAAAAAAAAGAATAATGAGACTCTTGATTACCCTAACAAACTGAAGTCCTATTGTACCTCCTTCCTCCTTAATACAAGACTCGTTCACTTCTGTACTCCTATTTCATTTGGGGTCTGCCCTGGGCCATTTAGCATATTGCTTCTTCACTGTCTAATTCTTTTATGATTATTGGTCCTGTTTCTACAACTAGAGTTTAAGTATTTTGAAAGAACAGCTTGTGTCCCAGTGCCTAGAACAGTGTTAATACACACAGCTGCTGCCTGACCACCTAACTAAGACAAAAGGTAGGAAGGGAGGATGAGGAGTAGCTTGGGACAGGACTAGACACCATCCTTTATGACAATCATATGAAAGGATTAAGAAAATTTAGCATTATTGAGAATATATGTGAGAGTATATGTGTATGTGTATGTGTGTACTTGTGGTGTGTAAATATATAGAAAGAACTAGAATTAGCTTTAGGTAACTGAAGGGCTATTGTGTAAATTGATCATGTCTGTGAGTTAATAAACATTTACTAAGCATCTAAGTGATGGGAATACACAGAGATACAAAAGATCATTCTAAAACTGAAGTTCCTTGTTCTAATGGGGAAGACAACATGCAAAGAGTTATGTACAAACAAGATACACATGTAAGCATATATATATATACGCGCATGCATATATACATATGTGTATGCATATACACATGTATATGTGGATATACTATATATCTGTTTGTACATAATTCTTTGCATGTTATCTGTATGCATATTTATATACGTATATGCATATGATACATTTACATGTGTGTGACAAATTGGGGCACATAGGTGGCACAATGGATAGAGTACTGGGCCAGGATTCAGGAAGACTAGAGTTCAAATCCAACCTTAGACACATATTAGCTATGTGACCCTGGACAAGTCAAGTCAAGACAAGTCAAGTTAACCTCAGTTTCCTCATTTGTAAAATGAGTTGGAGAAAGAAATGGCAAAAGACTTCAGTATCTTTGCCAAGAAAACCCCAAATGGGGTCACACAGAGTTGGATAGAACTAAAAAATGTCTGAACAACAAAATACTAAATTGATTAGAGTCTCAGAGGGAAGGCTCAAGAATTAAGAAAGATCAGGAAACACGACCGATAGAAAGCAGAGATTATAGCTGGAACTTGAAGAAAGCCAGGAAAGCCAGGAGTTGGAGATGAGGAAGTAGAGCATTCCAGGAATGGTTGACAACTAGAGAAAATGTCCAGAACTGAAGAGTGGAGTGCCTCATTTGATCAGCAGTAAGAAGGCCAGCATCACTGGATCTCCGAATTTGAACCATTGAACCATTAATGACTACTCTTTGGGTCCTGACATTCAATCTGATGCACGTCCATCTAATTATAGTGTTGTCTTGTTCACATCTCTCTCCCTAAAATAAAAATTGCATGAGAAGCTTTGTCAAATGTTTTGCTAAAATTTAAGTAAACTATGCAGCATTATCCCTCTATTCTACTAAACTAGTCACTCTACTGGGAGAAAAAAAGGAAATGAGGTTAGCCCTAGAAGACCTATTTTTTTATGCAACCATACTAGCTTTAGGAAGCACCACTTCCTTTTCTACATATTTACTAATGACCCCTTTAATAATGTATTCTTGCACAGAGGATTTTAATGGGTTTTATTTGTTTGTTCTTGGGTATGTATGTCATTGACCCAGTGGTATGCTGATAAATGTTTAAAAAACAGCTTTCTGGGGGGAAAATATATGCCTGACATATTTTTAAGTTAAATCTGATTTATTAATATTTTTGCCATCACTTTCTCAAGTTTAGATAATCCACAACACTAGAGACAAAGCCTGAATTTGGAGCATTCATAGATTTCTGAAGCTTAAATGCTCACACTGAAATTTTAACAATTTGTTT
The DNA here is from genome assembly GCA_011680675.1 of Gymnobelideus leadbeateri. NCBI lineage: Eukaryota > Metazoa > Chordata > Mammalia > Diprotodontia > Petauridae > Gymnobelideus > Gymnobelideus leadbeateri. The sequence continues at coordinate 290,572 of WOXC01002844.1, forward strand.
GCTTTTGCAGGTAAAAGCAGGTTCCAGCAGATGCCTATATGGATCCCTTTTGCACCTCTACTGAAGCCTATAGAGTCTTCATAATTTTTTAAAATAATTGAACCAAATCCTAATTTTCATTTAGAGGTTAGTGAATATAAAGATATTTTTCTTCTTTTTTCCCCATCCAAATTCCCCTGGCTCCCTGAAAACTTCCTCCCTGCATCCCAGGTTAAGAGCTCCTTATCTAGGACTTTGCCAAGAAATCAGGTGAAGCTTACTGGCCTTTATTTTTCATTAAGTAGCATTTTAGTAGCATTTGAGAGTTCTCATGAGCTTGACATGTATTATCTGATTTGTTCCTTCAAACATAAGAATGCACAAGTATTGGCATTTCACTGTTACAAATGATAAAACTAAGAGTCTGAGGTATTAAGTAACATTCTCCAATCATATAGCTAACAAATAGGAGAACTGGGTCTCAAATCTAGGTCTTCTTGATTTTAGGTCCAGTGCTCTTATTACACCACTGAGCATGTTCCCCCATGTGGTTGTTGGCATGCCAGGGCCCTGGGAAATCAGTAATAATTTGAAAAATATTTCAAGGTTTCTGTTTGTTGATTGGGATTTCCTTTTCTCTTTCATGCTTCATCATGTCCCCTGGCTAGGAATTTGATAAATTCTCCTTTGACAAGGAGAAGGTGTTGAAGGACCACCACTACGGCCACCACCATCACCATCATTCTTTCCCAGACAAGGACAGCACAGCCAAAGAATCTCCACCAAAATTACTGTGAGTGATTGAAGAGACACATGGCTATAGGTACTAAAAAGAAACCTTGGGCAATGTAAGAGCAGCTATGTTCTCACAGGTTTTTCTCCATTCAAGGAAAAAACACAGGCTGGTGTGGGTAAGTGAAACTGGAAATGTTTGGAATGGATCCTGAGAATGAATCATCTGCTGACAAATCCTGCCTGTTTTTTGACCTATCCATGTCTAGAGTTACATCCAAAGTAAAGTAACTTGCAGCCTCAGTTCCTTTCCCAGAATGCAAAGCAAAACTGACTTTGCAACCCAAAGAGGGCCAAGCATTGAGATTCAGTATCTTTTATGTGCTAGGAGGGCATAAATAGTAAGCAAATCCTTTCTGAATTTAAAACATATGCACACACACACACACACACACACACACACACACACACACACACACACCGACCCCCCATATTCTACCAAGGGCATAGCTGTTTAGCAAAGTCACTTCTTTTCCCAAGAAAGAGTATGAAATAGTGTTGGCATAAGTTGTGGGGAGAATTTGAAAACTGCCAATACAACCAAAGTGAATGGCACAAATCAACTAATTCGTTATGAACCAGGAAGTATCTAGTTTATTTCTCATCCTGTTCCATGGCTAAAGGGGACAACTAATGTCAAAATATAAGATGGAGAGAAGTTCTCATGTTTCATAATGCTGAATCTTTTCCAAATGAGTTCTTGCTTCATTGATGCAACATCAAGGTGAAGTATGACATACCTATCAGGTTACTTGTAAAATAGAAGTCATATTAACCCTCTGATCTCTGCCCTATAGAATCGATTGGGTTTTTAGACTGGCTTTTGATTTCACTGGTTTTGGATATCCCTGGTTAGAAAACAAATAACCCAAAAAGTCCCTTTACCATTGTATATTGGAATATCTTCTCAGTCAGTTTCTATGACAGGCAGGATTTGAAATGTGGTCTTCCTGATTCAGAGGCCAGCTCTCTAACCACTACTACCCCACAGCTGCCACTTGTAGAAACTACTGAGAGCTAATAATGATAATAACAATAATTCATATTTTATTAGCTCTTTTGGGTTTATAAGGCTAGATAGATTAGATAGATGGATAGATAGATACATATAGAGAGAGTGAAAAAGAAAGAAAGAGAAAAAAAAGAAAGGAAGGAAGGAAGAAAAAGAGAAAAAGCAACATAGAGCATTTTGTTGTTGTTGCAATAGAGATACATATCCCTTTTTTAATCTCTGAAACTTTTTTTTTCTCTTAAAGAACAGTCTTAATCCCAAATCACTCTGGTCCCAAACCAAGCCCTGCTTGGTCACTATTTGGGCCCTGATTGGCTCAGAATGAATGCAAATAACAATTGTTTGTGTTTTGGCCACAAACCCTGAAGGTCTTCCCCTTCCTTTTGAAGAGGCCATTCTTTGCCTCGTTTTTTAAAGCCTTAGTCACTGAGCAGGCACTGCTTCAGTCAAACTGAGACCTGTTAAAGACCTTAGTTTGAAAAGCTCAAGGTCTCCTATTGCATCCTGGGCCATTTCCAGTTGTCCTGATCCATATCTGGCCACTGGACCCAGATGGCTCCGGAGTAGAAAATGAGGCTGGTGACTTGGCACAGCATCCCAATTCACTTGCATGTCATGGTCCTCTTCCACAACAAAGGACAAACAGCAGCAGAGGTCCATATAAAAAAAAATGCTCTGTCTCTCTATTCACTCCATTCTCCTCTAGGTTCTATTCTTGACTCTCTGGGATTCTTTCTCCAAAATAATAAAACAACCTGCTGACCCTGGGGAATCACCCCATCCCGGTGACCAACACTTTTCTCTGATTGTTCAGATTTTTCCAGCATGCCTTTATAGGTACCTTTCCCACCTATCCCACCTTTCAGCTCCTTTTTCTGTTATTTCCCCCATTAGAGTGCCACCTCTTTGAGGACAATAACTGTTTTTGTTTTGTTTGCCTTTGTATTCCAAACCCTTAGCACAGTGCCTGGCAGAGAAAGCCCTGAATAAATGAATAAATGAAAGAATGAATAAATGCTTGTTGATTTATCTTGAGTAGCTTATATTCTAATAGATGAAAACAACACTTAAACCCTAGAGGAATGGAGGAGGAGGGACTGATACCCAAGTTGGGACATAATGAGAGGATGGCAGGAAGTGACATCATAGCCTGATTCCAGGCTAGCCTATCTTTGGGAGTTGTGTTGGGGAGGTAAGGCAGGAGAAGAAACTTGATTTCTGACAGGGCAGAGATGGTAGAAAGTGAGATCTTTATGAGGAGACTATGTGCTTTTTTGCATAAATTATCTCATTTGCTCCCACAATAACTCTGTGAAGTAGATGCCATCTTTTTATAGATGAGGAAACTAAACATCAGATAGATTAAATGAGTTGCCCAGAGTTAGACAACTAGGATTTAAACCCAACAGGATTTAAAACCAGGTCTTCCTTACTTGAAGGCAGCTGGGTGATTCAGTGATAGAGTGCTAGACCTGGAATCAGGAAGAGCTGAGTTCAAATCTCACCTTAGACTCATACTAGCTGTGTAATCCAGGGCAAGTCACTTAACCTCTGCCTTAGGAAGGAAATGGCAAGTTACTCTAGTATTTTTGCCAAGAAAATCTTATGGACATTATTGTTATGTTATGTTCCTTAGAAAGAGTCAGACATGATTAAGAGTCAGACACTATCCAATACGCCAAGCTGGGCATGGGTGTACTTGCACAGATTTTGCATGTAAATATGCATGTGTGTAGCCAAAGAATTGGCCTCAGAGTCAGGAACATCTGTGTTCAAGGCCCGCTTCTGCCATATCCTGGCTGTTTGACTCTGTCCCAGTCATATAACATCTCAGTGCCTCCAGGCACATGTCTATATTGCCTATAGGCAAATGAATACAAAGAGCTCATTAACCTTGTTAAGAGACAGCTTTCTCATCAAGAGTTCTATACACACATTCATAAATATGTGTATATACATATATGAGCTCATTCTGTCTCCATGTATATGATTATGTGTGCCTCAAGCTAATTTAAATAAGGTTGTTTTGGTTTTTTTTTTTTTTTCATTGAAGGGAATTCCATTTTATTGCACTCTGGTGAGATAAAGAACATCATTGCTTCTGTGGCCTTCTTTGCAATTTCCTATACCATCCACAAGCCCCAGTGATGTAATTTCTAATAAAGCAGCATATTTATAAAGACATTAAGGAAGTACAATATTGAGATAAGCTTATGTGGGTAGAAGCAGATTGGTATCAGTCACTCCCCAATGTCATCTCTGGGAGACTGCTTAGGTTATAGCTCAGTAGGGTTAGAAGGATGGGGTGCTGAAGAATTAGTTACATGCTTTTAAGAATTCCTCCAAGGCTGAAGGGAACTTATTGGTATAGTCATTTCAACTAGCTATTCTTATGGAAACTGCATGCAGTTCCTGGTATGAGGAAATTCTTAAGGGGAGCATGTTAGCCCTTACAATTAAAGAACAGTGATGCAATGCAGCTGACAAATGTTTCAGTTAATGTTTTATATCATCAGTCCTTTTTTCACGGACATCTATGTCCTATATCTCTTTGTTTTGCTTTTTGTTTTTTACAAATTTTTATTTATTTTCTTCTTTTTTTTCCCCTCCTAGCCACTGAAAAAAAATTAATAATGAAAGACAAAACCCTTATAACAAATATGTGTAGTCAAGCAAAACAAACCCCCATGTAATCCAGTTCTGCTACCTGAGCCATATTTTGTATCTTGATTTCAACACCCTTCTGTCAGGAAGTAGGAAGCATAAAGCATCATCATTCTCTTCAGTCTACTGGAGTAATTATTGGTTATTGCATTGATCAGAGTTCTTATGTTTTTCAAAGTTATTGTCTTTACAATTTTTGGTGGAGGATATTGTGATAGCTATTGAAAGAGGTGAGAAGAAATTTTTAAAAAGAAATGATAGAAAACATCAATATAATAGTAGTGAATTTTAAATTTGAAAACAGACTAAACAATCATATACCATTTAATGCAAACTGCATAGAACTATATTTCCAAGTCTCCTTGCATTGCAATGTGACCTATCAGAAAACAGAATGGAGTGATGGATAGATGGTGCACTGGCCCTGGAGTCTGGATTACCTGAGTTCAAATCTGGCTTCAGACACTTAACACTTACGAGCCATGTGACCTTGGGTAAGTCACTTAACTCCAGTTGCCCTGCCCTTTCCCCTCTGAAAAGCAAAAAAAAAAAAAAAAGAAGAAGAAGAATGGAATAGTGCTTCATTCTTAGGATATAGAAATGTATGGGGGTGAGGAGTGAGGTAAAACAAACTCCCTTCTCAAAATACTGTGTGCTGGAGTGGGCACATGTACATAATATATCCTATACTGGACTACGTCTCTCAGAAGTGTGTGTGTAAGCTCTTCTGTGCAACATTATTCAAGATATTCTCTAGATTTTTAGGTGTTTGGGATTTGAAGAGAGTACAGAATATCAAGGGTCAACTGTAGATGAGAAACAGTGGGGTAAATGAGTTGGCTTCCTCTGTTAGGATCCTGCTGAGGCAATTGAGAACAGGTGAAAGGATTTAAAGTGAGCAGAGGACTGAGCTGAAACTAAGAGGATATTGATAGCTAAGTGAGTGTAGAGGGTTGTGAGGTGTTGCAGGAGCGGAAGATGAAGAGGGAGAGGGAGAGAAGACAGTGCAACTTCCAATAACAGTACTATATCTGAAACTAGCTATTTCTTTTGTAGAGACGGGATAAGATAGGATTGAAATGGAGAATTTGTTCATAATCTGCCTTGGAAGCACGGGCATATAAATAGGTGATGAGAATGCTTAATTTAATTCCTTCCTAATAAATTGCTAATCTGTTCGAGTAAATTTGTTTTACCTAGATCTCCTTTAAAAGAGGGCCCATGAGTTGTGTATTTTAATGGAGACTGACCCAAAGAATACTTTGAATCCAAGTATCTCTTTCAAAGAACTGTATTGAGGTGACTTCCAGACTACAATTTATGATGACTAAATGATAATGTAACACTCCATACACCACTTATACATGCCTGGTCTATTGTCTAGTTGACAACATAGCAGAGGAAAATTTATTTTTTTTCTAATAACAGGGGACACGTTTTCATTTTTTTCCCATAGAGTTTCATATTCCCCACACTGTTTAGTAGAGATGATAATAAGTTAAAATAACCAAAAGACAGGAAATAATTTTTAAAAAGAGCTACAAAGTAACCTATAAAGCTATAAACCAGAAAATCAGTAAATGGATATTTAAGAATTGCCTTTTTTTGTTTGGGGGTTTTTGTTTGGTTGGATTGTGGGGTTTTTTTCGGGGGGCGGTGCAATGTGCTATAGTGTGATGAACATTAGTCTTGGATTGGATTCTAGTGCTACTAACCTTGGGCAAGGGATTTAATTTTTCTGTATAAAGAATAAGAGGCAGCAGATGGCTGTGTTTGGCAGCCACAATTTACCAACAGGTATTCACTACCATTATGATTGCTATTGCAGAATTTCAAAGGGTCAGTTCAGTGTCAGCTATTGCGTGGTGGTGGAGAAAGCTGGGGGAGCTAACCCCTGAGTACTGGTGTTGATGGCTCAGTCAAAGACACAAAGTTTGTGACTCCAGGTCCAAAGCTTTCCGTATTCACTGTCCTGACTCAGTGCCTACCATATGCCAGGCACTGTGCTAAGGGCTGGAATTACAAAGACAAAAATGAAATAGTTCTTACCCCCAAGGGTTCACATTCTCTTAGGTAGGACATAAATTATATATGTAAAGTATATGTAATTTTTAAAAGGTAGTTTGTGGAGGGATAGAAGTAATATTTGAGGGCATTCAGGAACAGTTTTGTGGAAAAGTTGGTACATGACTTGAGTGTTGAAGGGAACTAGTAATTCTAAGATGTGGAGGTGAAGAGGGAATATGTTCTGGGCAAAGGGAACAGTCAGTGTCTAGGTAAAGAATGGAGAGATGGATGGAATGTCAGGTGTGAGGAACAGCAAAAAGGTAGTGTGGTTGTAACATAGAGTGCAGGAAAGAGAGAAAAAGGTGGATTAAGGGAGATGATTACAAAAATAATTTATATTTTAACCAAAGAGCAATAGAGAGACAATCAAAATATATTGAACATCACTATAGTTGTGAAGAGTGAGATGTGAAAATAGAGAAGAAAGTGAGAATGATATGAATACATGAAAGCAATGTGAATCATTGTTTGGGTGTTTTCACTGTGCTGAGAAAGAGGAAAGGAATTTTTCCTTTGGGTGTGGAATCCTAAAGTTACTTCTAGTCGTATTTAGGACTGCCCAAGTAAGGATTTGTGGCACCAATTGTGTTTTGGCTCCATGACAATGTGTTTTTTCCCTGGGTCCTAGTGCCAAACATACACATATATGCATACATATGTGTATATGTATGTGTGTAGTAGATATATACATATGTATATAGAAACACAAGCATATACATATGCTTGTGTGTATGTAGTATACAGATTGTTACAGAAGTATATTTATAGCCTAGGAGTCACCTCAATATAGTCATTTAAAAGTGACACCCTGGTTTAATGGACTCTTTGAATTAATCCCTATTAAAATTCATAACTCATGACTCCTCTTTTGAAAGTTTTACAAAATAGCTAATACACCCATTTTAAGCAAAAAGTGTTAAAGAGATAGCAATAGGGAGCAAGGAAAAACTATGGCATCTTCATGGACTGTGATGATGTTTGGTTCTGGCCAAATTTATATCTGAGAAAGGGACCTACCCCTATGGGTATTAGTTCTTACATCTTCAGAAAAAATGATTGGACTAAATGATTTCTCAAATCCCCTCCAGAACTAGGATTTTATGACTGCCTCTCATGAATCTCTTTCCCATACAAGAACCTCAGGTTTCTCTAAATCCTATTGACTGTTATGTTAAAAGCTGATCATAGACAACATAATTTGAGCCATTTGGAGAGGAATATGGACTAGAGGAGAGACTTTTTCAAGAACCTAACACTCTACCCTACTCTCATCTTCTCTCTATTCAACTTAAGGAAAAACAAAACCCTTGAAACTAGCTACTCTTTTGATGCTAAGTAAGTTATTTTTTTTCTAGATTAGCATAGAAACATTAGTGCCAGGACATCTACGGCACTTCAGAATTTACTTGCCTCTTCTAAGGTAAAAGAATGAATTTAGCTCTTTGGGGAGATTCAGTTAATTACATGAGCACTGAACTCACTCCAGGGAACATAGTCAACATTTCTATGGAATTGACTCTCAAATATGTCCCACCATAATACCTAATTACATAGAAGAGTACATCAGTTAAAGTATGTTAAGCCAATTTTACATGTAATAATAAAAAGGAACATTAATAATCTGAGAGAAATAATTCATTTTGACAGTTGATATTATAGATTAAGAAAGACACAGGGAGGTGTCTTACACTACTGTGAGGAATGATAATTGGTCTTAAATCCCTTACAGGTTTTATGAATAATTTGTTAGGCATGTTCCATTCTATTTATACATTTTGGGAATTCTTTGAACCATGATCTCTAATATACAAAATATGTAGAAACACCATGTATAACACTTCATATTGTTTGGACTACATCTAAAATATTTTGGATCTAGAGTAATTCCAGAATACAAAGGTTCTCAGATTTGTCTCAGAGCAGACAAAACTTACTTGAGTCACTTTTATAGTAATTCAAGCCTGAATTTAGATTTCTGGTATTATTTAGGACAAAGAGGCAAGCCAAATCTACAAGCTTTATTAAGCACCTACTTTCTGCCAGTAAAAAGCAGCAGGGACACAGATAAAAGCAGAAAGACTGTCCATGCCTTAACAAGTTTACATTTTAATTGCAGAAGACAATATATAAAAGGAAGTGAAAAGACAAGGGACTAGGACAGGGCAAGGAGTAAGCAGGGCAGGTAACTGAGTAGAAGTATGGTAGAGAAAAGTTCAGAGAGTCAATAGTAGGTCAGAGAAAGGAATGTAGCCTTGACTGTCCCAGGTGTCTTCCTTAAAATGGAGGTTCTGGGAGGAAGCAGAAAATCACAGGAAAGGTCCAAAGGACTGGAGGTATATTTCTAAGATGAGAAGTCCAGAGGGGGACTTGTTGAGGAAACTAAGACAGACAGAGAAGCGACTTACCCAGAGTCACCCAGTTTGAAATTGTCTGAGATCACATTTGAACTCAGGTCTTCCTGTCTCTAGCTCCACGACTATACCACTATGCCACCTAGCTGTACCTTTCCTCAGCTTAAAATACAAATTACCTTTCTGATTAAAGGAAAAAACAAACAAACAGAAGCAGCATTAGGCAGATAGGCCTTCTTTTTCATTGTCAGGTGTTCCTTCCGTATAGCACTCCTTTGAAGACTGGTTAACACTAGTATGTACTTTTAATTGAGCCACCACAATAACTATAAATCATTTCAATTAACATTAACTTCTATTGTGGCAGATATAATTAAGAATACATATGTGACAATTTCTGCCTTTTATAATGAGCCTTCCTCGTAATCACTATTGGAACTACAGTATTAAGTATAATTACTAAGTAATCTACGAGACCATAGAATTACTTTGTAATTATATCATATTTTCCTAAGCATAAAACATGGGGTTACTTTCAAAGTAAAGCACCATAATGACATTTAGCAATGTGTGACATTTTTTGATGAAACTGTTTCCATAAAGTAGGAGTCAACTTCTATACTCTTCGTGTTTTGGACATTTCAAACTACAGGAAAATCAACCACCAAGGTATCTTCTCAAAAGGTATATACCTCTTATTATTAAATATCTTTTTCTAACATTTTGAGAAAAAATTGTCTAAACTCACAATCATTTTGTTTCAGGGCCAGAAACATTCCAGATGTCATTAGGTCTCTACACTAAAAAGTGAGTCTGTATTCAGTATTGTGGAATGGGATTTCTAAAAACAGCCATAGCATAGTCTGCAGTGAATTCTTTGGCAGGAAGCTTGAACAGCTCAGTAAAATCTTCTGGACATATTTTCAAAAAGCATTTTCAGCTAAGATAACTTTTTGTATAACAGCTGCTGGACACATATTCGAAAAGATCTTTGCAAAAACATATTTCCCTAAACAGCAACTATGTGACCAAGTTTCTCAACCACCCATTTCATTATCCGTGTATAAAATGTACACACAGATTTTCCAAGAATAGCTTAGAATGAAGAAAGGACTTCCCTCAAAGTCTAGAAATACAAATTTAACAGGCATTTATTAAGTTTGCATTTGGTGCATGGAAGTGGGCTAAGTGATAGGTTTAAATATATGTAAAAGCAAACATAGCATGATCTCTACTCTCAAGGGTCTAATAGTCTAATGAGATACGGAGGGGCTGAGAGATATAACACGTCTACAAAAATATTGTGATACAAGGTAGAATTCACGGGAACCAAAGCAGAGATTTAAAAAAAGTTTTCAAGCAAGCAAAGATGGAGAGTTTACCTTATGCCCGCTATTGTGCTAAAGTTATAGAGGGATACTACAAAGGATGTATATGCTATGCTCCCTAACCACAAAATATCTTCCAGTCTAATTGGAATAAAAAGATGGATACACATTAAAGGCATCAGAGAATAAGACAACATATACTGAAGTGAGAAATTGTCTGGTAGTCAGTTATTTTATATGATATTTGTGGAAAATGGAAAATAGACAAACTTAAAGAGAATGGACTTGAGATAATGACAGAGGAGAGCCTAGAACCTTGGTAACCTGTCTCTTAGTAAAGGGTTTTTTTGTTGTTGTCTTTTGTTTGGTTTTGTTCTTTGTTTTCTACATTTTCACCATGTGGTTTCATTAGGGAAGCCTTCTCAAAGAAGAGTTGAAAATAAATATATGCAATCACAAATTGATGTAAACATAAAAGGCCAAGATCCTTCAAATGAATCAATCTATTAACCAGTTAAGTAAACAACTAAGTGTTGAGAAAATTTCCCATAACCTCACCACAGTGTTAGCATGTCTTTAATCAATTCAAAATGATTAGGCTATATGGTCATTGGATGAATGTAGATGTTGTTATGTAGGGAACATCTATGGCTAAAAGTGGCTGAAAGAATCAGATATACCTTGTGTCATATGTGGAGAAAACTAGTAGCCAGTCAATTAGTGGTAGAGGACTCCTCATTTGGGAGCTGAAGATTTCAGTCTGAGAAGGAATTGCTCTTGGGGGAAAGTCTCTATCTCTGTCTCTTTTCTGTCTCTCATGGTGTGTGTGTGTGTGTGTGTGTGTGTGTGTGTGTGTGTGTGTGTGTGTGTGTGTGTGTGTGTGTGTCTTTGTCTCCCTCTGTCTCTTTCTGCCTGTCCATCTCTCTCTCTGGACTAGCCTGCCTCTACTAGTCTGACCTAGACCAACTCCATTCTATTTGTTGCTACTTCATAGAAGAATGCCTAACAGCAGCCTCTTGGTGTCCAGGTTTCTCCCTAACCTGGCCCTAAGACCCAAAGTCTCTCTTTCTCCCTTTCTACCATGTACTAAACTTGCTCTGGTGTTTGCCTCAGTGCCAATCATTATGCTTTTATTCAGTTCTTACTATGTACCAGGCACTGTGTAAGACCTTAAGGATGCATGCACAGAGAATGAAACAATCCCTCCTCACAAGGGCCTTATATTCTAATGGGAGAGATAGCAAGCACATATACAGATATATGCAGCATAAGTATAAAGTTAACAAATACAAATACATACAAAGTAGTTAAACTTGCAGTTGGTGGGGGTCAGGAAAGGTGAATGCAGAAGATGGTTAGAATGGTTCTTTATAGTTCTCTGCTGAAGCCATGTATGCTGAAGCAATGAGCCTGGAAATCTTCAAAGATCTGAAGTGTCCAGTGGTAGGGTGAATTCTCTGCAGGTGGGAAGGGGACCTGATGAAGCCCCAGTATCATTTGTTGACTGATATGGGGGAAGGAAGAATTGATCAGGATTTCCTCACAAACACAATGAAAGGCTTGACACTATGCAGTGGCTGCCCAGCACAAGAAGAGAAAGAGTAGTGAATCAGAGTCAAGGACATTCACTTTCTTATGCTCTTTTCTTCATGGGGTGGATTCAGTTGTGACAGCCAACCAGGAACACGGGGGCGGCGGTGGGAGGGGGCAGTCTTTTGAATCAGCCAGTGAAGCTCTTAAGGGTACACAAGTTGTGGGTGCTCATGTCTAGTTGTTTACTCATTTTCAGGCATGTCAGACTCTTTGTGAAACCTTTTGGGTTTTCTTGGCAAAGATACTGGAATGGTTTGCCATTTCCTTCTCTAGCTCATTTTGTAGATGAGGAAAATGGGGCAAGTAGGGTTAAGTGACTTGCTCAGGGTCACATAGCTAGTAAGTGTCTGAGGCCTGGTTTCCACTCAGGAAGATGAATCTTCCTGACAAAAGACCTGGCATTCTATCCACTCTATCACCTAGCTGCCCTCACATCTATAGATAGAGTGTTTTCTATGGGAGGAGGGGTCAACATTCAGTTGCTCTTCTCAGGGATAACTAGACGTCTACTTCTTCCAAAGACTCTAATCATGTTCTTTTAAGCCAAATTCTCCAGCTGCATGCCTGATTCTTGCTTTTATTTTTCCAACTATGGCTCACTTTGAGTCTAATTTGAATAACTATCCCACCTTGGGCCCAGCACTCTGAGGGGCCTCTCACCCATTATAAGAACCAAACATAGATAATAATAACAACAACAACAATACTAATGACTAGCATATATATTGTGCTTACGATGTACCAGGCACTCTGCTAAATGCTTTACATTTATTAACTCATTTGAGCCCTATAACAACCTATAAGATTGGTGCTACTATTATTATCCCCAGCTTACGGAGGAGAAAACTGAAGTAAATAGAGTTCAAAAGCCTTACTCAGCACGCCATCGGTGGTAGGTATCTAAAGCTGGATTTGAACTCTCCTATTTCCACCTCCACCTAGCTATACTTCTTCACACTTCCCTAACATGTTTTTTATTTTTTCAATTTGCAGTTTCCCAAATAGGTGCTTTAGAAACCATGTGATGGTCAGACTAGTGACAGAATTACAGTTGCTTGAAAAATCCAAGAACAAACCTATCGAGAGAGATACCAATGACCCAAATGTTTTATTTACTTTATAAACCAAGGCTTCAGTGGCTTGGTGATCTAATCCTCGTGGGCATCCATGCTTTCTCACCCTCTTTGATCCTTGCCACATCCTCTCAGAAATTTTCCATAAAGGATCCTCCCCATGTACTAGAGACTGCTTTCATGGTCTTTTAAGTACAACACTTGAGCTGTCCATCTGTTTTATCCCTTACTAGAGTGGCCCACTTCTGGTTTTAATCACAGAATATAGACCATCATTGTGGACCACAGATTGCAGATCTGGAAGAAACCTTAGAGATTGTTTATGGTCCAATACCCTCAGTTTACAGTGGAAAAATTAATGCCAGAAGTGGTTTTTAAAAAAGACAGCAAGAGTTATACAGGTAATAATAGCTCAGCCAGGATTTGATCCCTGGTCTTTTCAGTCACAAATTTTATATTCATTCCATTATACCACAGGACATTTTTGTCCTACTTTTCTGGTATATCTTTTATACCCTTCTTGGAATTGTATCATTGATGTTAAGATTCTTTAGCCTACTTAAGGTCACAATGCATCTCTTCATTGATTGCCCTTTGGGTTACCTGGGATTTTTATTTATTGTTATCATTATTATTTTTTGCAGATCCTAGTGTTATATGAAGCACATCAAGATTAATCATTGCTGATACATACTAAGCTTGAAGTTCACCAGAACCCTCAGATCTTTTTCAAATGAATTACTATCTAGCAATAGCTCTTCCATCTTGGACATATAAAGTTGATATTTTAACTTGAATGAAAGATTCTTTTTCAGAATGAGATGTGCAATTTTGCAAGAAATTGGGCCTCTCCAGCAGTTTTAATCTCTTTGCTTTTTAAATAAGGATCTTTAGAGGAGAGGGTGAAAGAGTAAGTTAAAGGGGTATAAAGTGTTTAGATTTATGGGAATGGGGGAATGGGGAGGGATCCTTAGAGGGGGAAGTAGGCTAAGTAATAGGAGGGCAAGGTAGTGGGTAGAAGTAAAGTAGAGGAGTCAGGAGGGATAAGAAATAAGAGATATGCACAATAAGGGATAGCACCATTCCTGAGGAAGGTGATGCCCCTCACTCCTCTCTAGCACTTATTATCAATGAGTGATCATGTGATCATCAGTGAATGATCATGATCACTTACTTGATCATGACAATTGCTAACAAGGGACTGAAAGAAGCTTGCCCTGGTTTTCCTTTTATTAGAACTAATGTTGACTATAGTCAATAAGACTATAAACATCAAAAGTCAGAAGGGCAAAGACAACATTCTCCAATCTCTACATAAAAATATGAATGTTTTGACTAAGTAGGAAAAGCTCTAATGTGAAACCATAAAGACTACTTTGACCCTGACTATAGTTGGTTCTTTCCAGGAAGGAAAACGAATCTATGATTAGGTCTCTACATAAAATGTGTTTATCATTTAAAGTTAATTAGGGGCAGACTTGATATACCAACAGGTTCTAGGGAATTTCTTCTCTTGAAGAGTTCTACTGAAAAATATAATGGTATATATGAGAAAGGGAGGTTTATTACTGTTTAAAAAATAAACTGTTTTTACTTCTTTTTCTTATGCCCTAAAAGGAGAGTGGGCTTCAGGATTTTGAGTAGACCAATCTGTGAAGAATTTATGGGAAGACATAAAATAATCTTACCAGATACAGAGGTATGGATGGGTCATAATATGCATCTTCCAATAGCTAATGCTCTTGCTTGCATACATTTTATTCAATCCAGGCCCAGCTAAGATTCTACCATGTGTAAGAAGCCTTTCTAATCCTCTTTAACGATAATTCCTTCCCTTTAAGATTATCACCAATTTATTCTGTAAATATCTTATTTGTATATAGTTGTTTACATGTTGATTTCCCATTCTATTTTCACCTTAAAAGCAATGACTTTGGTTTTTTACTTTTTTATATTACTGACCCTTAGCACAATGCCTCACACATAGTGAGGTTTTAATAAATATCTATTAATTTGGCTTGACTTGAATCCTTTGCTTTCAGTCAACATCCCTAAGATCTTTAATTTCTTGATGGAAACTTTGTAATATGTATAATGTGGAGATTCCTTCTGGCAAGATCATTTATGCCCATATGAATCACCAGAAGTGGTTGATTTTCACAATGAAACTTTTAATTTTTTTCCTTTTTTTTAGATTCAAACATCAGAACTCAAATGCAGAATTCAGAAAAGAAATAGAAACATATCTTAAACCTAAATATTGAAACTTAAATACAAAGTAAGAAAAGAAAGCCTATTATATGCACAGTGGAACATAAGAGAGGATTCAAAATATATAGCAATAAATTTTCGTTTCAATACAACCTATATGATAAATGCTACATATTGTGTTGAGAGCTATCCATCTTTCCTTTGCTTCCTTATAAGATTTTTTGTTGTTGTTCTCTGCTGTTCTAATGGCAAGCAAAATAGTACTCTGCTACTTGTTTCAGCTATTCAAGTGTCTTTGAGACTCACCTTTTATTGTGTCTAGTCTTTGTTGGAAAGTACATTTGTGTTGCCTTTAATAGGCCTAAGGAAGTTTGGAGACTTTCCTTGCCCTTAATAGGCCTAACATTATCACATTATCACATGGAGTCCATGGTGGGAGGAGTTTGATGAAAGAGTGGAATGGGAAGGAGCAGAGCAGATAAAACCTCGAGAATGAGCTGGGACCAAGAAGAATTGAGAGGGAGATTTGTTCGTGATGTCTGGCACTCTGTGTTATGTTACTTTGTCAGAATGAAGCATTCTGTCTGATGAAAGAGGATTATACCACAAGCCCTGAAAGAAGACTTTGTTGCTGTTTACAGAAGTCCTGAAAGAGGGCTTTACTGTTGTTTACAGAAGTGCTGGGACTTTACTGTTGATTTGTGTTTGATTTCTCAAACAGAAGCTTTGTCTGTTGGTTTCAGTTACTTTGTCAGATAGAAAGTGAATTGAGATGATAGTGCCAAGCAATGTGTATAAATATTGTCATAGTTCTGTTAAACCTAATATGTGTAAGTATTTTTGTAGCTCTATTAAGCTTTATCTTCCTAGAAACAAAAACTGCAAAGGTTTTGGAGTGGAATAGTCCCTATGGGCTGAGATATAGAACTGGAGCAGAGAACTGAATCCAGGTAAGAGCTGGGAGACCTGCCTACCTGTGAATCCAGAAAACAGTCAGGTGAATTTAATCAAGAGCTGGGAGGGTAGAAGAGGAGCCATGGAGTTTGGAAGTCAGCCTCCAGTTAAGATGAAAGAAGACTTTACTTGGGAACTCAGTGTTGACCGATGATATTATAACTTACTATACCCTAGGGGTGGATGGTATTTGTATTTTCTGCTACCCCTTAAGGATGATTGGCTTAAGGATGATTGGAAGTCATCCTGGAGTCAAGATGAAAGATTTGACTTGGGTATTCTATATTGATTGAGGATATTGTGACTTACCGACCAAATGATATGTTTTGTTTAAGACTATGTGGCCAGGGCGGCAAGGTGGCACAGTGAATAGAGCACAGGCCTTGGAGTCAGGAGGACCTGAATTCAAATCTGGCCTCAGACACTTGACACACTTACTATCTGTATGACTTTGGGTAAGTCACTTAACCCCAATTACCCTCCAAAAAGCAAAAAAAAAAAAAAAAAAGACTATGTGGCCACCTTAGTTATAAATCATTATGTTATAGTGTTATGAATGTTGTGCTTTAGTTTCTTGACTATTTTGCTTTAGTTTATTGCTGAATAAATAAAGAGTTCACTATACTATGCTATTAGACCCTTAAAGGTATTCACAGTAGGAGTCCTTAGGAGAGTTACTCATGATTAGCTTTACAACTCTGTACTTTTTACTTTGTTCTTTCCCTCCCTTCCTTCCCAGCCCCCAAAAGGAAAATGTGTATATATTTATATATATGGATATAGATATAAACATACACATATACATACATATATACATACATAGCCATATGCTTTCCCTAACAAATTCTACTCCTGATCTTTGTTTTTATGTTTGTTCACATCTCTTATTTCGTATCCCTCCTGACTTTTTTACTTTACGTTATCCATTACCTTGCCCTCCTATTATTTAACCTACTCACCTCTCTAAAGATCCCTCCCCTATCCTCCAATTTCCATAAATTTAAACACTTTATACAACCCCCTTTAATCTACTCCCTCACCTTCCCCTTTAAAGATCCCTCCCTTATCTTCCCAAGGATCCCTCCTTAATCTTCCCATTCCCATTGATCTAAAAATCCTTCTGTACCCCACTTTGACCTATTCCCTCACACTTCCCTCTAGAGATCCCTCCCTTTCCTCCCCCCATCCTCTTACCATTTTATTTCTTCTGAATTTAGAAAACTTTTATATTCTTATATATATATATATATATATATATATATATATATATATATATATATATATATATTGTTTCCTTAAACTCATTCCTGAAAAAAAAAAATAGGCTGCTAGACCTTCCAGCTCTCCACCCTCACTTAATTACTTTATGTTGATTCTTCCTCTCGTAATTCATTTGTATAATTATTCTTTTTAGCTGTTCCTAGACAGTTTTGCTTTTATTTATTTATTTTAATTTTATTTTTCGTTTAAAAAATTCATTTCCACAGAATTTTAAGTTACAAATTTTCTCCCCTTCTTCCCCCCTACCCAGGATTATGCTTAGCTTTGTTGGGTGTAATATTTTCAGTTGGAGCACTAGCTCTTTCACTCTTCAGTATGTGTTCCAAGTGTTCCAAGATCTATAGTCTTTTTGTGTTGCCACTGCTAGGTCTTGTGTGATTCTAATTATGGTGCCATCATATTTAAATTGCTTTTTCTTCTTATTGTTCTTAATATTTTACTCTTGAGTTGGGGGCAGGCGGGGTTTCAGAATTTTACTACAATATTCTTATGAGTTTATCCTTATAGGATCTCTTTCAAGCAGCTAAGTCTAGTGTGATACTGACAATGTCTCAATGAGGTCTGCAATTATTTCTTTCTGGCTACTTGCAATATTTTCCCCCTTAACTTGTGAGCTTTGGAATTTGGCTATAAAATTGCTAAGAGTTTTCATTTTAGGATCTATTTCAGGAAGTGATTGATAGAGTCTTTTAATTTCTATTTTACCCTCTGAATCTAAGATAGCAGGGCAGTATTCCTTGATAATTTTTGAAATATGATTTCTTGACTCATATTTTTATCATGCCTTTCAGGTAGCCCAATAATTCTTAAATGATCTCTCCTGTATATATTTTCTAGGGTAGTTGTTTTTTTTTTTTTTCAATGAAATAGTTCATATTTTCTTCTATTTTTTTCTTTTGACTCTGTTTAATTGGACTATTTAAAAAAAATTCTAGTTCTTTGCGGTATATTATTTTATTTTATTTTGCCCATTCTAGTTTTAAAGTTGTTTTCTTCAGTGACTTTTGTGCCTCTTTTATCATCATTCCAATTCTGTTTTCTTAAGGTATTTTCTTTAGATTTTTTTTGTGTGTATGTGTGTGTATGCATGTGAACACCCAGCTATTAATTCTCTTATCATAATTATCTTGCATCTCATTCATTTATTTCCCCTACCACTCTTATTTATTGGAATTGTGATCAAATAAAATTTGCCATTATTCTTTGATAGGGGTGTATCAGTGTACTCCTCATTCAGCAATTCTAGTCCAAAATGCCCTGTCCCTGCCTCCATGTGCCTATGTGTTTTTTTTTCCCCATTAGAATTTAAGCTACTTTGAGTGAGGTGAGGAAAACCAGGAGAATATTATATGTAGTAACAGAAATATTGTGTGATAATCAACTATGATAGACTTAGATCTTCTTAGCAACTCAATGATCCAAGACAGTTCCAAAAAACTCATGATGGAAAATGTTATCCATGTCCAGAGAAAGAACTCTGGAGTTTGAATGCAAAATGAAGCATACTATTTTGACTTTTCTGTTGGTTGTTTTGCTATTTTTTTTCTTTCTCATAGTTTTTCCCTTTTGTTCTGATTCTTCTTTCACACCATGACTAATGTGGAAATATGTTTAACATGATTGTACATGTGTAGCCTATATCAGATTGCTTGCTGTGTTGGGGAGGAAGAAGGGAAGGAAAAGAGGGGGGGAAATCTGCAAATCAAAATATTCCAGAAATGAATGTTTAAAATTATCTTTTCATGGAATTGTGGGGGAAAGACTATTAAGAAAAAGAATGCAAGTTCCTTGAAGGAAAGGACTGTCTTTGCATTTTTAATCTACCTCCAATATTTAGAACAGTGCCCGGCAAATGTCAAATAATTAATTTTTAAAATGAATTCATTTATTATTTATAAAGAATGCTTCTTTCTTTCTTTCTCTCTCTTTTTAATTTTTTTAGTTTACATCATTTATTTCCACAAGATTTTGAGTTACAAATTTTCTCCCCATTTTCCCCCTACCCACCACCCCAAAATAGCAATCCCACTGAATATCCCCTCCCACAATCTGCTCTCTCCCATATCTTCCCCCATGCACCCTCTGACTTTCCAGTAGGGCATGGTGGATCTCTATGCCCCAGTGCCTATCTTATTTCCCTGTTGCATGTAAAGTAACAATAATAATAGTATATATGTATAATACACATGTATGTATATATGTATGTATGTGTATATATATACATATATAGTTGTGTGTGTGTATAGATAGATAGATAGATAGATAGATAGATAGATAGATAGATATTTAAACATTTTATTTTAAAACTTTGAATTCCAGATTCTTTCCCTTCCTCCCTTGTCACCCACCCTTACTGGGAAGATGAGCAATTCAATATAGGTTGCACATGTGTAGCTAAGTAAAACATTTCCATAGTGGATATATTGTGAAAGACTGACTATATTTCCCTCTATCCTATCCCACCTCCCACTTGCTCTATTCTCTACTTTGTTCCTGTCTCTTTTCAAAAGTGGGTGCTTCCAACTTCCCTCCCCCCCAGCCTGCCTTCCCTTCCATTATTCCCGCTCTCATCCCCTTTTCCCCTACTCTCCTATAGGGTGAGATACCCTATTTAAGGTGTACATCATTCCCTCCCTAAGTCAAATTCAATAACAATGAGGTTGACTCATTCCCTTTTGCCTTCCTGTTCATCCCCTCCATTGTAACAGTTTTCCCTTGCCTCTTCTATATGAGATAATCTACCCCATTCTGGCTCTCCCCATCTCTCATTATATTCCTCTCTCACCTCTTAATTTCACCTTTTAAGTATCATCCCTTACTATTCAATTGATCCTGTGCCCTCTGTCTATGTATACCTGTACACTTATATACACACACTCACATATGTATTTATATCTCCATATATCCTCCTATATAGACATATATGTGTATGTATACACATCTATACACATATATGTGTATGTATACACATCTATACACATATATGTGTATACACATCTATACACATATATGTGTATGTATACACATCTATACACATATATGTGTATGTATACACATCTATACACATATATGTGTATGTATACACATCTATACACATATATGTGTATGTATACACATCTATACACATATATGTGTATGTATACACATCTATACACATATATGTGTATGTATACACATATATACACATATATGTACATTTCTATTCCATTCAACTATTTTCATATTGAGAAAAGTTTCATAACTTACAATGATCATTTTTCCATGTAGGAATATAAATAGTTCAACTTTGCTAAGTTCCTTATGATTTTTTTCCCCTGTTTACCTTCTCATGCTTCTCTTGCTTCTTGTATCTGAATGTCAAATTTTCTATTCAACTCTGTTTTTTTCTTCAAGAATACTTGAAAGTCGGGGTGGCTAGGTGGCGCAGTGAGTAGAGCGTTGGCCCTGGAGTCAGAAGGACCTGAGTTCGGATCCGGCCTCAGACACTTAACGCACACACAAACAAAAACCTAGCCATGTGACCTTGGGCAAGTTATTTAACCCCAACTGCCCTAGCAAAAAAAAAAAAAAAAAAGAATACTTGAAAGTCCTCTATTCCACTGAATGACCACATTTTCCCCTGAAACTTGATATTCAGTTTTGCTGGGTAGGTGATTCTTGGTTTTAATCCCAGCTCTTTTGACCTCCAGAATATCATATTCTGAGCCCTTTGATCACTCAGTGTAGAAGCTGCCAGATCCTGTGTTATCCTGGCTGTGTTTCCACATAACCTGGCTATAATATTCCTAGGAGTTTTCTTATTGGGATCTTTTTCAAGAGGTGATTGGTAGATTCTTTCAACCTTTATTTTGCACTCTGGTTCTAAAATATCAGGGCAATTTTCCTTGAGAATTACTTGAAGGATGATTTCTAGGTTCTTTTTTTGATCATGACTTTTAGGTAGTCCAATAATTTTAAAATTATCTCTCCTGGATCTATTTTCCAGGTAAATGGTTTTCCCAATGAGAATTACCTTCTATTTTTTTAATTTTTTTGAAACTGTTTAATAGTATCTTGATTTCTCATAAAGTCACTAGCTTCCTATTGCTCCAATTTAATTCTGAAGGAATGATTCTCTTTAGTGAGCTTTTGAGGTTTTTTTTCCATATGGCAAATTGACTTTTTAAGGCATTCTTGTCCTCATTGCCTTTTTGAGCCTCTTTTGCCATATGAGTTAGTTTATTTTTTAAGGTGTTATTTTCTTCAGTCAGGTTGTTGACTCTCATTTCATAATTTGCTTGCATTGTTCACATTTCTCTTCCCAATTTTTCCTCCACTTCTCTTATTTTGTTTTCAAAATTCTTTTTAAGCTTCTCTATGGCCTGTAACCAGCTCATATTTTTCTTGGAAGCTTTTGGTGCAGGAGTTCTGACTTCACTGTCTTCCTCCTGTTCCATGCTTTGATCCTTTTTTGACCCCAAAATAGGAATCTAATGTCAGATTGCTCTGTTTGCTTTGCTTGCTAATGTTGCCACTCAATTACTTGACTTTTGAGTCTTTTGCCACAGTAGAACTCTGCTACCAGAAAAGGGAGCTTTATCCCAATTGCTGGGATTTTCACAGCTGTTGGAGCTATTAGTTGGGTGCCCTCTCTGAAGCTTCAACATGCTCTGGCAAACTGGTCACATACCCAGGACCTCCACCCCAGACCACAATCCAGATACAAACAGGTTAGAACAAGAGCAATTACCCCCTCAGACTGGTCACTTGGTCCTCCTACAATCTGCAGGCCAGGAGCTCTGAAGCTGCAGGGCCATGGAGCCTCAGCTTCTTCTTGCCCCAGGGGCAAAGGCCAGATGTCTTCAGGAGGAGGTTAGCTTCTCTCTGTCGTTTTGTGAATTCTGTAGCTCTAAAATTTGTCTAGAGTCATTTTTACATGAATTGGAGGAAGTGGAAACTGGAGCTGTGTGGAAGTCCTGTTTCTACTCAGCCATCTTGACTCCACCCCCAGAATGCTTCTCTTTCTATTAATTTCTCTTATCCTTTATTAAAGCATTTAGAAATATAGATAGTTTTTGCATACTTATCACATATTTATAATTATGTCATTTAAAATAGACATTTTACCTTTCTTGCTAATGCTAACTCCTTTGATTTCCTTTTTGTGGCTTTTTGACTTTGCTAAGATTTGTTGAAGCTATGTTGAATGAGAATGGTGAGAGTGGGCAACCTAATTTAACACCTCTTCTCAATGTAAATATTTCTAGTTTTTGTTCACAATGTAAAATAGTAACTGTTAATTTATATAAATGTACGCACACATGCATGTGCCCACCCACAAACACACATATATGTACAGAGAAGTCTATTGGTATATATTTAACAATTGGCTCTTAGATGGGAACAGATTATGCATGATACAGATTTATGTTTAATTTGCATTTCTGACAAGTTTTCTATCATTTTCTTAAGTCCAGAAGATTCCCAAAGTGGGTTAAACCAACCCAAATGGGGTGCTGGAATGATTTGGGAGAGGTAATAGCCTTGGGTACAATTGGAGGGTGTTGAATAAAAATAAGGAGGCAGTGGAGGCATAAGGAAAGAAGAAAAGAAAATTTTGAAAAACCGTTAGTACATGTTTCATCTGTTGTGTAGCACAGTTAAAGTCATAGTGATTATATTATTTTTCAAATAGACACAAAATGCAAGTTATAACCGATCAATGGTCAAGTCTACAGACAGGTCTTAACAAGCAAGCATATCATGCATTGTCTGGAAGTTCATCATGCACTGGGAGGAATATGTGCATGTAATGACTTGTTTATAATATGATACCATATGGTTACGTGATGCACTATTGCATCATCAAAATTCCAGTGCAGGAACGCCCCCCAAATTTACATATGTTATTAAATTTAAGTTGCATAATTTTTAAAAATTACATTTTTGAAATGATGCAATTAAAAAAAAACATTAAAGAGTTCAAGAAAGTCAATTTCTAAGAGGACACTGAGTAATTTTTTTAAAAGGGACAGTAGGGCAATAAGTTTGAGAAACTCTGGACAATCAATAAAACAATGAATCAAGCCTTATTTGTAGTGTTTGCTATTTCTGATGTATGAATGTTCATACTGAAAATTTAACTATCAATTCTCAGGAACTAATAACTGGCTCCTTCCCCTGGCATCACAAGTGAAGGTATCCTAACTGAAGGTGGGAAAACCAGTGCAATATAATTATTTCTGATCAAGATCTGAAGTTCTGGTAGAAGCATACAAGCATACTGTGGTGAAACCATAACAGAATTTTTTCTTGTTCCAAGTAATTTGCACACTACCATACATAATGGCTCAAGATTTGTGAAAACAAAACAAAACAAAACAAACTACTTGATAAGTACATTATCCCATTTGATTCTCACAACTGCCCTGTGAAGTAGGCATTATAGATATTATCTTTCTTACAAATGAAGAAACTAAGGCCCAGGGAGGCTAAGAGATCTCTCCATAGTAATATAAGATCACAGGCAATTGGAGTTATCAAATAGTGAAATGGGCGATAGTGGGAAGTAGTATAGGACCACTTCTAACTTTGGGATTCTGTGAAATATTTCTAGTCTTACCCCTGAAGAGAAGAGTCAGGTTCTAACAACTTCCTAAACTTTTGGGCTACAATAAATAAAGCAGGAACTATTTGTAATGTTTGTTGTAGACTTGGACATAAACAGGGCTCAATTACTTGTAGCAGACACAAAACGCAAAATTCACATGAAGGGAAATCTTTATCCTAAAACACAGGTTCACATTACTGAACAAAGCACTCACAACACAAATTACCTTTGTATTAAGGAATCCTTTACATGAAGTAAGACATTTGTTTTCCCCACACTTTGAACATTGTAAATGCTTTTAAAATGTTTGTTAAATTGAATTGAATTGAATTGAATCAAGTCCTGGGAAAACAAGAGAAACTATTTCTGAAAAATAAATAGTTGAAGTGGTTTACATGGACCCCTGTCTTATAATATAGACACTTGTTAGTCTGCTGGGTGCTTGCTTTAACATTAGGAGCAAAGACCCAGCATATCCTCCAGTTTGTTTTGCTCACTGGTCAAAAGAAATGAAGAAAGCGAGAAAAAAAAATTACTGAAAAGGCAATCTACCTTACCCACAGATAAAATTTTCATGAAATATGGTTATAACAAGATTATTTACATTCTATAGACATTAGGGATAAAGAGGATACTTAGGGATCTATCTTCCTGAACAACAAATTGAAAATCCTCTGTGATAAAATCTCTCTGCATTGTGATTTTCCATTCTGTCAGATACTATAGAAAAATGGTGGCAACTTAGCATATCTATCTATTCAGTGACTGATTTGTATTCTTTGGAATTTAGATACCAAGCCTTTCTTCCAACTCTACATGTCTATTACATTTTCCACCAATCATATTATATACATTTGTGTTTAGGGAAACCAAAATAGAGACCATAAGGCCAGCTTGCTTAAGGATACAATATTTCACGATTTCAACGTAGAAGC
Source organism: Gymnobelideus leadbeateri (assembly GCA_011680675.1). Taxonomy (NCBI): domain Eukaryota; kingdom Metazoa; phylum Chordata; class Mammalia; order Diprotodontia; family Petauridae; genus Gymnobelideus; species Gymnobelideus leadbeateri. The sequence continues at coordinate 315,401 of WOXC01002844.1, forward strand.
AATTGAAAACCTGGGAAGAATTTGGCTCTGATGTGGTTTTCAACAAAAGGAATTAGGACAAAATCAAGCATTCTATTTCATTTCCTATTTCTTCTATACTTGGCACCCTACATGATAAGCACTACTTAAAATAATCCATAACTTTAATTGCCTTCTTTTCAAACCATAGTGCCACTGATGTTCAGATATGTCAGTTATTTTAGGTTTTAAAACTTGCATATTATCTCTTATAATGAAAGATAAATTGAAGGCAGTTGTTGATGAAGTTTAAAGCAATTAAATGGTGGTGTGATGTGAGACAAAAAAAATGTAATCGTGGGAGCTCATGAGGAGATGATGGCTCCTGTCCCCTCCGGTTAACGGGAAAAAAGATATGACTATATTTGGTGGATGAATTTTGAGCCTCAATCCATCCTTCTGACAGGGAACCACCACTCTGACAGGATTCAATGTCATACAGAAAACAGATTCCTGTTGGACCCTGCTTCTATTCAAGTGAGAAAGTCCACCAAGGACAAGTAAAGACTAGAACTTTGCATGGTAAAGGGTCATTTTTGACCAGCTATGAGGGTGACTGCTGCAGAAACATGAACATGAACAAAAGAGGAATAAAATTATTAGTTGATAATACTTGACGCATCATGATGTACAACAGGCAGGGCAGGGCTGCTGCTGAGAGAACACAGAGGATGCCGTACAATGATCCTTGGACTGAATGAAGTGGTGTGGTCAGAGAAAGATAATAAAGAGGCTAGAACATACACCATCTGGTCTAACAGAAGGGGTGATGGGAAGCATCAACAGGGAGTTGGAATTGCTATGGAAAGCCAGACGGTGAAAGCATTGATTAAGATTGTTTTGTTGATTAGGTGGTATTCTTTGATTTATGACAGGGTAAAGGAAGAACAAATAACTTGTCTATGTGAAAACTGGGTATGCCCCAGAGTTGAAATTGAATCTTGACCCTGGGAACTCCAGAAAATCTACCCATTAAGCAGGTAAGAAGGGTCAAACCAAGAAACAGAGGTCATTTGTGAATAAGAAAAACTATGCATTTCAGAGGGGAAGAGACTGTCAAGATTTGTGGTGCCATAATGGTTCATATATCTCTCAAGGAACAGGAAGGGAATTATTGAAGGGCTGTGAGGTTGGAAAGAGAAGAAGCAAAAGTTGTTTAATTCTGAGACATCCTGGAACTAAAGTAGAAGAAAAACAGATAAATCAGGCTAAGATACTAGATGTGGTAGAACCAGTACAAAAAGACAACTTCTTTTGTTTTTGTCATTGGCCTCTTAGAGCAGAAAAAAAAGCAAATAATTATAAAACCAGGAATTTAGATAAACTATTTAGAATTGAGAACAATCACAGAAGATGACATGGACGGAGAAGACATATGGCAATAAAAATACCTCACATTTACATAGTTTATTACAGCTTACGATGCATTTTCCTATCCATTACATGATCCTTATAGCAAATCTGCCTGGTGTAAAATAGAAATAATCCTTTGCCAAATTTTATAAATATGGAACTGAGGCTGAGAAGTTTTGTGACTTGTCCGAAGTCTTGAAATGGTCAAACCATGACTAGAATGATATTCTTAAGTGTTAAAGGGAAACAGAGGTCATTTAAACAGAACTGAAACATGAACCTATGTCATCCTATCTATGACATTCTTGTGAAATAGTAATAGTCCTCTAATTTCTCCTTAAAAGCATCTAGTAACAACAAAATCACTTTCTTTTAAGAACCTGCTGTGTTTCTGGACAATTCTTGCTATTACCATTTTTTTCCCTTATACTGACCAAAGTTTTGTCTCCCTCATAGCTTTCAATTATTGTTCTTAGTTCTTCTTTTTAGGGCCAAGCAACATACAAGTAATCTTGCTTCCACATGACATCTCTTCAAATATTTTAAGAAAATTGGCCTGTTCTTATTAAACCTTCTCTTCTGAGGATTAAATATCCTGGTTCTATGCACATCTTTTCCTAAGGAATATACCACTCTGGTTGTTTGTTCTGCATATTCCCAAGTTCTCAAAATTCTTTCCAAAACAAAGCCCCCAGAACAGCACAAAATATTTCAGCTGTGGTTTAACTAGGACAGAGTACAGAAACATAGACTATCTTTTACAAAGAGGCAGACAGATGGCACAATGAATAGAATGCTGCATCTGGAGTCAGGAAGACTCGGGTTCAAATCCAGTCTCAGACACTTACTGTCTATATGACCTGGGCAAGAGATTTAATTTCTTTCTGCCTCAGTTTCCTCATCTTCACCTACCTCTCAGTCTTTTGTGAGAATAAAAATGAGATGTATATAAAAACGTTAAGCAAATCTTAAAGCACTATATTAAATGTTAGCTATTGTTGTCAACTCTGGACATTATCTCTGGCTGTCTCCCATGCCTGAATCATTCTCCCTTCTCAACTCTGATCTCCCTGGCTTCCTTTAATTCCCAACTAAAGTCCCACTTTCTACCAGAAGCCTTCCCTAACTTCCCTTAATCCCAGTGTTCTCCCTCTTTTAATTATTTCCTATTTATCCAGGATATAACTTGCTTTGTATGTTGTTTCCCCACTTAGATTGTAAGCTCCTTGAGGGCAGTGACTGTCTTTTGCCTCTTTTTGTAGGCCCACCACTTAGCACAATACCTGGCATATAGTAGGCACCTAATAAATATTCATTAATTTATTGATGGATTGGTATTGTTTTTTCCTCCTCCTCCTCATCCTCATCCTTCTTCTCCTCTTCCTTCTTTTTCTTCTCCTCCTTCTTACTAATTCTGATTCTGATTTATATTAATGAAGCCTAAGAGTGAATGAACTTATCTACCTGCCATTTCACATTGCTGACTCGCATTAGACTTTCAGTCTAGGTCTTTTTTCTCATAAATTGGTTTTTAGATACATTTCTCCCATCCTGTACTGGTGCAGTTGATTTTTGGTATCCATGTCCCATCTGTTTCTAAGGGGAGATTTTTACGTGGGAATATTCGTATGCTGTTAACTGGTAGATTTTGAGATAGCCATATGCCCAACTTAAATATTTTCCCCACCAATGGCAGCAAATATCAACTTGTTCTTGAACTAACTACCAGAAATTATAACTCAGTGGCTATATTCTCTGTTCCTTGCATAGGTAAAGCTCCCATTACTGTAACAGGGAATTTTGTCTGGCCAAAGATTATGGATTAAGCCCGAGTGGTGTCATGGGTTAAGTATACAGCAGTCTATGTGGTCAGAGAAGATCAATGAAATAGTACATGCAAATATGTAAGTGCACTTTCCTTTTATTTCCCAGGCAGCTGAATGGGAATAGCAGCAAGTATTGAAAGTGCTATATTCTGCAATTCATAAAGTTGCGCTGAATAGAATTATCACCTTGAAATTACAGGGTAAAACTCCCTATACAAAAACAGATTAAAGACAAATTAGACTGTGGGCCAGGTCACTATGATTGTTAATTAGTGATAATGGAAATACAATTAGCATAATGAGTTCCAATTACTGTATATGGAGAAATATGAGCACACTGCTTTCATAAATCTTGGTTCCAGGAAAAATAAAATGCATCTGGTTTAACAAAGCATGCCCTTCTCTTCTGCAAAAAGCTTCCTGGTAAATACCTTTTTTGTAAAGCTAAATCTTTCCTCTGATGGGTTGTGTTTTGGAAAAAATACGACAGAATGGATTTACCCTGTCTGATAGCTGAGCAGTTTGGTATTAGTTTGGCTTCTTTTTAAGCTTCCTAGGAAATCTTACCATCTGTTTCTTCAATCTTGGGTTGAAAAACATTGGAGAAAATCATAGACCATTACATCAAATGCACTTATTGTCTTTGAAATATGTGTCCCTCCCCCTTCACCTTTTCTGTTTTTGATATATTGTGAAATTGGAAAGTCAATTATATTCACATATTTACACAATTAAAAAAAACAGTGCCAAAAATACTTGATTAAAAAAACAACTTTATGAATAGCTGCAGCACTATCCCTGTTGGTAAGTTAATGAAAATATTTTTATAGTGATCTACCATACATGGTCCAAATATTTCCACACTGACCTGACACCATTGTTCAAATTTGATTTTGTAATATTCCAGTAGATGATCCCTCAGTCCAGAGCCCCCAAACTGGCCATGTTGTGTCCCCAAGCAGCTATCCCCCATGTAACATTCTCTCCTGTGAACGTTCAACTGTTGACAGATCACATTCCAAGGCTGGTTTAAGTTAAACTTGGGACATTTGGCCAATGAATGGTAACGAAAGTAGAAAGCTTGGCCCACACAGGTGACATTATACCTCCCGTTGAGTGGATGTGCCATCTTCTTTGTTGTACCCTGTAAATCTGATAGATACTATTAACCTTTTCAGCTAATCCCTGTGGGTAGCCAGCATGGGGAATCTCTGTGGTAATTGTGAAGACAGAAATGCCCCAACATGCCTATATTCTCTGCAAGAATCTGTGAAATAGGCAAGTTGACTACTCAAGTACCTTTTCCCCAACTGCTTTCATGATTGATGTTTTAATGTCACCCTGTCATGAAGGGTACAGCACCTCAGAAATCTTGCAAGGAGTGAAGTGGCAGGTATCAAGAAGACATTCCAGTGGACAGGGTGCTACTTATTTCCTGAATGTTATCCCTGCCCCCCAAATAGGGAAATCAGCTTGTTCCTAGTATTGGGGATCACCTCAAATAGGAAAGATGATCTGGACCACCCCTTCCAGTTCTTGGCACAGTGATCCAAAGCACATTTTTCAAAAGGGTTTTGATAGTGGGTGTCATATTTTTAACCTAGTCAGGTCCCTTCAGTCTGTCTGAAAGCATTTGTAAACTGGATTATTCAATAAAAGAAATACTTGTCAGGCATCATTCTCTTTCCACAGCTTGAGATGACTTTTCTGAAAGCTCCTTTCCCTCCCTACACACCTGACTTAAATGGGATCAAAATGATCATTGACTTGCTGTCAGACCGTATTTATTACAGGTAGGGCATGTACGGGGCTCAAAAAGACATGCTTCTATCTCCAATTTATTTATTGCTGAGCATTTGTTTAGGATTTCTTATCCTTTTATGAGGATAAGAAAAATAGCAGAATTAAAGAAAGACTGTTAGAGCAACAAGAGAACATAGTCTACTCCATTCATTTTATTGATTAGAAAACTGAGGCGCAGAGGTTAAGAGGTTAAGTTTACCCATCAAGTTAACACTACAACCAATATTATTATTTACATCTCCTAGTCTTTCACGTGTTTTTATAGGCATTGAGGTTTTTCTACCTCAAAAAACTCTATGATTCTGATATTCTATGGTATAGCCAAGGAAATGAACAGCAGGATGTGCAGTAGTGATGAAGAGCCCAGCTTCAGATCTAACTGAATATTTTCTTCTTGGAAAGAGGATGTGACTTGAAGTAGGAAGACCCAGTGCTGGGTGTGATTGTCACATCTGAGCTTTTTGACTTTGGAAGAATCACTTATCATTCCCATTTCACCTCACTGAGTTTTTATATGGGTCAAATGAAATAATCATGAGATGCTATCAAAAATAGCTGGAATTCCTTTCTTGTTCAGCTGGCCAAGATGCCGAAAGGGAAGAAGGCCAAAGGGAAGAAGGTGGCTCCGGCCCCTGCTGTAGTAAAGAAGCAGGAGGCCAAGAAAGTGGTCAATCCTTTGTTTGAGAAGCTTCCCAAGAGCTTTGGCATTGGTCAGGACATCCAGACCAAAAGGGACCTAACTCGATTTGTCAAATGGCCTTGGTACATCAGACTGCAGCGTCAAAGATCTATCCTTTATAAACATTTGAAGGTTCCGCCAGCAATTAACCAGTTCACCCAGACTTTGGATCAGATAGCTACTCAACTGCTTAAACTGGCTCACAAGTATAGACTGGAGACAAAGCAAGACAAGAGGCAAAGGCTGCTGGCTCAGGCTGAACAAAAGGCTGCAGACAAAGGAGATGTCCCCACTAAGAAATCACCTGTTCTCAGAGCAGGTGTTAACATTGTTACTATCCTGGTAGAAAACAAGAAAGCACAGTTCATAGTGATTGCACATGACGTGGACCTCATTGAGCTAGTGGTCTTCCTACCTGCCTTGTGATGGAAAATGGGGGTTCCTTACTGTATTATCAAAGGTAAAGCAAGACTTGGTCGCTTAGTTCACAGAAAGACCTGCATGAGTATTTCTTTCACACAGGTTAACCCTGAAGATAAGGGAGCCCTGGCTAAGCTGGTGGAAGCCATCAAAACCAATTATAATGACAGATATGATGAGATCCATTGTCACTGGGGTGGCAATGTTCTGGGTCCAAAATCAGTAGCTTGTATTGCCAAGCTGGAAAAGGCAAAAGCTAAGGAACTTGCAACCAAATTGGGTTAATTGTATATTTGATTTTTCCCTACATAAAAATAAAAATTTTAACAAAAAAAAATAGCTGGAATTCCAAATTCCTTCTTAGCCATGAAGGAAAGACCCCGCCTCAATGATTCACAATAGCCTTCCATTGGCAGGGGAAATAAAGGTATGTTATACCTATGGAAAACTAAAGAATTGATTATTCTAGTAAAATCAATCAGAAGGATTTCCCATGGTATAATATTAAAGCCAACTTGTAAAAAAAATAACAATTATAAGTCCTAGTATGTTTACTGGTAGACATTCAGATACAAATAAAGCTTCAATTTGAAGCTTAAAAACTATGAGTCTAGTTATGAAATGAAGGAAAGTTCAAAACTGGTTCTTAATTTTAAAATTACTTCTATTTAGTTGAGTTAAAAGTCTAAGAAAACTGATTTAATAAACATAGCACCCCAATAATGGGACTTTGTTTGTTTGTTTTTAGATAGACAAGATAGACAAACTCTATATAAAGAGCTGGACTTCCCAGAGAATCAGGTAGATTTGACTTCAAATCCTGACCCAGATTCTTCCAGGTCATGTGACCATGGACCAGTGTCTTAATATCTATAAGCCTCAAGTTCCCTATGGCATTACCTCACCAAGATGGGGGTAATAATAGCACCTATGTCACAGGGTTATTATGAAGGTCAAATGAGACAACCTATATAAAGGTTTTGTGTAAGTATGAGCAGAGGGATGGCATGTAGAAAGAAGTATTATATTTCAGAAATACACTAAGACACTTCCCAATACCAATATTTTCTAAAGACTGTTGGTAGGGAGTTGTAATACACTATCACAATTAACCCAAACCAATCTCATCTTAAATGAGATAATGTTTAGAAATAATCTTTTCAAACTTTAAAGCATAAGATAAATGTCATTAGTATTATTGAGAAATATATGTATGTATACATACATATTGTGTGTATACATATATATATATATATATATATATATATATATATATATAAATAGGTATATGGATATACACACATTCAATATTTTATAGGAAAAAAAGTATTTGTCACTGCCATGGAGAAAAATTACCTCAAAATCCGAGCTGAGCAATTTGTAATAGATACTGAAGTCCTCCAGACATTCCTGGTTGCAGATAATATATATATATATATATATATATATATATATATATATATATATATATATATATATATATATGTATGTATAACTGATTTTATAAAATCTTGGAATATTTTACAGCCTCCTAAATGAGATCCACTAAAAACTCTAGAATAACTCTTTATACAGAAAAATTCACATGGATGAAAAGTATTTATTGCTTAAACCATGGTGGATTCCACTGAGTGCATGGACAGTTTACAGAACGTGTCCATCAATGAGTACATGCTTTTGGATATTGAAAAATATCGTTTAATGACCCCTCCTGTACAAATTCTTCTTGAAATAAAAGAGTATGTATTTGTTACTGGTATTCTTCCATTACTGTTGTAAAGTCCAAACACTATTAAGTGTTGAAGAATTGAATTTAAGCATCATTCAAAACACAGTGGAGAGCAGTATGGTAGGTTTAAACAGGTTACAACCCATTATACACAAAAATTATACAGTAGTAATAGTATAAAAATGTCATCAAAGAAGTACGTGGCAAAAAAAAAAAATTAGATGTACTTTTAATGAGAAGGTAAGAAACGATAAAATATGGAAAGCCTGGGTTCTCCATTAGCGCCATCGCAATATCAAAAGAACACAAAACATTTCCAGCATGTTGTGAATTGTAGGTATCCAGACAAGTGCTTCCCAGTATTTAAATGTTTCTAGGATGGGGGGGCGGAGCCAAGATGGCGAAGTAGAAACAGCTCATCCAAGCCACTCTGCCCCCACATTCCCCCCAAACAATGTAAAAGGGGACTCTGAACAACTTCTGAAGCCCCAGCACCCACAGAACGACACAAAGAAGCTAAACTCCCGCTGAGGACAGCCCAGCAGCCCTGCAGGAAGGACCAGCGCAGTGGTCTGGGACCTGGCAGCGTGCAGCGCACAGAGCGCAGGAGCCGAGCCGAGCCCAGGTCCACATGAGCCGAGGTTTTAGCCCCAGGGCGGCAGGGCCAGCAGCCAGCTGGAGGAACCCCAGAACACCAGGAGCTGTGGCGACTCCAGAATTATCAACATAGACTTGCCTGGGACAAAGTAAGAGGTTAGTGTCCTATGGACTTTGGGACTGGTATTAAGGAATGCGTCGGCTCCCTCCCCTGGCGGCTAGAAGCCTCTGAGGACAAACGCCATTTTGTAGTTTTCAGAGGCAGCTCTCGTTCCCAGCCTGCAAATTTGTAGGGAGATCCAGCGATCAGTCTTGGGGGGTAATCGCTCTTGCTTTAACCTCCCTGGATCTGGATTGTGATCTAGGGTGGAAGTCGTGGGTGGGTTTACAGCTTGCCAGAAACGGAAGTTGCCCCCCACACGATTGGGACGAAAATTCCTCTGGCTGGCCTTAAAGCCATAGTGTGGCAACAAGCCCAAAAGTCAAGCAATCAAGTGGCAACATGCCAAGGCAAAGGAAACAGAAAAATGCAACCCTAGACTCCTATTTTGGGGGCATAGAGCAGAAAAAGGACTGTGAGGTCAGAAGTCCTGCTCCAAAAGCCCCAGAGGAAAACATGAGCGGGTTGCAGGCCATAGAGGACCTAAAGAAGGACTTTAAAAATCAAATAAGAGAAGTGGAGGAAAAATTGGAAAGAGAAATGAGAAGGATGCAGGAAAAGTATGAAATGAGGGTCAACAGCCTGACTGAGGAAAACAACACCTTAAAAAATAGACTAACTCAAATGGCAAAGGAGGCCCAAAGGGCAATGAGGAGAAGAATGCCTTAAAAAGTCGAATTTGCCAGATGGAAAAAGAATCTCAAAAATTCACTGAGGAGATTCATTCCTTCAGAGTTAGACTGGAGCAAATGGAAGCTAATGACTTTATGAGAAATCAAGATGCTGTTAAGCAAATCCAAACAAATGAAAGATTAGAAGGCAATGTGAAATATCTCATGGGAAAAACCACTGACCTGGAAAATAGATCCAGGAGAGACAGTTTAAAAATTATTGGACTACCTGAAACCCATGATCAAAGAAAGAACCTAGAAATCACCCTTCAAGAAATTCTCAAGGAAAACTGCCCTGATGTTTTAGATCCAGAGGGCAAAATAGAGGTTGAAAGAATCTACCGATCACCTCCTGAAAAAGACCCCAAAAAGAAAACTCCCAGGAATATTATAGCCAGGTTCCAGAATCCCCAGATCAAAGAGAAAATACTTCAAGCAGCCAGGAAGAAACAATTTCAATATTGTGGAAACACAATCAGAATAGCCCAGGACCTGGCGGCTTCTACACTGAGGGATCGTAGGGCATGGAATATGATATTCCAGAGTGCAAAACAACTGGGAATGAACCCAAGGGTCACCTACCCAGCAAAACTGAGTATTTTGTTTCAGGGGAAAATATGGTCATTCAGTGGAATAGAGGACTTTCAAGCATTCTTGAGGAAAAAACCAGAATTGAATAGAAAATTTGACACCCAGACACAAGAAGGAAGAGATGCCTGAGAAGGTAATCAGGGGAAAGAAGTCAAAAGGAACTTATCAAAGTCGAACTATTTACATTCCTATATGGAAAAGCAATAACTGTGACTGATGATATCTTTCTCACTATGAAAATAATGGAAGAAGGGGGTGTGGTCATATGAATACATATGTGAGTGTGTGTGTGTATGGTTACAGTTATATATGGATAGAGGGCATAAGTTGAATTTGTTGGGAAGGGAGAATACTCAAGGGATGAAATTATGAGGTGAGAGGAAAGTGGCAAGAGGAGATGGGGAGAGACAGGGTAGGGTAAACTATCCCATGTAGAAGAAGCAAGGGGAAGTGGTTGCAAAGGAGGGGGAGAATAAGGAAGGCTAAAAAGGCAAAACCACATTCACATTGAATTTGGTTCAGGGAGAAAATGACATACATACTAAATGGGATATCTCAACCTGTAGCAGGATAGGGGGAAGGGGATGGGAGGAGGGATGATGGATGGGAGGGCATCCTTGGGGTGAGGGGAGGTTGGAAGTACCCAGTATAAAAGAGGGACAGGATCATGTAGGGAATGGACCAGGTGGGGGTGGGATGAGTGGGAGGGAATTATAAGCAGCCTTGTACAATATATCTACTATGATAATGTTTTGCATAGCTAGACATGTACAACATATAATGAATTACTTATCTCCCAAGAGGGAATGGGTGACAAGGGAGGAAGGAAATGGATCTGAAATTTGAGGTCGTAACATTAAATGTTTCAAATATATATAAATACTATTATTAATACTCTTTTGCTTGTCATAGGGAGATAAGATGTGCAGGCATTGGGATGCAAAGACTCACCTTCCTCTAATGGAAAAGTCGATGGGGGTATGGGAGAAGGTATGGGAGAGAGCAGATTGGAGGAAGCAATATCTTGTGGGATTACTGTTCTGGGAGATTGGGTAGGGGAATAATGGGGGGGAAATGATTGTAACTCAAAATCTGGCGGAAATGAATGATGTAAAACAGAAGTTAATAAAGCATTTGTTTAAAAAAAATGTTTCTAGGATTAGAACATTGGTAGGCTTGGCTTGGCAAACTAATTAGAGAAGAAGGAAATGAGTTACATAGGATAGGGAAGGAAAGAATGCATTGTGATCTACATGACTGAAGGGAATATCTACATTCATTAGGATGACCAGACTGATCTTCACCCATTTACCAATTTTCCTTGGTATAAATGGATCCCAAGGATAGGCATTGATAGTATTGAAAGCAAAGAAGCCACTTTTCCAAGGATTCACTTTTCACACAATGGAGAAGGGATTTTCATGGAATTCTACCTTCCTGTAGGTTTTGTTAAAACCAAACAAGAGACATACAAAAGAAGACACAAAATATGCTCTTTGTGGCTTGTTTCCACTGTATCTTAAAAAAAAAAATAAAGAGCACAACATGATACTTTGCCTTCCAATGAAGAGTCACATTTAAATCATGCAAACATTTATCTCTAAAGCCAATAGACAGCAGACAAATATACCAGAATGCAATTAACTCCACATTTCTTAAATCATAAATGCTTTCTTTTAATCCTTTGCCTAACCTTATTACATATTTTAAGATAGATGAAGTTTTCCATCGAATCTGATAAACATCTGCTTTACAACAGACCCCTTTGATGAAATTTCAGCCTGATTCCCATTTACTTTTTTTGGGCGGGTGCATTTTTTATTCTGTTATCATCGCTCATAGAGAACAATTTTGGTCCCTGTTGTCTGGGCTGCTGGACAGTACAACAATATTTTCTTATTAGACATAATGCCCAGTTCTTTCTCTGATAGCATTTAAATTTGTTCTCCCAGGTTGTACGTAGTCAAATATATTGATAGCGTCCCATGTGTGTTCTGCTGACACTTGGGTGTAATTGTAGTGAACTTTGAATTCTCATCTTAAGGTCAGTTATTAACTATTGATGGATTCTCCTTTTCTCCACTTAATGCTAAAGTATTCATACTAACCAAGATAGATGGGAATAGCTAAAGAGTTTTTCAATGCCATTGCTGTGTAAGCTGTCTTCGGCTTACCCTAAGTGAAAAACTCAAAGCCCTTTTGTAAAGATGATCATTTATCTAAGGTACAAAAGAAAAGAAAAAGAAAAAGGAAGATTTCACTTAATATCTTAAAAATTCTTGGTTTTAAAGGCCTAGAAACAAAGTTCCTTGACCATTAAAGACATAATGGGAAACCATATGTCCGGCAATGATTGTGGATTGCCCATCATGGATCCTAATGGGATCAGGAAGCAAGAAGGATATCTGAAGCCCCAACCCTCCAAGGCAAGTCACCCTGACAAACAACTGCACTGTTTTGGATTTCCCAGGAGGCGAAAGAGTGCCCTCTGAGATTTATAAACACGTACATAATAAATGGGAGACTGAAGTTTAAACTGTTATGAAGCATTCTCTGCTCTGCTTCTGAGGTCCCGTGTGATTTAAAGAGGTGACATTTACTGTGTGCAGACCTATTATTCAGAGTGACTGTTTGTGTATAGACAATATTTTAAAATGGCTTGCTGTAGATGAAAAATTCTTATTAAGTCAGAAAAACAGTTTAAGTAGGTAACACTCTCTCAGTTTAGTCTGCTATAAGTCTTACAATCCTGCCATATGGAAAGTGTTGGGGGTGGAAGGAAGTGACAGTGGAGAGTCTGTCTAAAATACAGTCCTAGAAGCAAATGGAAATTTGAAGATTTTAGCTGGGAGTCAGAAAGACATTGTACATCTGAAATGAAGAGCAGAAATTGTCCAAAGCTCTCATTTCATCCTTTGACTAGATATTTCCTTTTTTGTAGTAGTGGACCTACCATAGGGAGGGACGTTAATGTGACCTAATGGGAAGAAGGATCTCTAAAATTTAGGTAAGACTAACCTTGTTCACTTCAACTTATCCAGAAAGCTGCTGCTCCTATGTCGAAAAAAAAAAAAATAACCATCAACGTGACTCGAGTGAGGTGCTTCTACTTTACACATATGCTTAAATGTCTCTCATCCTTCGTGCTACTGCTGTTCTCTCAAGCTACTATACATACACTCTTTTTTCCTTTTTAGAGACAAGCTTTTAGGGAAAGGGATGGGAACTTTCTACACTCATTGATTTATTTACTTCTTGGATCTTTAAAATCTGGATTCAGAGTACACCTCTCAACTGAATCTCAAAGTATACCAATGATCTCTTAATTGATAATTCTGATGATCTTTTCTTGGTTCTCATTCTTTTTTACTCCATTATAGCATTTGCCATTGTTTCTCACCCTTTCCTCTTAGACACCCTCTCCTGGGTTGTTAAGGCTTTCTCCTGGTTGTCCTACTACCTATCTGACCATTCCTTCTCTGGCTCTTTTCTTTTATGAAACAGTGTTCACCATCAATGTTCTATCCTCTGACTGGTGTTATCCCACAAGGTTCTATCCAGAATCCTCTTCTCTCTTTTCTCCATGTGCTTTTGGGGATCTCACTAGCTTCCAGCTATTCCACTATCATCTCTATGCAGACAAATCTCATATCTACCCAGCTAGCCCTAGTTTGTCTCTTGAACTCTGGTCCCATATTACCAAATACCTACCTATCAGACATTTCAAATTGGACATCTCATAAACGTCTCAAACATAGCCAAAGTATAACTAAGCATCTTTTCCCATTTCTCTCTCTCTCTCTCTCTCTCTCTCTCCCTCCCTCCCCCTCCCTTCCCCCTTCTCTTCCTCCCTCCCTCTCCACCTCTCTCTCCCCCCACTAACATTTCTATTTCTATTAAGGCCACCATAATCCTTCCAAATACCTAGTCTCAGAACCTCAGTGTCATCCTCAACTATTGATGTTCCCTCATTCTTCACATCGAATACGTTGCCAAGTCTTGTTGACTTCATCTCCCCAATATTTTTCTCACTTGTCTCCTCTCTATTCATAGTCACTACTCAAAATGAGGCTTTCACCATCTCTTGCTGGGCTATAGCAATTGCCTCCACCACATTGTCTTCTTCTCTACTGTCTATGTCCTCTCTTGGGCATGTTTTCCATGACTTCTAAATGGGTATTCCTAAAGGACAGTATTTTTAAACCATTCTGTTGATCAAGTCATTTCAGTTGTTACTCTTGTCTAAGGTAAAATACAAAGTGTGCCTTCACAATTTGGCTCTAGCCTACTTTTCCATGCTAACCATATTAGTTTCCTTTACACATTCTTCATCCTACCCAAACTGGTCTATTGGCTCTTCTCTTTACAGGTTGTTGTATCCCACCTCTGTGTCTTTGTATCTCTGTTCTCTTAGCATGTAATTTTATCCTTTCTTATCTCCACCTCCTCAAAGCCATAGCTTCCTTCAAAGTTCAGCTCCAGTGTAGGAAGTGTACCCTGATCGTCCAGGTTACAAGTGCACCCCACCCAGAAATTACTTCGCATTTTTTTGCATTTAATATTCTATGTGTCTTCTGTCAATAGCAAATAAGCTCCCTGAGAGCAGAGATTACTTCATTTTTTCTTTGCAGCCCTAGCACTTAGCTCAGTCTCTCTCTCTTTTTTTTTTTAACTTTTTGGAGGGGGGAAGGCAGGGCAATTGGGGTTAAGTGACTTGCCCAAGGTCACATGGCTAGTAAGTGTTAAGTGTCTGAGGCTGGATATTAACTCAGGTCCTCCTGACTCCAGGGCTGGAGCTCTATTCACTGCACCACCTAGCTGCCCCAAGCTCCATGTCTTTCACAAAACAACTACTTAAGAAATAAATGTTTACTTAATTGAGTTCAATTGAAATCTCTACCAAGAATTATGGCTTTGTGTTGGGTCTATACTCACAAAGTTTGTTTTCTAGACCTTTCTCCAAATGAACATAGACATGAACTGATAATAGTCATAATATTAGTAAATTAATTCCATCCTGGATGGAAGGTGTTAGGTATAAAATGAAGAAATAACACAGCATCACAGAATCTCAGAATTGGAAGTCTAACCTATACCTGCATTTGAATAAACCTCTCCTCCACAACCTACCCCTATAAGAGGTTCAGCAGCCTTTGCTTGAAGATCTATAATGAAAGATAAATAACTTCTCAAGTAAATTAATAAAATTACTAATATTAGTAAACATTTATAGAGTGCTTTAAAGTTTCCATTGTGTTTAACCTGTTCATTTTAAACTTATTACAACCCTGGGAGTGAGTTAATAGTATTATTTCTATTTTTGCAGATGAGGAATTTGAGGCTAATAGAAATAAAGGGACTCACCCAGGGTCACTCAAATATCAAATGACTGAGCCAAGATTTGGACTCATCTTTTGGACTCATCATAGATTCTATCTATGAAGCTACCTAGCTTCTAAATTAAAATTTCATCTTCTTTATAAGGAAGATAAAATTTCAATGAGGTATAGAACCCACAGGAACTTTATATGGTAGTTCTGGGGCCAGGGGTGTGGAAGGGTCAGAAGTTCCCTCAATTATCTTTTTGGAAAAAAAAAACATACTTGCCTTCATGGTGAATTTATATTCCATAGATTTAATAAATTGGATTGTATAAATTATGCAAAAATCAAAGGAAAGTAAGATAAGCTGCTTAGGAAATGCTGAATTATCACTATAATCCTAAAAATACATGATCTTAGATGAATGAAAGAAGCAACTAATTCCAAATCAGAATGTAGTCAAGATTCTCAATGGTTTCCATTATCCCATGAGCTGTGCAAATTCTTTGGCTACATTATCATCATCTAAAAGTCACGCTAGCCATTTGAGGAGTAGATGATCATATACGCCAAGGAAAAGTATCTTCTTCAGCAGGAAAGAGAATCAGGAGATGACTTTCCTAAATCTTAAAGTACTTCCCTCCATCTAGGAGGACACATAACCCTTTACTATTTACAACAGAGGAATAGAACCTCGTTCTCAGGTGCTAGACATGAGGAGTATACATGGATTTCTCTTGGAGGAAATATGTGATATTTTCATATCTTTCTAATCAAATTTTCCCCTTCCTTCAAGGTCCATATGTTCTATGAAACCTTCCTCCCTATAGCCCACAGTGAACTTTTCTGTGGCTAATTCAATTACAATTACGGTCTAAAATCTACATAAAGTTTGTCTGTGGAGCTGATATTTTTTCTTCTTTTCCTCTATTTGTTGTATATATGAATCATTCCACAAAATGAAATTATGAGCAACTTATTGGAGAAGACTGTCAACAACTCCTCATGTTCTGCACATATGGTACATAGCACATAGCTGTTGTTGTTCAGTTGTTTCAGTCATTCTGTATCTTTGTGACCCCATTTAAGGTTTTCTTGGCAAAGATACTGGAGTAGTTTGCCATTTCCTTCTCCAACTCATTTTTTACATATGAGGAACTCAGGCAAACAGGGTTACATGGCTACTAAATATCAGAGGCAGGATTTGAATTCATGTCTTCCTGATTCTAGGTTCAGAGCTCTATCCACTGTACCACCTAGCTGCCCATATCACATGGTAGGTGCCCATTAATACTTTTGGGTTGATTAATCAATTGGTAGATCTTTACACCTGACATTTTGATTAGGGAATTGACTTTTCTTGGTTACAGGGTAGGAGAACTCATCTCAATGTTGTTGAAGCATAGAATGGCTTGCTTTAGAAGAAAACTTATTAACAGTTTACATAGTACTGCTTTTAGTTTAGTCTGCTACAAGTTTTCCAGTCCTGGATGGAAGGTGTTAGGTATAAAATGAAGAGATAACACAGCATCACAGAATCTCAGAATTGGAAGTCTAACCTATACCTGCATTTGAAAAAACCTCTCCTCCACAGCCTACCCCTATAAGAGGTTCAGCAGCCTTTGCTTGAAGATCTATAATGAAAGATAAATAACTTCTCAAGGAAGCTCTTTTATAGCTTTTTAATGGGTCTAATTATGAGAAAGTTTTTTTTTTCCTTTCATCTAACCTCAATTCTCTATTTTGTAATTTCTACCTGTTGCCCGTGGTCCTATCCTCCAGGGCCAAGTTGAATAAATTTAATCCTCCTTCTACCTGATAGTTTCCCAAATACTTAAAGACCATGATGATGCCATATTCCCCATCCAAGTCTTTTATTTTTCAGGCTAAATATTCCCATTTTCTTTAAACAGTTCTTATACAACATTAACTCCAGATGCCTCATCATTTTGGTGACTTTCCTCTGGATATTCTTCCCTTACCAATGTACCTCCTAAAATTAGAGGACCCAGCACTGAATATAAGATTTCCTATATGGTTAGATCAAGGCAAAGCACAGCACAATTAGTAGCTCCCTAGATCTGGACACCAATTCCTCTCAAGGCAGCTAGAGATTAGCTTCTTTGACTTTGGTTCAGAATACTTTGAACCAATAGACTCTTATTGGTTAATAGCAGTTCAAAATCCTGTACCACCATAGGGGAAAAACTAATCCAAGCACTACTCTCTCAATATACTCTTCACTTGGCCATGAAAATGATTATTTACACAGCAATAGTTAGCCACCAAATAAGGAGTTTCTGTACAAGGGAGTCAGAGAAAGGAATCAAAGCAATATTAAAGGTGTTCCACATCTGAGAAATGTCAAGTTAAAAATGGTAGAAAATAATGGTGACTCCTTTCAATAAATTAAAACCAGTCAGATGTTGATGAGTCCCTACTTGGAAACCATTATATAGAATGGGGGCACCGTCAGATGGATTTAACGGGTTTTAGCAGCTTCCATTGAAGTCCTCATTCCTGAAAACTTCTGGCTTCCTTTGCTCTGGGTAAGGTTTGGGTGGAAGAAAAATATGTGAAGACCAAGAAACAAAATGCTTCTAAACCTCCTCCAGCTGTTCTGAGGTATCATTCATGCACAGTGCTCTGGATAAAGAGACTTTCAGTCCCACAGTGTCCATACTTTCCAGTCCTTTTCCTGGCTGTTCCAATATTGTCTGTGTCATTTAAAGTTCGTGATTTATATTTATATCTTTAAAATTCTAGTAGAAAAGGATTTACCGTGATTATTTTCAGAAAATAATATATTTTAGGTAACAACAGAGATTTATAGTGACTCACAATTATATGAAACATTTTTTTTCTTCCCCCAGGCTTACCATATGTCAGAATCAACAACCCAATCCTGGCTTATATCAATAGATAATTTTGCTGGCTAATGTTAATTCTTACCAAAAAGAATTAGAAAATTATTATCACTCAATTAGTACTGTTAAAGATGAGCAATCAGTCTTAATGTGGGGAACAAATGAGATGAAAAATATAAAATTCTATAACATTATATTGGACTCAAAGAAAGAAAGCTTAAACTGTTTTTTTTTTAAAGTTATTTTTTGTTGTTGTTTTTGGACTGGATCTGTGATTTTATTGGTCTAAAGAGCTCTGAATCAAGAAACCCTATTTACTACTGTAGATCATTACCTCTTCTGAAAGTAATCTTAAGAGAATTATTAGGAGAATTGAGATGCCAGGTGATTTTTCCAGAGTAATATATATATATATATGCATATACATATGTGTATATATATGTGTATATATGTGTATATATATGTATGTATGTATATGTATATGTAGTATATGTATGTGTAGTATATGTGGGGTGTGTGTGTGTGTGTGTGTGTGTGTGTGTGTGTGTGCGTGTATACCAGCCAATGGCAGACCTTGAATCTAGGTCTTCCTGATTCAAAGAATGACTGACTTTCTACCCACTATGTGAAGCTGTCTCTAAAAGCCTACATTTATATAGTGTTCTTAGCATTGCATAGTAATTTAAATATATTCTCTCCTTTGACTATCCAAACAACCCTATAAAAGTTAAGTGCTACACTATAAGCATATTAGATGGGGGTATGGACAGAGTAGAGGTCATAGTTATTGAGACGAAGGTAAAGAATAAACCCTATCTGTCCTGCATAAGATATAATAGTAAATGAATCTATTTGGATAATCCTAACATTATCCTTTATGTTTAACAGTGCATGTTTCTTTATTTTCTCTAATAGGAATATATATGTGTATGTGTGTATATATAAATATATGTGTATGTGTATATATATATATATGTATATATAAATATATGCGTATGTGTGTATATATATATATATATAAATATGTGTGTGTATACACACACACACACACACACACACACACACACACACACACACACACACACACATATATATATATATAAAGAGAGAAAGTTAAGCCATCATTTTTACTGATGATGTGAAGGCACTGGAAAGCCCCTTCCAATTATCAAAGTATGATTATGCTAGGATATAGCTGTAGTACAAAGAGTAAGTAGGATTTAAGAAATCTGTCAATATTTTTAACTTTTGGTAGCTTTGGTTGTTTCACTTCCTTTTTTCCTGATGAGATAGGTAAAGAGAAAGGGAATATGCATTTAAATAGCACCTATTATGTGCTAGGCACTGTCCTAAGTCTTGGTTTATTTATTTTACAAATTTTATTTCAGAAGTGGAACCAAGATAGTAAATGCAGACTCACTTGAGTACTCCCAAATTCTCCTCTAGACAACATTAAAATAACGCCTCAAAACAAATTCTGAAGTAGCAGAACTAATAAAAGTATGGGGCCAAAACAGTTTCTCAATTGAAGACAACTTAAAAGGTTGGCAAGAAAGGTCTGTCTCATTGGAGTGAGAGTGGAGGACATTCCAGTGCAAGTGGCCCAATCTAGCCAGTAGCAGGCTTTGGGGGTGACTGAATTCTCTGTGGGTCCAAGAGTTCTCAGCCCACAAATGGTAAAGGGGTCAGACAACTGGTCAAAAGGAGATTTCAGGGGACCCTTCACTGTCACTGGGAGCAGGACTCTGTTGCATTGCCCATTAGCACTTCCAGGTCACAGTCCCAGATTAAGTACTAGCAGGAGTGGGGACTCTGGATGTAGTTCCAGGGTAGAAAAGAGAGCTTGTGGTCACTCATAGACAAGAGCACAGGCCAAGAGAATAGTGACCATACCTCTCCTTAAATACATACCACCTTGGAAGAACTGAACATTTACAGACCCCAAGAACTAGCTCTGAAAATATCAACACAAAAAACCTGAAGGTTGGGACAATTCATCTTCCACCTCAACTTTAATATAAAGTTTAAAATTAATAAATAAACTGGAAAATGAGCAAACAAAATAAATACTTGACCTTGAAAAGTTATTATGGTGACAGGGAAAATCAAAACACAAATGCAGAAGATAGCAGTGTCAAAATATCTACATTCAAAGGCTAAAGGAAAAATCCAAATTGATCTGATGATCAAAAAAGATTCTGGAAGAATTCAAAAAAGATTTTTAAAAATAAATCAAGTTAGGCAGAGGAAAAATAAGGGAAAAATTAAAGTGATGCAAGAAAATTATGAAAAAAGATTCCTGGGGCGGAGCCAAGATGGCTGAAAGGAAGCAGTAACCTCACTGAGCTCCTTGGTCACTAAGTCTCAAAGGGTGAATCTGAGCAGATTCCGGAGTGACAGAGCCCACTGGAAGACAGAGTGTGGCAGAATCCAGCCCAGGAGGTTGCCTAGTTTGTCCGCACAGGTCGAGCGCAGAGCATGTGGGGTCTGCACAGCTCAGACCTAAGAGCAGACAAGCAGACTACACCAGAGAGAGAAAAAGCCCCAGCTTGCAGACTTACCAAGGACAAATTGCAGTCATCTCGCAGAGGGATCAGATCATTGGAGCCAGGTAGGAGAGTCGGGCCCCCAGTGGAGGGAGTGGCTTCTCAGACTGCATTCAGCCCCCAGCCTGGAAGTTTAGAAACTGCCTGCCTGTATAATACAGGGGCTGGAATGGCAAAGTAAATTCTAGCTGCTCAGATCCTCCCATCCCTCCTTCATGAAGCAGAAAACCCAAAGATAAGTCTCCCACCCAGATTGAAATCCCAAGTTAATGGAAATAGCCTCAGGCTTGAGAATCTCCAAGAAGGGGAGTAACTGAGACAGCCAGGAATCTGAAGAGAAGAGAGGGAGGGGTCCCAACAAGCCCCACCTCACCTCACCAACAAAAGCCTACTTATAGCCCAGGGGTATAGAGGCAGAAATCTGAAGTGGTCAGGCTCATCCCCACCTACACATCTACATTCCTCACTGACTTCCCTGACTTAGCCATAAACTAGCCACCCAGAGGTATTCAAAGTCAAGGACCAGGCCCCAAACCCATAGCCTGAGAAACTAAGAAACAGGAAGTCACAATGGGAAGGAAGGAAGCTGAAAAGGAGAAGGGGAAGGCAAGAAAGTCTATTCCAGCATACCATGCAGGGCAAGAACAACAAAACACACAGGACAATATAGACTCTCTGCCCACACCAGAGACCACAGAAGGAAACATGATCTGGTCTCAAGCCCAAATAGCATTCCTGGAGGAGCTTAAGAAAAATTTTAAAGACCAAATCAGGGAGGCAGTGACCAACTTGGAAAAAGAAAATACCTCCCAAAAAAAGGAACTTCAAAAACTAACTGAAGACCATAATTCGCTAAAAATTAGATACAATCAAACTGAAACTCAGAACTCTATGATGCAGCAGGAGTCAATCAAAAAAAACAAAACGATTGAAAAATTGGAAGAAAATGTAAAATATCTCACTGGAAAAATAACTGACCTAGAGAACAGATCCAGGAGAGACAACTTAAGAATTATTGGCCTACCAGAAAGTCATGATGAAAAAAGCAGTCTAGACAACATCCTCCAAGAGATTGTCAAAGAAAACTGTCCTGAGGTCCTGGAATCAGAAGATAAAATAGCTATTGATAGAATTCACCGGACTCCTCCTGAAAAAGATCCCAAACTGAAAACTACAAGAAATATAGTAGCCAAATTCCAGAATTACAAGATTAAAGAAAAAATTCTACAAGCAGCCAAAAAGAAACAATTCAAATATCGAGGAACTACAGTTAGGATCACACAGGACCTAGCAGCTTCTACATTAAAAGAGTGGAGGGACTGGAATTTGATATTTCGTAGGGCAAGAGAGCTAGGACTACAACCAAGGATTAACTACCCGGCAAAACTGAGCATAATCTTTCAGGCAAGGAGATGGATGTTTAATGAAGTAAGGGACTTCCAGACTTTCCTAATGAAAAAGCCAGAGCTCAATGGAAAATTTGATCTCCAATTACAAGACTCCAGAAGGACATAAAAAGGTAAACAAGGGTAACATAGACTCACACATGCAGAAGTGCACACACCCACACCCACAAACACACACTCATTACTTGGGATGCAACAAGAGCAAAATGTTCACATCCCTATATGTGGAGCTGATAACTGTCAGTATTTGAAATCTTCATGACTACCATGACCTTCAAAAGGGTTATACTTAGAGGGTGTGGGTATGAATCCACTAACATGGAGTCTAAAAAAAAAAAAAAAGACTATTAAGGGGATCAAAGGTACTGTAATGGGAAAAAGGAAAGGATGAGCTAGGAAAAGGTAAAATATGCCATCTGAAGAGGCATCAAAATACACTATAGAAGAGGGGAAAGAAAGAGGGAGAAGAACATCATTTAAACACTATTCTCACTGGTTCTGGTTCAAAGAAGGATCAAATTAATCAGTGAAGTTTAAGATTCTAACGTGAATAGACACATAAATTCATTAAATAGAGGAAAAGGAGGGAGGGAGAGGAGCACTGTTTGAAATTTACTCTCATTGGTTTGGAATCAGACGGGGAGTAATTTACTCTGATAAGTATAAAAATTTATTGTGTCCGATAGATAGTGGGAGGGTAAGGGGGGGGGGTGAAAAGGAGGATACTAAAGGGAGGGATTAGAAGGGAGGGAAATAGTAGTAAGGGGAGAGGGTAGGTTAAGAAGGGGGGTCACTGGGTGGGAACACTGAGGGAGGGGGCAGTCAAAAGGGAAAACTTCAAGGAGGGGAAGGGAGAAGGAAGAAACAAAAACATAAACAGGGGAGGGAATAGGATGGAGGGGAAGAGACAGATAGTCATTATTACTGTGAATGTAAATGGGATGAACTCTCCCATAAAACAGAGGCAGATAGCAGAATGGATTAAAAACCATAATCCTACAATATGCTGTCTACAAGAAACACATTTGAAACAAAGGGATACCCACAGGGTAAAGGTAAATTGGTTGGAGTAAAATTTATTATGCCTCAGCTAAAGTAAAAAAAGCAGGGGTAGCAATACTTATCTCAGATAAAGCAAAAGCAAAAATAGATCTAATTAAAAGAGATAAGGAAGGAAACTATATCCTACTAAAAGGCACCACTGAGAATGAAGCAATATCACTACTTAATATATATGCACCAAGTGGTATAGCATCCAAATTCCTAGAGGAGAAGTTAAAGGAATTAGAGGAAGAAATAGGTAGCAAAACTATACTAGTGGGGGACCTTAATCTCCCCCTCTCTGAACTCGATAAATCTAACCTCAAAATAAACAAGAAAGAAGTTAAGGAGGTGAATAGAATCTTAGAGAGACTAGATATGATGGATCTCTGGAGAAAACTGAATGGGGATAAAAAGGAATTTACATTCTTTTCAGCAGTGCATGGTACATACTCAAAAATAGACCATGTACTAGGGCATAAAAACCTCACAATCCAGTGCAGAAAGGCAGAAATATTAAGTGCATCATTCTCAGATCATGATGCAATAAAAATTATATGCAATAAAGGGCCAGGGAAAGATAGACTAAAAACTAATTGGAAATTAAACAATTTAATCCTAAAAAATTGGTGGGTCAAACAAGAAATTATAGAAACAATCAATAATTTCATTCAAGAGAATGATAATAATGAGACAACATACCAAAATTTGTGGGATGCACTAAAGGCAGTTCTCAGGGGAAGTTTTATATCCCTGAGTGCATACTTAAAGCAGAGAGAAGGGAGGTCAATGAATTGGACATGCAATTGAAAAAGCTAGAAAAAGAACACACTGAAAACCCCCAATTAATACTAAATTAGAAATATTGAAAACCAAGGGAGAGATTAATAAAATTGAAATTAAGAAAACTATTGAATTAATAAATAAAACTAAGAGCTGGTTTTATGAAAAAATCAACAAAATTGATAGACCCTTAGTCAATATGATAAAAAAAGAAAGAAGAAAACCAAATTATGAGTATCAAAAATAAAAAGGGTGAATCTACCTCTAATGAAGAGGAAATCAAAATAATAATGAGGAATTATTTTTTTCCCAATTGTATGCACATAAATATGACAATCTTAGTGAAATGGATGAATATTTACAAAATCACAAATTGCCCAGATTAACTGAAGAGGAAGTGAATTACCTAAATAACCCCATCTCAGAAAAAGAAATCAAACAAGCCATCAATGAACTCCCTAGGAAAAAATCTCCAGGGCCAGATGGGTTCACTAGTGAATTCTATCAAACATTTAAAGAACAATTGATTCCAATACTCTACAAACTATTTGGGAAAATTAGTGAAGAAGGAGTCCTACCAAACTCTTTCTATGACACAAATATGGTACTGATTCCTAAATCAGGAAGAGATAAAACAGAGAAAGAAAATTATAGACCAATCTCCCTCATGAATTTAGACGCAAAAATTCTAAATAAAATATTAGCCAAAAGACTCCAACAACTTATCACAAAAATAATACACCCTGATCAGGTAGGATTCATTCCAGGAATGCAAGGATGGTTTAATATTAGGAAAACCATCAGTCTAATTGAGCATATCAACAATAAAACTAGCAGAAACCACATGATTATCTCAATAGATGCAGAAAAGGCTTTTGACAAAGTACAACATCCATTCCTATTAAAAACACTAGAAAGTATAGGAATAAATGGAGCCTTCCTTAAAATAGTTGTTAGCATCTATTTAAAACCATCAGCAAGTATTATACGCAATGGGGATAAACTAGAAGCCTTTCCAATAAGATCAGGAGTGAAACAAGGGTGTCCACTATCACCCCTCTTATTCAATCTGGTACTAGAAACACTAGCAGTAGCAATTAGAGAAGAAAAAGAAATCAAAGGAATCAAATTAGGCAAAGAAGAGACCAAGCTATCACTCTTTGCAGATGATATGATGATATACTTAGAGAATCCTAGAGAATCAAGTAAAAACTACTTGAGACAATAAATAAATTTGGCAAAGTTGCAGGATATAAAATAAACCCACATAAATCCTCAGCATTCCTGTACATCTCTAATAAAACTCAACAGCAAGAGATAGAAAGAGAAATCCCATTTAAAGTCACTGTAGACATTATAAAATATTTGGGAATCTACTTGCCAAAAGAAACCCAGAATCTATATGATCACCACTACAAAACACTTCTCACACAAATAAAAACAGATCTAAATAGTTGGAAAAATATCAATTGCTCATGGCTAGGTCGAGCTAATATAATAAAAATGACAATTTTACCCAAACTAAACTATATATTTAGTGCCATACCAATCAATTTACCAAAAACTACTTTGTAGAGTTAGACAAAATAATAACAAAATTTATTTGGAAAAACAAATGGTCTAGAATATCAAGGGAATTAATGAAAAGAAATGCTAGGGAAGGTGGACTAGCTATGCCAGATCTTAATCTGTATTATACAGCAGCAGTCATCAAAACTGCTTGGTACTGGCAGAGGTGTAGAGTAGTGGATCAATGGAATAGATTAGGTGCAGGAGACCCAGCAGTTAATGAATATAGCAATCTATTGTTTGATAAACCCAAAGACCCCAGTTTTTGGGATAAGAATGCACTATTTGACAAAAACTGCTGGGAAAACTGGAATACAGTATGGCAGAAACTGGGCATAGATCATTATCTAACACCATATACCAAAATCAAGTCTAAATGGGTGCATGATCTAGGTGTAAAGGATGATACTGTAAGCAATTTGGGAAAGCAAGGAATAGTTTACCTGACAGATCTGTGGAGAGGGGAAGATTTTAGGACCAAACAAGAATTAGAGAGCATTATAAAATGCAAAATGGATAATTTTGATTACATTAAATTGAAAAGCTTCTGCACAAACAAAGCCAATGTAACCAAGATCAAGAGGGAGGTGGGAAATTGGGAAAGAATTTTTACAACTTGTGTCTCTGATAAAGGACTCATTTCTAAAATTTATAGAGAATTGAGCCAAATCTCTATGAATACAAGTCATTCCCCAATTGATAAATGGTCAAAGGATATGAACAGGAAATTTTCAGAGAAAGAAATTAAAGATATCTATAAGCATATGAAGAAATGCTCTAAATCACTATTAATTAGAGAAATGCAAATCAAAACAACTCTGAGATACCACATCTCTCCAGTCAGATTGGCTAAGATGACAAAACAAGAAAGTGACAAATGCTGGAGAAGATGTGGACAAATTGGAACACTAATACATTGCTGGTGGAGTTGTGAACTTATCCAACCATTCTGGAGAACAATCTGGAATTATGCCCAAAGGATTATAAATAATTTCATACCCTTTGACCCAGCAATACCACTTCTAGGGTTATATCCCAAAGAGATCACAGAAGTGGGAGGAAGACCCATATGTCCAAAAATATTTTAGCAGCCCTTTTTGTGGTTGCAAAGAATTGGAAACTAAAGGGATGCCCATCAATTGGGGAATGGCTAAACAAGTTGTGGTTTATGAATGTAATGGAATTTTATTGTGCTATAAGAAACGAGGAGATGACAGATTTCATAATTACCTGGAGAGACTTATACAAACTGATGCTGAGCGAGAAGAGTAGAATCAGAAGAAATTTGTATACAATCACAGACATACCATATCTGTGATGACCAACAATGACAGACTGGACTCTTTTCAGCAATGCAGTGATATAAGTTAATCCCGAAAGACTCAAGAAAGTGAGAAATGTGCCATCCAGAGATATAAATAGAAAGAACTGAGCCTGAATCCTGATGGAAGCAAACTAAATGATCTTGTTCTTTTCATTGTTTGGTTTTATTTCTTCCTTACCATCTTTCATCCCACCTAGTACAATATGCCTTTGTAATTGGAATAATGTCTAATATGAATGCATTTGCAGACCCTATACTGTACTATATGCTGTTGTGAGGGGAGGGGGCAGGGAAGTATAGGAAATTTGAAAATCAAAGAACTATGGAATTGAATCTTGTTAACTGAAACTAAACTAATAAATTAATAATAAAAAAAAAGATTCCTTAGGGGCGGCTAGGTGGCACAGTGAGTGGAGTGCTGGCCCTGGAGTCAGAAGGACCTGAGTTCAGATCCAGCCTCAGACACTTAACACACACAAACAAAAACCTAGCCGTGTGACCTTGGGTGAGTTACTTAACCCCAATTGCCCTCCAAAAAGAAAAAAAAAAAGCAAAAAAAAAACCAATTCCTTGGTGAAGGAGGCACAAATGCTGAAGAAAATAGCACCTTAAAAACAGAATAGGCCAAATGGTGTAAGAAGCACAAAAATCCACTAAATAGAAGAATTTCCTAAAAAGTAGAATTTGTAAAAATATGTACAAAGATTCACTGAAAAATATAGAACTTAAAAATATAGAACTTGCCAAATGGAAAAAGAAACATAAAATCTCACTAAAGGAAATAATTCCTTAAAAATTATAATTAGGCAAATAAAAGCTAATGACTCCATAAGGAATCAAGAAACAATAAAACAAAATCAAATGAATGAAAAAAATAGAAGAAACATAAGAATATAAGTCATTTACCAATTGAGAATTGGTCCAAGAATATGAAAAGGCAGTTTTCAGATGAAGAAAGCAAAGCTATTTATAATCATATGAAAAAATGTTCTAAATCACTACTGATTAGAGAAAAGCACATTAGGACAACTTTGAGGTACCACCTCATGCCTATCAGATTGAATAATTAGTAAAGAAAAGGGACAAATGCTATTGGGGATGTGGAAAAATTGTGACACCAATGCACTGTTGGTGAAGTTGTAAATGCTTCCAACCATTCAAGAAAACATTGTGAAATTATATCCAACGAGCTATAAAACTGTATATACCTTCTGACACAGCAATATCATTATTAGCTGTGTATCCCAAAGAGCTTCTTTAAAAAAGGAAAGCAATCCAAATGTACAAAAATATTTATAGTATCTCCCATTGTGGTGACAAAAAATTAGAAATTGAATTGGGAAATGACTGAACAAATTTTGTTATATAATTGTTATGGACTAATATTGTGCTATAGGAAAGGATGAGAAGAATGCTTTCAGAAAAATCTGAAAAGACTTACATGAAATGATTCTGAGTGAAGTGAGCAGAACCAGGAGAACACTGTACTCAATTACAGCAATACTGTATGATGATCAACTGTTAATGACTTAGCTGTTCTCAGAAATAACAATGATCTAAGAAAATTCCAAAGGATGTAAGGTGAAAAATGCTGTCCATCTCCAGAGGAAGAACTGATAGAGCCTGAATATAAACTTTTTTTTACTTTTTAATTGGTGTAGGGGTTTGGTCTTTTTTCACAACATGAGTAATATGGAAATGTTTTTCATGACTGCACATGTGCAACTTATATCAAATTGCTTGCTTTCTAAATGAAGGGGAAGGGGAAGAACGGACAGAGAGAATTCAGAACTCAAAATTTCAAGAAAGAATATAAAAATTGCTCTTACGTGTAATTGGAAAAATAAAATATTTTAAAAACCAGCCATTTCATTTGATCCTCACAAAAATCCTGCAAGGTGGGTACTATCATTATCATCTTCATTTTACAGTTGAGGAAAGGGAGGCAAACAGAGGTGAAATGACTTGCCCAGGGTCACACAGCTAATAAGTATCTCAGACTAGATTTAAACTCATATCTTATTTACTCTAGGCCCATGACTCTATCCACTTCACCAGCTGCTTGTATGATTAGCATCCCACTATAAAGAGACCATTAGAAAGGAAAAAGGAAGAGGAAAATGACCAACTTCCACTTTAAGTCTATTGTTCCTCCAAATCTATTGGGATACTAGATCTCTGGGAATCTTTTGGCCCTACACTTAGTGTTGCTGCAAAGCTGAACCCACAAAATGGTTATGCCACTTTTTTTGCTATATAGAGAGATATTTAGTGGGGATCATCAGAATATAGACTTTAAAGAGTAAATCTTGCTTCAGTAGCAAACATAACAGTCTAGCATAAATTGATCGATTTAGCACATGGACCATCAGGGGAATCATTAGCTCAACAACATACAAATCTATCAATAACAATTTCTATATAATAAAAATAGAAACCTTAACAATAATCTTAAATATAAATATCACACAATTATTCCTGTAAAGAGAGTTACAATGGATTATCAATCAATACCTGCACTACAAGTAGTGGGGCTTGTCTGGATTTAAGAAGAACTGGACTTCTCAACTTCTAGATGGAAGAGAAGGAGAGAGGAAGGGAGGGAGAGAGAGAGAGAGACAGAGACACAGAGAGACAGAGACACAGAGAGACACAGACACAGACACAAACAGATAGACAGAGACAGAGACACAGAGGGACACAGAGACAGAAACAGAAACAGAAAGAGAGACAGAGACAGAAAATTCATAAAGTCAAGTCAGACCTCTTTTCTTGACTGAATTCCAGGTTAGAATAGACCTAGGACAGAGCTGGAAAGCCAATTAGGATGGAGACCCAGAGTTCTCTTGAGCTACCAGGAAGCAAGTCAAGAAAAATAGGAGAGACCACAGGCTCCTGCTCTAAAAGGAACTGGATGGACAAGAGAGATAGTAATATAGCAAAGCCAAAGCCTGAGCATAGTCCAGGGGCAGCTACTTTGTCTTCAGTTAATAAGAAAAAGAGAAGAAAAAAAAGAGCAGAATCTCTAAGTTCTTGAGCAGCTCACAGGCAAGATGGGGACAGGAAGCAAGGTTAAGAGCTAGACTACAAAATCACTGCCTATGTCTTCCTGTCAAACTAGGACACAGATTATTCCAACTGGTTTCTAAGCTTACCCACGTGGAGGAAATAATGCCAAGGGCTAGCATCTAACAGCTGGCCTTTATCAAACATTCCCAAGCTAGCCAAGTCCTCTACAGAATCCATCTCACTTCATTCTCACAACAACATGTGAGGTAGATGACACTATTATAAAGGACAAAACTGAGGCTGAATGGTCTTCTCAGGGTCCCATACTTGGTAAATGTCTGAGGCAGAATTCAAATTCAGGTTTTTCTGACTCCAACTCCAATATTCTACTGACTTAGCCATCCACAATTGTCACTCCATACCCATGTTCAAAGTTGTGCCAACAAATGCATATAATTGGAGAGAGTCTAACACTCATTAAATGAATAGAATTCCATCTCTCTCCTTGACACCTATAAAATTGACTTGAAATCCACTTCCCCTTTCCCCCCAACCCTTTGTTCATGACAATTCTATGACTAATAGAACATCATTCCTATACTATTACGAGCTAGATGGGGAAGAGGAAGGTTATCACCCCCATTCTTGTTCAAAAGCATGAAGATAACAAGCTATTAAGCAAAGGATCAACAAGAATAGAAGCTCAGGATACCCTTTACCACCTTAGAAAGTTAGCATGATACAGAGGAAAGAGAGGATCTGGGATTGAATCTGGCCTCTGCAATTGGTAATGAGGTAATCTCACCAAATGTCATCTGTGTGACCTTGGATAAATCATTTAGCCTCTGCATGCCTCAGTTTCCACATCTACAAAAGAGGAATTTGGATGAGATGGACTCTAGTGTCCCTTGCAAATTTAAATCTATGACTCTAATATTTGCTATCTTGATCCATGTTGAACAGATTGATGATTTATAAGGCACACAGAACTGGAAGATAACTAGAAGGCATTTATAAAGCTTGAAAAGTGCTTTACATGCCTTATCTCCATTGATCCTCATTGACAATCCCAGGAAGTAGGTGCCATTATTACCCCCATTTTACAAGAAACAGGCTGAGAGAGATTAATGGAGAATCACACAGCCAGAAAGTATCTGAGGCAACATTTGATCTCCTGTCTTCCCGACTCCAGGCTCAGTACTCTATGTTGCAGGAATATGGTCAATGGGCAGAAGGAATATTCCATGAGCACAGACGTGATGGCAGACAAAATACCAAAGCACTAAAATCCTCCCTTTTGACAGTATTTTACATATATATATATATATATATATATATATATATATATGTATTATATGAAAATATAAGCCTTGTATGATATATATGCATACATATGGCATGTGTGGCATATATGCATATGTACTATATATACAATATAATTTCTATATTAATAACATAACGTGAAAATCATTAGCTTTGTATGAGATAGATAGATAGATACATATGTACACATTTGTATATATGCATATGTATTGTTATTTAGTCAGGTCTGATTCTTCATGACCTCATGGATCACAGCATGCCATTATGGTCCATGGAGTTTTCTTGGCAAAGATACTAGAGTGGTTTGTCATTTGCTTCTCCAGTGGATTGAGGTAAAGAGAAGCTAAGTGATTTGCCCAGAGTCACACAGCTAGTATCTGATGTTGGATTTGAACTCAGCTCTTCCTGACTTCTTTCCACTGAACCTTCTAGTTGCCTCCATATGCATATGTAGTGCATATGTGTATCCACAACATATATCATTGCTACATTAACAATATTAATACTACATTATATAAAATATTCATTATATGAAAATCAACAGCTTTGAGTAAGACATGCATATATACTATGTATGTTTATATATATATATATGCATATATAGTTATTTATACTGCCTTGCAGTTAAAATGTTTGATTAATCAGAAAATTCTTTCACTGACCTCACTGGATTACAGTTCCCTATGAAAAACTTGTGTCATTAATTTTATGATAGCAGTGTTTCTGTTTGACAGGCTTGCCCCCTTCCCCCCCACCCCCCTCTCCTTCTTCTCTTTCCCTTCTTTAAAGATCCATTTATAGAAGCATTATGCTAGATACCTAGACTTCCAATAGCACAGTGGACCGAGTACTAGACCAGAAATCAAGAAGATCTGATTTCAAATCTAGTCTCAGACACAAACTAGCTATGTGATGGTGGACAATTCACTTAACCATTTTCTACCTCAGTTTCCTCATCTGTAAAATTCCTGTAAGAATAACATAAGGTTCCTAGACTTGCGTATGAGGATAAAAGGAGATAATTTTTGTCAAGTACTTTGCAAACCTAAAAGAAGTGCTACATAATTACTGGCTGTTATTTTTATGGTCTAGACTGAATTAAGCAAAATCAGTACTCTATAGCAGCCAATTTGTATACCCATCTCACAAACAAATGAGTATATGGAGGAACATTAAACTGCATTTAAAAAGGAAGAACTTGCATATAGTGGTTCAAGTATATAAAATATCTTGGTGAGGTTTGTCCAGAAAATCCATAAGATACAAAAGTATCTGATTTATTATGGAGAAAAAATTAAATATAATTTCCATATCATCACCTTGTGACAAATCAAAGCAATCACAAGCACACAGTCTGTTCTTACTAACCTGTTCTTACTTAGAATTGAAACAGTCAATACTGTACTACAAGTTAATAATAATTGACATATAGTCCTTAAAAGGTCACAAAATACTTTATATACATGATCTCATTTTAGCTTCTCAATAACAAGGGAAGGTCAGTCCTTCAGGTATTATCTTGATTTTAAAATTGAGACAATAGACTCAATGAGGTTCAATAACTTGCCATGGTCACATAAGTTTTACAGGGAGGTTCAGGTAAGATTTGAAAACAGATCTTCCTGACTCCAAGTTCTGTACACTGGTTTCTACATCAAGCTGGATTTATTCACTCCTTCATCATTTTTTCATTCAACATATTACCAGACTAGTACAATGCTTTTAGCTAACAAATATTAAGGAGAATAGAATGAAGTGTCTTCTGTGTATCAATCATAGTTTTTACTGTGGTTATGTGCCCTTATTTCCCTGGATCTAGGTTGGAGAGGTCTGTAAATCCATTTCAATGCCCAGTGCAATGGTCATAATTTCTGCTCTACCAAGAACATGTCTATAAAGAAGAATCTATATTTATAAAAACCTTTGTAGTGATCTGTTATCTTGGAGGGGCTCCTCTCAGCTGAAGATCAGCTAATTTGTCAGTTGACAAAGGGCACATATCCTTTTCAGGAAGTTTTGCTTGAGGGTCTGAATTTGAACTTAAATTACTTAAGTAAATGATTGAATACACTATAATGAATTCTTTACATCTGGAAAGTTCTTTTCTCTTTTTTTGCAAAATACCTTCATATATTGTTGTTTATCCTTTTTTTTTAACAGGATCAATGACATCACAGGGTGATATCCTAGAATTGGATTTAAGTGAGGCAGCAGTGCACAAAGTCCTCAGCATAATTCTCTCTTCCAGAATCATTGAAATCCAGTAGAAAGACAAAAAAGAAGACTACTGGCATTGGCCCAGGACGCAGTGGATGACCGTCATGGCCATGAGAAAAAATTGTTCTCACCCACCTATTCTACCAGGCTGGGGGTAGGGAAGGAGAGTGGTATAGGGGGGAAGTCTTCACATGTTATGGGCAGAAATCCCCTTAACTCACAGATGAATTTGAGAATTACTGGGTACCCTCAACCTTATTTAGCCCATCTGCCAAGATGGTTTGCAGGGTGTGGCTGCTGCACATGCTACAACTTCTTGGAGCCACAGGTGAGAGTTGGGTGAATCATATGGACACCAAAGGTGGATGAGCAGCCCTGGAACGGCCTTGGGAAGCCTTCCCACCAGATGTGCTAGTCCTTCTTGAACATCCCACATATTACTTCATTGTTACACAATTCAACTTATCCTTCTAGACCAGGAATCTATCCCCTTTCCCCCCTGTTCTGGGCTCCTTTGGAAGTCTCACGAAAGTCATAGCCCCTTCTCATGCATAAAATAATAATACCTAGGCTAAAATAATGCACAAATGCATATGCATAAATAAAGTAACAAGTAATATAATACACAAGCACAATAATATGTAAATGCAAAAATAATATGAATTTTAAAGGAAACTAATTTTATTGAAACATAGATGTATTTTTCCCCATCCAAGTTCATGGATTCAGTTGAATCTGTCCACAGATTTTCTTCTGGGGAGTGCAGGTTAAGAACCTTTGCTCTAGACTGATTTCACATTACTATCCCTTATACACTCTATGTCCTAATGGTTCTGAATTGATCCTCTTGATATTTCCCTATGCATGATATTCCATATTCCTTTTTTTTTTCATATTCCTTTCCATACCTTTGTATAGGTTGGGTTCCTTGCTAGGAATGGTCTCTCTCCTTAGGTTTACATACTGGAATTCCTTGATACCTTCAATGTACAATTCAAATCTCTTTTCTGATTATTCTCAATTGTTGTGGATCTCCTCCATCTCCAAAATTAATTTACATTTACTTTGTACATATTTTGAATTTGCATATTGTTCCCTCTAGCAAAATGTAAACTCCTTGTGGGCAGGGAGAAAAAATTTCTTTTTTTCTCTTTGTATTTTTGTATTCTCAATACCTACTATAGCACCACTTACATACCGGACATTTCATAAAATCTTACTGAGTTTAATTCGATTGAATTAATACAAAAGGTAATTGAGTCTCCTAGAGATGAAGTGGTTTGCCTCAAGGTCACACACCTAGTCGTTGGCAAAGACTTGATTAGAACCAGGAGTTGTCACATTCTTCAGCAAATACCCATTCTCTTATACCTTTATCCCATAAAACTCCCTCATAATCAGAATTTTTCAGGTAAGTTTATGTTCTAGATAATTGAATTTCCTATGTGAGTATTGAAAGTAGATTTTAAGCATTGTTGATGAAGGTCTTTCTGAAATAGATTAGCCTTCTTTCTTACTTTACTAAGATGAGGTTAGTGAACAAAATGCCCCCAACATACTGGAGGACATATTCACTAAATGTTATAAAATTGGATAGAAATAGAGATGGGAATGAACACCTTGCAGTGTCTTAGGGACCTCATTCTGAAATTAATGTTCTTTGTCTAGAATTGTTGATATGGATGTAGAGGTCACAGGAGGATGGACTGAACATACATAGTTCCTAGACTATTCCCTGGAAATTTATTTTTTTCTCTAAATAAATCACTAATAACAGTTTGTTTTCTAGCTATCTAGCTCTTTTCCCTAAAAGTTGACTGAGGGCAAAAAAAGAAAAAAAATCAAATAATTGATAGGTTCTGGCTAATCAACATTTTCTGTATAAAAGTCCTTCCCCTTGCATTTAGCTATTTTTATTGCCTCAAGTAGCCCTGCCCTCATGACAGATTTTTTTTGTTCTCCTTTTTTTCCCTTTCTTTCAGAGAGCAGACGGAGAAATTCTCATTTTTGCCCTCCATTGATCACTCACCTTGCCCTTTGGGCCCTGTCTGTATAATGTCAGAAATGCCAGTCACATGATTATGGAGAAAAATGATGACCCACCCCAGCAATGGTCCTCTATCCTAGGATAACAGTGCTTACTACAATGGACTCCAGCAGAATTTATGGTCATGGACAGACCTCTAGTATGAATGCTTTGTCCTCTCTTTGCTGACTATCTAATTTGTTTCTGACTAGTTTGGCATATTGCTAGTTAAAATTCATTCTTTTAAAGCAGAGTATCCACTTAGCTTCTCTCCTCTGAACTTTCGTCATTCATTATTAACATTGAAAGGCAAAGTGCATGAAACATGTCCATTCCTCTCTGTATCTGGCTTGAAAGTAATGTCTTGGTATATTAGCAGGACACGGCGCTATCATACATAAAATGATGCCGAGGCCCACAACAAAGAGGCCATATCTCAGTGTCTAATAGGATCACTTACTTCAAATGGGAAGCCACCCTCTTTGAAATATTTGTTTAGATTTCAAAAACATATGAAGATTCTCAAACTCAAACAAAACCTTCTAGCCTTCAGCTCAAGAGCTGACTCTAAAGAGCTTTCTGTTCGATAAATCGGATGACCAAATCCAGGGCTGGGGGGTGGGAGGATAGAGGAGGGAGGATGGGTCTTTCCAGTTTCCTTTTCTTGATAAAAAAGAAATGTCATCTGGTTTGGACTGCAGATAATGAATCATATTAAGCATTTTAAAAGCACTATTCTCTTTGTGAGACCTAATTTCAGACCGATTAACACTTTAATATGAAACAGAGCCTCATCATTTCATTAGGAAACAAAATAAGGCCTCTTAGCTACCATATGCTGTATCTTCCTTTAAAACAAAAATCTTTTGAAACTCTAGATCGAGCTCTCTCTGAACAGAATGTAAATTTGGCTCTAATACCCAGCATAGGTGAGCATATTCTGTATTGGGGGTAGCCAGAAAAAATTATTTTTGCTCCTACAGTCATAGTTTGTAAATAATGCTGTACAATAAAAGATGACCCAACCATTGGCCTATAAAACTGCTGGAGGTGGGAAGGGGAGGAGGTCGATATCAATTGTTTATTTTTTTTTAATCCTGCAATCTCTCCTTTCTGAGGTTGCCTTTGCTGGTCCACAGAGCCAACAGCCGCTCTGTACAACTGATTTAGCAAATTACTTATTTATTAAATAGATGAAACAAAATTATAGCTGTCCCTTTTCAATATTTAAATTTTTTTGAATGATAATGCCTTTAAAATACACAGAACATGAATGCAGGAGCTGGTGTGATAGGAGGGAGCCTTATTGCACATAATTAACAGACACATAATGTCTGGTAACTAGTAATTTCCTTCTAGCTGAGTAAGGGAATAATTTAATCATGTTGATCAAATGAATCCCAGGAGCCCAGTGTAACATTATGCCTTTAAAAAAAAAAATCTGCATTAACTGATAAGAGACTACTTGGTCAAAAAACATGGTTTCCAACCTTGTTTAGGTATCGGTAATAGTATTTAAAATACAGGCCTGATTTTAGTAATTGGCTTAATCTGGCATTTCAGCAGCAGCATTTTCCAATGTTGGAAGAGACTGCCAACATTGGCATGCCCCAGGCTTCCAGTAATGACAAAAACTCAGATGCTGTGAGCTGAGCCGTATACTTCCCTCTCCCATGAATAGGTTTCTTTCTTGGGGGAATGATGGTGATGATGTTAAAGAGAGGAAGGGAATGGCATAGATCTATTCTCTTTTTAAGAAGCTATAATCTGCCAATCTCCAAACAACTAGATGCAGACAGGCATCACTGGTCTATAAATTCTAAGTTAACATCTAAAACAGACAGAAAGAGAGAGAGAGAGAGAGAGAGAGAGAGAGAGAGAGAGAGAGAGAGAGAGAGAGAGAGAGAGTCATATTCCAAACTGGCTCCCTGCCCCTACCATCTCCTTTCAGGAGAAGAAAGCCTAGCCTTGTCAGCCTGATGTTACCCTGAAATCTTTTGTGAGCTTTATCTATTGTTCTTTTGTAAGACTTTGGTTAGTTGGGGGTGGGGAGGGTGTCTTGAGCTACCTTCTCACTATCTCAAGTAGTTTCTCAGTAATGAGGTGATATAATTTAACACTTCCCGTAATACATTTTATCCATCTATTGTTTGCTAAATAATTCCTGCAATAACACTTTTATTCTTTCCATAATTCTTGAGGGCAAAGCTGGAGGAATAATATTTTTACTGCAGTGATTGATATCAGATCCTGGTGCTGTATAGACCAGATGAACAGAGGTTATTGATAAGCATCATGGAGATTGGAGGGAGTGAAAGGGATGGATGTCGGGGAGAAAACTCCAAAGCTCTCTGCTCAATGAAAAGAATATCAGGGATCAAAGGGTTAATATCATTTTATGAGGTTGTAAAAATCTACCCCAAGATTCTTGTGTTAGCAATATTCTTTGTGTAAGATGTATGTTATTAAAACAAGTAGCAGCATCTGAATTAAAGTGACAGTATGATGGATGGCTACTGAAGGGGAATCGGACTCGTTTGCAGCATTTTGGGCTAGATGTGGGAATTCTGCCTCAGAGGCAAGGAGCTTGGCAGATGCATTGATTCCAGGCTGACGCATGTTCATAAATATGCCCCCAGAGAGGTGTGGCCTAGCAGAATTTACAAAATTATGTTCATGAATTATTTAACATTTATTTATGGATGCTATATTTAAGCAGTATTTGCCAAGGCGAATGGACCATAGCTTACAGAATGATCTTTAGATAATGCACATTCTGCACAGGCAAGGCCGAGGTGGCCTGGCAGGGAGATTGCCTGGTGATGCTAGGTCTATCAAACCTAGATTAAAGGAGATGAGCCCTGCAGATGTCCTGCAGAGAGAGAAGGGTGATTCCCAGATCCATTTGAGGTCCAGACAAGGATTAAGCTAGAAGGAAGGTCAAGAGGGGTTTTGTTTTGTTTTTACCCATGGGTGACCCCAAGCTTCCTTCCATGAGAACAAATGTTGAATTAGTGCTGATTCAATAACATAATCGTAATGAGCAGTTCTCTTTATGATGGGGCTTTCAAGAATCCTTTAATCTGCCACAACCCTTCTGGGGTCAAGAACAAGGGGTAGGCAAAAGTTTAAGATGTGTTTGGTTTACTTCAGTGTATAAACCTCTTTAATCCTGCTGAGGGCCACATCCAGGTCAATGAAGTTGTGGGGAGGGTCACATGTGTATCTGCATAATAATGTACATAGTATTTGCATGGGATCATTTAAAGCAATGCATAATTTCCCAGCTGCAATGCAGCCTTCTCTACTCCTCCTGTTCCATTCTGAGCCCAGCTCATTGTTTCTGTGGACTATCTGTCTTACGTATTTTTATTGATCTACCAATTCTATGAGCTATCCATCCAACTGCTTTTTATAGTCATTTTTTTCATCCGCTTTTTTTTGATCTTATGAATAGTTAGGCCAAATTCTTCTGCATGATCAGAGATCTCATTTGGAGATCATTTGGTACAAGGTTAGATGTACTCCACACAATGTCATTCACAAACAGGAGCATCTGGAGATCTTTACCACGTATGGGAAATCTCACTCCATATAGACTCTAGGCTAGACACACTGCAACCAACATGTTTGAGGAACACATAGCACTCTGTTTTGTATCTTGTTTCCTATGCAACACAAATTCCTCTCTGTCGGTACATCTTTCAAGGATTCTTGTGTGATCTTGACATAGGCATAGGAGACCTGTGGCAAAAGAACCTTAAAGAGCACATTTTGCTCTATAGAATCAAAGGCTTTTCATGGCCAGCTACAACAAAAAGAATGATGGAATTTTTTTAACATCATATTCTCCTGAAGCTGTTTGACTGCAAATCATGAATTGTGGTAATCTCTAAAGAATTCCAATTGTGGATCATCGACAGGCAGTGTAGAGTCACATGGTGGCTCAGAAAGGGGAGAAATAGGCATCCATCCAGTGAAGAGTTTATGAGAAATACAGCCAAAAATGATGTTATCAGAGAAACAGGAGAACAGAAGATGGTCACAGTGTCAGAGAGATTTAAACAATGGATATCTGCTCAACTGGTATATATGCAATGTCTAACCTTTCCACTAGATGAAGGCTCCCTTAAGTATCATGTAGGTTCCCTCTAGAAAGTCTGGTTGAATTTTTCACTTTTCAGCAAATATATTTACTATCATAGTAATCGGTTTATTTGGTTCACTGGACTGGCTACTCTCCAGATTTGGGTGGACTGTCCTAGTTTCAAGCATTTTTTGTCATTTTACCCATAAACCAACCAAATGTCTAAAGAATTCCAATATTTTGACAAATAACAACTGAGTGAATCCATTACCTACATGTCACAAAATATGGAGAATCATAGGCCTAGAAAAAGTCAATTACT
This sequence comes from Gymnobelideus leadbeateri, assembly GCA_011680675.1. NCBI lineage: Eukaryota > Metazoa > Chordata > Mammalia > Diprotodontia > Petauridae > Gymnobelideus > Gymnobelideus leadbeateri. Next base: position 355,089 of record WOXC01002844.1, read on the forward strand.
AGTGAAAACATACTTTACAATCATTTATATCATATTTGAAGGTCTTTTTTTTTGATCCCTTGCAAAACTTGTTTGTTAATTCTAATTGTTCAATTTATATAATATATGTCCTGGAGTTGGAAGTGAAAGATTTTTTTCAGAGGATGATCTGAGGATTCTTTCAATCAATGATTTAGTGTTTATACTCAGAAGCTCTGTACACTTTTAAAACTAGGTTTTATTGATATCTTTTATTTAAAATTTCTCCCTGTATTCCTCTCTCTCTCTCTATCTCACCTAAGATTAATACCCTGAGCCTCGTAGATGTGAACTGATGTTTTATTTCTGGTTGTGTGTGTGTGTGTGTGTGTGTGTGTGTGTAAAAGAGATGCAGATTTGTTGTTGTTCAGTCTTTTCAGGAATATCCTACTCTTTGTGCCCCCATTTAGGGTTTTCTTGGTATAGATACTAGAGTGGTTTTCCATTTCCTTCTTCAGCTCATTTTATAGATGAGGAAACTGAAGCAAATAGGATTAAGTGACTTGCTCATAGTCACAATGCTAGTTGAGAGTCTAAGGTCAAAGATGAGTCTCCTTGACTCTAGGCCTGGTACTCCGTCCACTACATCATCTAGGTGCTACAGAGTTGCAGAGTGGGTACATGGGGAGAAAAAAGGTGTGGAAAATATGGAAGAAGAGATAGCATCTGTATCTATATAGTTACATATATATAGCCATTCCATTAAACAAAGAAAAAATGGAAAGGAAAAATTGAAAAACTGACTGATACATTGAAAAAGTGTGAAAAAATGCTCAATTTATGAAAGCCGAGGACCTTCTAACTCTACAAATGAGTAGGGTAGGAATGGTTTCCCATATCTCTTCTTTGGATACATGTTTATTCTTTTTATTTTTAAAGCAATTGGAGTTAAGTAACTTGCTCAAGGTTACACGGCTAGTCATTATTTATGTGTGGGTGCTCATTTTCTGAGGCCGGATTTGATCTCGGGTCATCCCAACTCCGAGGCCGGCGCTCTTACTCACTGTGCCACCTAGCCGCCCCTTTAGGACAATTGGGGTTAAGTAACTTGCCCAAGGTCACACGGCTAGGTTTTTGTTTGTGTGGGTTAAGTGTCTGAGGCCGGATCCGAACTCAGGTCCTTCTGACTCCAGGGCCGGCGCTCTACTCACTGCACCACCTAGCCGCCCCTACATGTTTATTCTTTGTAATTTTGCAATATTCCATTTTGATTGTTATATGGTTATTTCTATTTAAATTGTTTTAGTCAGTGTGTATATTTTCTTTTGGTATACTTTACATTATATCATATAAAATTTCCCATGCCTCTCTCTATTGATCACATTCATTTTTCTAACAGCACAGTAATATTCCACTATATTCATGTGCCACAATTTATTTCCTCAAATGATGGACATTATTTTATTTATAATTCTCTACTATCACAAAGTGTAATATTTTGTATATGCAAGATTTCATCTTATCAAGAAACTCTTTTGCTCTGACACTTAATCCACACAAACAAAAACCTAGCCTTGTAACCTTGGGCAAGTTACTTAACCCCAATTGCCCTAAAGGGGCGGCTAGGTGGCGCAGTGAGTAAGAGCGCCGGCCTCGGAGTTGGGATGACTCGAGATCAGATCCGGCCTCAGAAAATGAGGTCGCATAAATAATGACTAGCTGTGTAACCTTGAGCAAGTTATTTAACCCCAATTGCTTTAAAAAAAAAAAAAAGAAAGAAACTCTTTTGGATATAAGTCTAGTAGTAGAATCTCTGAATCAAAAGGTATGGATATTTTAGACTGTTTATACTTACAAAATGCTTTTCAAAATGGTTGCACCAATGAATAGATCTGCTCATAATTCACCAGTGTATCTATCTTACAACAAAAATCTTTCCAACATTCACTAGCTCCAACTTTTCCCATCTTTGCCAATATCAAGGTGTGAGCTGAAACTTGAAGGTTGTTTTGATTTGCATTTCTCTTAGAATTTGGAGTATTCTTTCATATGGTTGTTAATACCCTGTAATTCTACCTCTGAGAACTGTTTCTTCATAACATTTGGACACTTATCTAATGGGAAATCACATTTTATTGTAGATAGAAAGAGATATTTATCTTACATATAAATATATAAACATACATATATGTATATGATGCCTCTATAATGATGAATGTATGTCTATATACATTTATCTGTGTGTCTATATATATATATATATAAGTAATATTTAAATATTGATATATGTAATGATGTTTCTATATCTTGGATACCAACCCCTTATTTGATCATTCAATGATTTCCCTTCTTACTCTAGGTACATGAATTTTGTTTCTATAGAGTTTTTCATTTCACAAAATCAGTTATAAATCCTACATTTTTAAATTGTCTCTCTATCCCTTATTTGGTTTAGACCAATGCTATAAAAGATAGATGATATGATTTACTTCTAATTTTCTTATGGTCAGATCTTTAATCTTATGTAACAATATACAATTTATTACAGAATTTTGTATAAGGCAATGGTCTAAAACAAATTCCTACCAGGCTGTTTTTCAGTTTTACATCATTTTTTGTCAAATGAGGAGTTCTTTCCTAACAAATTTATGTTTAATGATTTTTATTTTTTAAATCAAATGCTTTACTAACTTCTAGTTTACACCACTCACTTCTGCAAGATTTTGAATTATAAATTTTCTCCCCATTTTCCCCTACCCACCACCCCAAAATAGCGATCCCCCTGGATAACCCCCATCCAATCTGCTCTCTTCCATATCTTCTCCCATACCCCCTCTGACTTTCCAGTAGGGCACGGTGGATCTCTATGCCCCAGTGCCTGTATATCTTATTTCCCACTTACATGTAAAATAATATTAATAAGAGTATATATATGAAACATTTGATTTTAAAACTTTGAATTCCAGATTCATTCCCTTCCTCCCTTGTTACTTACCCTTACTGGGAAGGTAAGCAATTCAGTATAGGTTGTACATGTGTAGCTATGCAAAACATTTCCATATTGTGAAAGACTGACTATATTTCCCCCCATCCTATCCTGCCCCCTACTTGTTCTATTCTCTACTTTGATCCTGTCCCTTTTTCTCCCCCCCAGCCTGCCCTTTCTTTCCTCATCCCCCCTCTCATCTCCTTCCCCACTACTCTCCTCTAGGGTGAGATACCCTATTTAGTGTGTATGTCATTCCCTCCCTAAGCCAAATTCATTGAGAATAAGGTTGACTCATTCCCTTTTGCCTTCCTGTTCTTCCCCTCCATTGTAACAATTTTCCCTTGCCTCTTCTATATGAGATAATTTACCCCATTTTATCTCTCCCCATCTCCTCTCATTATATTCCTCTCTCACCTCTTAATTTCACCTTTTAAGTATCATCCCTTCCTATTCAATTGGTCCTGTGCCCTCTATCTATGTATACCTGTACATTTATATACACACATTCACATGTGTATTCATACACCCATGTACCCTCCTATATAGACATATGTGTGTGTGTGTGTATATATACACACACACATATGTATGTATGTATGTATGTATGTATATATATGTATATATAAATATATATATATACGTACATATATATATATATATATATATATATATATACATACACACACATTTATATACCCGTCAACTATTCTCATACTGAGAAAAGTTTCATCAGTCACAATGATTGTTTTTCCTTATAAGGATATAAATAGTTCAACTTTGATAAGTTCCTTATGACTTCTTTTCCCTATTTAACTTCTCATGCTTCTCTTGCTTCTTGTATCTGAATGTCAATTTTTCTATTCAATTCTTGTTTTTTCATCAAGAATGCATGAAAGTCGGGGTGGAGCCAAGATGGCAGAGTAGAAACAGTACTTCCAAGGTGCTCTGCCCCACACCACTTCCAAACAATGTAAAAGGGGACTCTGAACAACGTCTGGAGCCCCAATGCCCACAGAATGACACAAAGAAGCTAACCTCCTGCTGAGGACAGCCCAGCACCTCTGCAGGGAGCAGCCAGTGCAGTGCTCTGAGAGCGGGCAGTGCAGTGTGCTGGGAACCAACAGCACATCACTCTGGGAGCCGCACCCAGGCCTGAGTGAGCCTAGGTTTTCGCCTCTGGAGGGACCTCAGAACACCAGCAGCTGTGGCTATTCCAGAATTATCAGCACGGATATGCCTAGGACAAAGTGAGAGGTTAGTGCCCTATGGATTTTGGGACCATTTGGGGAACACACCAGCTTCCTCCCCTGGGGGTGAAAAGTGACTGAGGAAACTTGGCACAGAGGCCATTTTGCAGCATGAGTGGCAGCTCCAGCTCCTGGTCTGCAAACTGTAGGGAGATCCAGCAATCAGTCTGGGGGTTAATTTAAAGCTCTTGCTTTAACCTGCTTGGATCTGGATTGCGGTCTGGGGGGAGGTCTGGGGTGGGTATCTAACTTGCCAGAGTGGGTGGAGGCTTTACAGAGGCTACCCAACCTCCGGAAGTTGTGAAGACCCCATGTTCGGGACAATAGCTCTCCTGTCTGGTGGCAGAGTCCTACTGTGGCAACAAGCCCCAAAATCAAGCAATTAAGCAGCAACATTCCTAGGTAAAGGAAACAAAATAAACAGAAAAATGCAACATTAGACTCCTATTTTGGGGGCAAAGAGGATCAAAGCATGGAACAGGAAGAGAACTGTGAGGTCAATAATCCTGCTCCAAAAGCCCCAAAGGAAAATATGAGTGGGTTACAGGCCACAGAGGACCTTAAGAAGGACTTTAAAAATCAAATAAGAGAAGTGGAGGAAAATTGTGAAGAGAAATGAGAAGGATGCAGGAAAAGTATGAAATGAGAGTCAACAGCCTGACTGAGGAAAACAACACCTTAAAAAATAGACTAACTCAAATGGCAAAGGAGGCTCAAAAGGGCAATGAGGAGAAGAATGCCTTAAAAACCCGAATTTCCAAGATGGAAAAAGAATCTCAAAAGCTCATTGAGGAGATTCATTTCTTCAGAGTTAGACTGGAGCAAATGGAAGCTAATGACTTTATGAGAAATGAAGATGCTATTAAACAGATCCAAACAAATGAAAGAATAGAAGGCAATGTGAAATATCTCTTGGGAAAAACCACTGACCTGGAAAATAGACTCAGGAGAGATAATTTAAAAATTATTGGATTACCTGAAAGCCATGATCAAAGAAAGAACCTAGAAATCACCCTTCAAGAAATTCTCAAGGAAAATTGCCCTGAGGTTTTAGACCCAGAAGGCAAAATAGAGATTGAAAGAATCCACCAATCACCTCCTGAAAAAGATCCCAAAAAGAAAACTCCCAGGAATATTATAGCCAGGTTCCAGAATCCCCAGATCAAGGCGAAAATACTACAAGCAGCCAGGAAGAAACAATTTCAATATTGTGGAAACACAATCAGAATAGCCCAGGACCTGGCAGCTTCTACACTGAGGGATCGAAGGGCATGGAATATGATATTCCAGAGGGCAAAGAGCTGGGAATGAACCCAAGGGTCACCTACCCAGCAAAACTGAGTATTTTGTTTCAGGGGAAAATATGGGTATTCAGTGGAATAGAGGACTTTCAAGCATTCTTGAGGAAAAAAACCAGAGTTGAATAGAAAATTTGACATTTAGACACAAGAAGCAATAGATGCCTGAGAAGGGAATCAGGGAAAAGAAATCAAAAGGAACTTATCAAAGTTGAACTATTTACATTCCTACATGGAAAAACAATAACTGTGACTGATGAAACCCCTCTCAGTATGAAAATAATGGAAGAAGGGTATATGGGCATATGAATACATATGTGAATGTGTGTATATATGGTTACAGTTATATATGGATAGAGGGCATAGGTTGAATTTGTTGGGAAGGGATGATACTTAAGGGGTGAAATTATGAGGTGAGAGAGGAAAGTGGCAAGAGAAGATGGGGAAAGACGGGATAGGGTAAACTATCTCATGTAGAAGAATCAAGGGGAAATAGGTTAGGGGAGGGGAAGAACAGGAAGGCAAAAAGACAAAACACTATTCTCATTGAATCTGGCTCGGGGAGAGAATGACATACATACTAAATGGGATATCTCACCCTGCTGGAGAGTAGGGGGAAGTGGGATGAGAGAGGGGTTGATGGAGGGGAGGGCATTCTGGGGGGAGGGGATGTTGGAAGTACCCACTTTCGAAGAGGGATAGGATCAAAGTAGGGAATAGACCAGGTGTGGGGTGGGATGGGTGGGAGGGAATTATAAGCAGCTTTGTACAATATATCTACTATGGTAATGTTTTGCGTAGCTATACATGTACAACACATACTGAATTACTTATCTTCCCAAAGGGAATGGGTGTCAAGGGAGGAAGGGAATGGATCTGAAATTCGAGGTCTTAAAAGTAAATGTTTCAAATATATATAAATACCATTATTATTACTATTTTGCATGTAATTGGGAGATAAGATGTGCAGGCATTGGGGCACAGAGATTCACCTTGCTCTAATGGAAAAATTGAAGGGGGTATGGGAGAAGATATGGGAGAGAGCAGATTGGATGAGGGGATATCTTGTGGGACTGCTATTCTGGGATGGTGGGTAGGGGAAAAATGGGGGAAAATTGTAACTCAAAATCTGGTGGAAATGAGTGATGTAAACAAGACGTTAATAAAGCATTTGTTAGAATATTTAAAAAAAGAAAATATAAATAGCCCAAGTAAGTAACTATGGGATTAGAAACAAAAGTGTAATTTGGCAAGACTAGCTTACTGTAACATCTTCTAGTCATCATCACTTTATAAGTATTCAAAAACTGTATTTTAAATAGTCACTAAAATTTTGCATAGATAATTCTTTTTACTTAGTCTCAGATTATTAAAAGGTGATAACATTTCAAGTGTGTTTAATAGAAATGGATATTTTACTTACTCCAAAGCTTTATCTGCATCTACTGATGTAATCATATGTTTATTTTACTTTTATTATTGATGTAATCAATTATGTTAATAGTTTTCCTTATATTGAACCATTTGTGCATTAAAAACAACAACAACAACAACAAAAAACATCTGACTACCATAGAACCAGTACCTTTGATGAAGTCATTCCTCAGAAAACAGGGAATGTCTCAGAAAGCATTACATTGTCAATAACCACCTGACGGATTCAGCACCTCAAAACCCTTCTAGATTCTTTGTATCCAAGTTGTGTTTTCCAGCAACCAAGTCTTTCCCAGGGACTTAAATAACACCAGGACACAGAAACAGACACATCCATACCTCCTTTCCATAAAGAAGTCTCAGTGGGCTTGCTGCTTCTTTCTTTTTTAATGACAAATAGACAGCATGAAAATGTGCCAGCCTAATAAAATCTTTCCAGAGTTTCATAGAATCCCAAAATTTCAAAGTTGTTGATAGCCTCAGTGACCATCTAATTTAACCCATATCCCCAGAGGAATAACCCATTGTAGTACACCTGACAAGTGGTCATTTAGCCTCTGCTGGAAGGTTGCTAATGATGGGGGAACCCATTTCCTTTCAAGACAGTCTATTCTTAGTTTTGGACAGCCCTAGTTGTCCCTGATCTGATTTACTACTTTCAGGTCACTTTGGAATAGAAGATAGACAGGTATTATCGTGAAGGGATGATAGAATAGTAACTGTAAAGTTAGAAGTGACCTTGGAGGACTTTTAGTACAGCCTTCTCATTTAATAAGGGAGATGTAGCATGATTTTCCTTGGGTCCCACAGCTGGGAAGTGTTCTCTAGTGCAAGCTTCTCATTTTATAACTGCTATACTTAATTGTTGGTTGTTGACCCAAAAGTCCATCTCTCTGGACATTCTTAGTAAATAAGAGTTCAAATAGCTTTCTGGAAAGCAAATTTTGATCATCTCTAGGATTAATTTAAGTGGGCTGGGCAGAAGCCTGAATGAGGTGATCTGGGGAAGATATGGGATTAATCATTTTTTGAAACTTTCATAGTTTCAAAACATGTAGAATTGAGGGGAGGAAAAATGTGTAGAACAACAACATATAGTGACTTGAAGATATTGGATTAACTAATGCATTGTATGCATTTTTGATACATGCATAATTTTGTATTTAATATTTTAGAAGTAAAATATTGCTATTGTTTAAAGTTTCTCATGGAACCATAATTCATGTTGCAAGCAAGAACAGGGCTTGAGAACAATGCTGTAATCTCCACTCTCCTCATGTCATAGATAAAGAAATTGAGCAATCCTCTAAGAAAAATATCTCAATTCTCCAATAAGTGCTTATTGAATGAATGAAACCTTAACAGAAAGATTAGTTTATATCTTTTTAAAATAACTGTTTGGATTGAGTTTTATGTTGTCTTGTGTTGTGTTATGCTATGCTATACTATGTTATGTTATGTTATGGTATGGTATGGTATGGTATGGTATGGTATGGTATGGTATGGTATGGTATGGGATGGTACGTCATGTCATGTTATGTTACGTTGCATTGTGTTACATTATATCATATAATGTCACATCATGTCATGTCATGTCATGTCATATCATACCACATCACATCACACTATATTTATAATATGTATGATATTATTACATCATATTACATTGTATTGTATTATAGCATATCATATGATCATATCATCTTATATCATATACTAGATTATACTATATTAGATTAGATGATATATCATATCATATATTATATCAAATCATAGCATATTTCATGTCATAATATAGCACTTATGTATAACATTATTTTTATTCTTTGAGTGATCTGGAATTTTCTTCCTTGTTTAACTTTTCTTTGTCACTTATAAATTATTTCTTGATATTTGACATTTGTTCATCAGACCAAGGCATGTTATAGAACAGAAAGCAGGAACTCAAACCAGCACAGTATCTTGACTGCCTTGACCAGATATGCCAAATTATTATGTGGACTGGAAAGCTCTCTGCAAAGATGGAATGGAACAGCTTCTGTGGAATTATTTGAAAAAAGTAAATGAATGAATAAAGTAAAATAAAATAAAAAGCAGGCTCCATTCTACAATTGGGATCCAAACATATAAAATTTATTATTTCACTCTATATTTCCTTCAGATGATTTCCATTAAATATTGTGACAATTTGCAAACCACCTGAGAGATAAGAATTAACATAAGGAGGAGAAGGAAGAGAAAGAGGAGAAAAAAGAAAAGGAGAATGAAAAAGAGAAGGAAGAAGAGAAGAAAGAAAAGAGAGGGGAGAGGAAGATGACAAAATGATGATGGAAAGAGGTATAAGGCAATGGAGTGACAAAATTTTACAACCTGTAAAAAACATATGGGAATGATTTTTTAAAAAAAGAAAGAAATTAATAATGATAAAGTGTAATGCTTATAGCAATGATGACACTTACAGAAACACACATTAAATTCAGTTCTTGGACACCCTAGCTTCCTAAGCCATCTAAGAGTCTTCATTCTGTGGGAATTACATAGCAATGTCCAGTGGACATGTGAGGAGCAGATATTAAACGTGTAAATTGAAACCTTAGTTAAGGCCTCCCTAAAATCAGATATATTTCCCCTATGTCCCTCTTCATCTTTTTTCCCTGGAGGCATGATTATGAGACATAAATCTAACCTTGTCAAAATCATAAAAGATATAGAATGGTTCTTCTTATGTCCCATCTTATACACTGTTTAGCTGCAAGCAAAATTGACTCACAATTTGGAGAAATCTGCTTTTCAGTATATCAGTTTATATCACAGAAGTTGCTTAGCTCGGTTAAAATCAAAAGAAATAGGATAACTTTCTGTCAAGGAAAAATATTCCCTTTTTTGTCTTGTGGTAGATATTAAGTATGCCTTGTCTGTCAGAAATGAAAGGGGAATAATTCTCTATGACATAGTACATTTTTTACCCCCAGGGTCTTTTTCCTTGGTTTATATATCAATATATTTGAAAAGGATGTTAGAAAGGGGTAATATTAGTAATGAGGCATCATATTTCTCCTCATACCAGGTTCAAATAAGAGTAGAAGTGTCCTGGAAAGATGATTCCTGTCATTCCTCTCACCAAAGCCCAATTATTCTTGAATTACCACATTCAGGTATGTTCCTGTGTGATGAAATATGGTTCCCTTTAATCAGTGTTCCATTGTAAGTTTTAGCCTTTCTCTCTCACAGTAAGACAGAGCTTTGGCAAAGCCTTTAGTCAGACAATGAAGCTAAGAGAGTCATAAACATCAATAGGCTCTGAATCTAGCAATGCCAAGTCAAAGGCCCATCCAATAGGAATCTTTTGGCATTGATCATTTCAGTTGCATTCACCCATACCCACACAGAGATCACCATGAAACATGTTATTTTTCCATTTGGGAGTATAAAAAGCACCAACTGGTAACATATGCAATTTTTAGCTGATAAGACTTCACACACACTATAGGAGAGACCTGAGTTCAGACAGAGTTTAGACTGAAAGACTTCTGAGGTTCCTTTCAATGAGATTTTATGATTTTTGCTGCTAAAAATAATCTAAGTCTACTGGGAGTAGACAATAAATTTATCAGTAATATAGTTTGTAGGACGCAGTTGCTTTATGACGTCTGGGAACTGTGGGGGGACCCCCACAGAGGTGGAGCAGGGAGAACGAAATCCCCAGGGGAGCAAAGAGAAAACCGAGCAAGTCAACTATTAAACATCCATTTATTTATTTTTGTTTTTTATCTTTTTTTTAAATTTTAGACTTAAATACTGAAACTTAAATACACAGTAAGAAGAGAAAATGAAACATAATAAACTTAAATATTAAGACAAATACAAAATAAGAAAAGAAAAAAGCATGTCATGTGCATGGCAGAACATGAGAGGATTCAAAATATATAGCAATAAATTTCCTTTCAAAAAAGCTTATTTAATAAATACTACGTGCTGTATTGAGAGCTGCCCATCTTTTCTTTGTTTCCGTGTAAGTTTTCTTTTTGTATTTGTACTATTTTACTTTGTTCTTTTTACTTTGTTCTTTTTCCCCCTTCCTCCCCCACCCCAGAAGGCTACAATTAAGTTTGGATATATTTATATGCAGACATAGATGTATACATACACATATATACCCATACATACATACATACATACATAAAGATACACTTTCTCTAACACATTCAACTCCTGATCTTTGTTTTTATGTTTGTGCATATCTCTGATTTCCTATCCCTCCTAACTCCTCTACTTTCCTTCTACCTGCTGCCTTGCCCTCCTATTACTTAACCTCCCCCTGCCCCCAAGGATCCCTCCTTTATTCTCCCATTTCCATTAATCTAAACACCCTTCTATACCCCCTTTAACCTATTCCCTCCCTCTCCCCTCTAGAGACCCCTTCTTCATCCTCTCCCACCCTCCCAGTCCCCTTGGTGTTTTATTTCTTTTTGAGTTTAGAAGAGCTTGATACTCTTCTAGATATATATATGGATTATTCCCTCTTGAACCCATTCTCCATGAAAGTAGGCTTCCACAACTAATAACACTCTTCCCCCATCTAATCTTTTGTGTCTGTTCTTCCTCTCACACCTCAAAGATTATTACTCTTTTTGGCTATTCCTAAAGCTGTTTTAATTTTTAAAGTCATATCATACTCAGGTCTACCCCCATCTTTCTTATAAACTACCCAATTACTAATATTAATCTTAGACATGTTTTGCATTTTACATACATAAAAGGTAAACAGTCGGTCATTATTGAATCCCTTTTAGTCTTTGGTATATACCTTATATTTCTCCTCTCTCTGTATGTCAAATATTTTATTATGTTCCCATTTTTTAAAACAAAGTCCTGAAAGTCTGACAATTAGTTAAATGTCTTTTCTTTTCCATTCAGGATTCTGCTTAGCTTTGCTGGGCATGATATTTTCATCTGGAACCCTAGCTTTTTTGCTTTTCAATATGTAGTGTCCCAAGACCTGTGGTCTTGAGGGGTGGAGCCAAGATGGTGGCATAGAAGCAGGAAAACTCCTTGAATTCCCCCCATAAACACCTCAAATACCTATAAAATGACTCGAAACAAACTTTAGAGCTACAGAACCCACAAAGCAACAGAGAGAAACAAACCTCCTGCTGAAGGCAGCCTGGTAGGCTGGCAGGAAGGGTTCATCACAGCATGCTGGGACAGAACCCAGGCCCACCTGAGCCCACAGATTTAGCCTCAGTGAGGACAGAACCTTGGAGCTAACTTTGGGAAAGTGGGTCACCAGCAGCTGTGGTGGTTTCCAGATTTATCAACCCATAAATGCCAAAGACAAAGTGAGAGGTCAGTGGGCTTTGGAAACAGGGGCCCTGGGAGTGCAGTCTGGACTCTGCCCCTGGAGGGGGAAGTGGCTGAGGCATGGTGGCTGCCACCACATGGCTGCTTCAGAGCTCCTGGCCTGCAGATTGTAGGGGGACCAAGCGACCAGTCTGAGGATTAATTGCTCTTGCTTTAACCTGCTTGAATCTGGATTGTGGTATAGGTTGGAGGTCCTGGGATTTGTGACTAAGTACTCAATCCGGTGGAAGCTTTGGAGAGGACAGCCAATAGCTCTGGCAGCTGAGAAAATCCCAGCAATTTGGGACAAAGTTCCCCTCTCTGGAAGCAGAGTTCTACTATGGCAAAAAGCCCAAAAGTCAAGTAATTGAGTGGAAATATGAGCAAGCAAAGGAAGCAAAGCAAGCACAGCAATCCGACTTTGGATTCCTTTTGGGACAAAAAGGATCAAAGCATAGAACAGAAGGAAGACAATAAAGTTATAACTCCTGCACCAAAAGTTTCTAAGAAAATATGAATAGGTTACAGGCCATAGAGGAGCTTAAGAAGGATTTTGAAAACCAAATAAGAGAAGTGGAGGAAAAATGGGAAGAGAAATGAGAATGCAAAAGGCAATGAGTCAACCTTACTCTAATTGACTTTGGCTTAGGGAGGGGATGGCATACATACTAAATAGGGTATCTCACTCTATAGGAGAGTAAAGGAGAAGGGGATGAGAGGGGGTGATAATGGAGGGATGGGCAGGTTGGAGGGAGGAAAGTTAGAAGCACACACTTTTGAAAAGGGACAGGGTCTAAGTAGAGAATAGAACAAGTGGGAGGCAGGATAGGATGGAGGGAAATATAGTCAGTCTTTCACAATATATCCACTATGGAAATGTTTTGCATAGCTACACATGTATAACCTATAATGAATTGCCTATCTTCCCAGTATTATATATATATGTTTTCCCCCATGTAACTGGGAAATAAGATAGACAGGCACTGGGTACAGAGATCCATCTTGCCCTACTGGAAAGTCAGAGGGGGAATGGGGGAGAACATAGGAGAGAGCACATTAGAGGAGGGGGTATAGAGTGGGATCCCTGTTTTGGGGTGGGGGGTAGGGGAAAAATGGGGAAAATTTGTAACTCAAAATCTTGTGGAAATTAATGATGTTAACTAAAAATAAACATAAAAATTAATTAAAAAGAGACCTATAGTCTTTTAGTGACACCACTGCTAGGTCTTGTGTGATTCTAATCGTGCCACTGTCATATTTAACTTTTTTTCTTGTTGCTCTTAATATTTTATCCTTAAGCTGGGGTGGGGGGGCAGGATTCAGAATTTGACTATAATATTGCTTTGCATTTTCCTCATACAATCTCTTTCAGGTGGTGATTGCTGGATTTTTGTTTTCTATTTCTACTTTCCCCTCTTGTTCTAATGCTTCAGGACAATTTAATTTAATTATTTCTTGTATTATTGTATCAAGATTCTTTTTTTGATCATAGCTTTCAGGTATTCCAATTATTCTTATGTTTTTCTCTTCTTGATCTGTTTTCCAGATCAGTTATTTTTCTTATGAGATGTTTCACATTCTCTTCTATTTTTCCATTCTTTATATTTTGTTCTATTATTTCTTGACCTAGTATCACTTCACTGGCTTCTCCTTGCCCAATTCTGATTTTCAAGGAGTTGTTTTCTTCCTTAAGATTTGGTTCTCCCCCCTTTTTTGGAGGGCAATTGGGATTAAGTGACTTGCCCAAGGTCACACAGCTGATTTTTTTTGTGTTAAGTGTATGAGGTCGGATTTGAACTCCTGTCTTCCTGACTCCAGGGCTGGTGCTCTATTCACTGTGCCACCTACCTGCCCCTAGGATCTCCTTTTCTTTAAATAATCTTCCTGGTTTCTTGGATTGTTCTTATTTATTTATTTGTTTAAGTTTTTCTTCAATCTCTCTTATTTGATTTTTAAGGTCTTTTTTAAAGTTTTTCTATGAATTGATTTTGGGAGGGCAGGTGACCATTTGATATTACTCTTTGGGGTAGAGGAGGAATTTTTTTATTCATTATTCTCTGCAGATGAACCCCAGTCTTCTCTATTCCCATAGTAACTCTCTATGGTTGGATTCTTTCTCCTTTATCTGTGTATTTTTTTTTTTATTTGTGTTAGTTTAGTTTTTGTAATCACTTTTGGTCCTGGGATATGGGGAATGTTGCATCTAGCCTCAGATCCTCCTTCAGTTCTCCCCTCTGGCCTGGAACTGGAACCAAGACCTCTAGGCTCCTTAAAGTGCCCATACAGGTGGCATCCCTGCCCCAGTGCTTCTGTACTCACAGGGTATATGCTGGTCCCTTCTCACCCCTGACCATATCTTCACAGCACAGCTGGGTCTGGCATTCCCTTGATCTTCCCCAGCTCAGAAACTCAATGCTCCTCACTCTCCCTAGGGGTAAAAGTTCCTGTGGCTGGGGCAGAGGCAGTCTCACAGAACAGCTAACCCCAGGACTTGCTGCTTATTGTTTAAGTGGTCCTAGTCTGGAGGTGTTTACTCTTCTCAGGGACCAAACCTTATCCTCAGACTTTTCTTCATATCTTCCCTGATTGTCCCAGGAGGATGCCTGTTCTGCCCCTACTCTTATTTATTTTTACCACTCTATACTCTGAGGTGCTATTTTATCTCTTTTGTGGGGGACAATTTTGATAGTCCAGAATTTTCCTACTAATTCCACCATCTTCCCAGAATCCTCTTAAACATTTATCAAGAATCTATAATATACATGGTACTTTGCTAGGTACAAAGGAAAAACCAGAAACATCCTTGCATTCTACTGATAAATACAGCATGTTTTAAGTTAAGTACAAACAAACTGTGAGAGGAGAAAGAGAGAGAGAGAGAGAGAGAGAGAGATTGAGTAGCATCCACAGTAACTAGGTAATTAGTCCCATAAAACAGAGAGTGTTAGTCTTCTGAGAAGAATGACCCAACTGACCTTAGAAGTCCATAGTTTCACATTTTTATGTCAACCTTAGTAGGCCAAAATATTTGTTTTTTTTTTCTTAAGAACTTGTTAGGAGTTTGTCTTCTTACACAAATTTATCAAAAGCTATTCTAAATTATTTTATAATTTTAGTAGCTAGGTGGCACAGTGAATAGAGTGTTCCAGCCTTATTACTAGCTGTATGACCCTGGTCAAGTCACTTAGCCTCTGTCTGTCTCAAGATCCTCATCTATAAAATTAGGAAAAATGGAGTTTATAATAGCACCTATCTCCCAGGGTTACTGTGAGGATGAAATTTTAAAAAACAGTTATAAAGTTCTTTGTAAACCTTAGTGAATCCTAGTTATTATGAGTAAGGTGATGATGATGAGGAGGAGGAGGAGGAGGAAGGTGATGATTATGTTTTGTGGTAATAATTTTCCAGCCCTTTTTATAAAATAGTAAGTGCTTAGGTAGATAACATAGTATATTGGAAAGAATGAAAAATTTAGAACCAGAGGTCCTGGATTCAAATACTAACCTATTCAATTCAAATCCTAAATGGGAACATTTACTACCTATGATTACTACCTTATAGGTAGTCCTTATAGGACAAGTCTCTTAAGTACTCTGAGACTTAGTTTTCCCAAATACAAAAATAGGATATTGGGTTCAATGACCATTAAGATTTCTTGTAACTCCAAATCCATGATGATAATCCCTAAAGGGCAGGGGAGGAGAAAGGAAAGAAGAGAGAACAGTGATCGTGGGCTTAGGACAATGCTTAAAATTAATGTGAGAGGGGGCGCGGAGCCAAGATGGCAGAGTAGAAACAGCTCATCCAAGCCACTCTGCCCCCACATTCCCCCCAAACGATGTAAAAGGGGACTCTGAACAACTTCTGGAGCCCTAGCACCCACAGAACGACACAGAGAAGCTGAGCTCCCGCTGAGGACAGCCCAGCAGCCCTGCAGGACGGACCAGCACAGTGGTCAGGGACTTGGCAGCGTGCAGCACACAGAGCGCAGGAGCCGAGCCGAGCTGAGCCCAGGTCCGCATGAGCCGAGGTTTTAGCCCCAGGGCGGCAGGGCCAGCAGCCAGCTGGAGGAACCCCAGAACACCAGGAGCTGTGGCGACTCCAGAATTATCAACATAGATTTGCCTGGGACAAAGTAAGAGGTTAGTGTCCTATGGACTTTGGGACTGGTATTAGGGAATGCGTCGGCTCCCTCCCCTGGGGGCTAGAAGCCGCTGAGGACAAACGCCATTTTGTAGTTTTCAGAGGCAGCTCCCGCTCCCAGCCTGCAAATTTGTAGGGAGATCCAGCGATCAGTCTTGGGGGGTAATCGCTCTTGCTTTAACCTCCCTGGATCTGGATTATGATCTAGGGTGGAAGTCGTGGGTGGGTTTACAGCTTGCCAGAAACGGAAGTTGCCCCCCACACGTTCGGGACGAAAATTCCTCTATCTGGCCTTAAAGCCATAGTGTGGCAACAAGCCCAAAAGTCAAGTAATTAAGTGGCAACATGCCAAGGCAAAGGAAACAGAAAAATGCAACCCTAGACTCCTATTTTGGGGGCATAGAGCAGGAAAAGGACTGTGAGTTCAGAAGTCCTGCTCCAAAAGCCCCAGGGGAAAACATGAGCGGGTTGCAGGCCATAGAGGACCTTGAGAAGGACTTTAAAAATCAAATAAGAGAAGTGGAGGAAAAATTGGAAAGAGAAATGAGAAGGATGCAGGAAAAGTATGAAATGAGGGTCAACAGCCTGACTGAGGAAAACAACACCTTAAAAAATAGACTAACTCAAATGGCAAAGGAGGCCCAAAAGGGCAATGAGGAGAAGAATGCCTTAAAAAGTCGAATTTGCCAGATGGAAAAAGAATCTCAAAAGTTCACTGAGGAGAGTCATTCCTTCAGAGTTAGACTGGAGCAAATGGAAGCTAATGACTTTATGAGAAATCAAGATGCTGTTAAGCAGATCCAAACAAATGAAAGATTAGAAGGCAATGTGAAATATCTCATGGGAAAAACCACTGACCTGGAAAATAGATCCAGGAGAGACAATTTAAAAATTATTGGACTACCTGAAAGCCATGATCAAAGAAAGAACCTAGAAATCACCCTTCAAGAAATTCTCAAGGAAAACTGCCCTGATGTTTTAGATCCAGAGGGCAAAATAGAGGTTGAAAGAATCCACAGATCACCTCCTGAAAAAGATCCCAAAAAGAAAACTCCCAGGAATATTATAGCCAGGTTCCAGAATCCCCAGATCAAGGAGAAAATACTACAAGCAGCCAGGAAGAAACAATTTCAATATTGTGGAAACACAATCAGAATAGCCCAGGACCTGGCAGCTTCTACACTGAGGGATCGAAGGGCATGGAATATGATATTCCAGAGGGCAAAAGAACTGGGAATGAACCCATGGGTCACCTACCCAGCAAAACTGAGTATTTTGTTTCAGGGGAAAATATGGTCATTCAGTGGAATAGAGGACTTTCAAGCATTCTTGAGGAAAAAACCAGAATTGAATAGAAAATTTGACATCCAGACACAAGAAGCAAGAGATGCCTGAGAAGGTAATCAGGGAAAAGAAATCAAAAGGAACTTATCAAAGTTGAACTATTTACATTCCTATATGGAAAAGCAATAACTGTGACTGATGATATCTTTCTCACTATGAAAATAATGGAAGAAGGGGGTGTGGTCATATGAATACATATGTGAATGTGTGTGTATATGGTTACAGTTATATATGGATAGAGGGCATAGGTTGAATTTGTTGGGAAGGGAGAATACTCAAGGGATGAAATTATGAGGTGAGAGAGGAAAGTGGCAAGAGGAGATGGGGAGAGACAGGGTAGTATAAACTATCCCATGCAGAAGAAACAAGGGGAAGTGGTTGCAAAAGAGGGGGAGAATAAGGAAAGCTAAAAAGGCAAAACCACATTCACATTGAATTTGGTTCAGGGAGAAAATGACATACATACTAAATGGGATATCTCAACCTGCAGCAGGATAGGGGGAAGGGGGATGGGAGGAGGGATGATGGATGGGAGGGCATCCTTGGGGTGAGGGGAGGTTGGAAGTACCCAGTATAAAAGAGGGACAGGATCATGTAGGGAATGGACCAGGTGGGGGGTGGGATGAGTGGGAGGGAATTATAAGCAGCCTTGTACAATATATCTACTATGATAATGTTTTGCAAAGCTAGACATGTACAACATATACTGAATTACTTATCTCCCAAGAGGGAATGGGTGACAAGGGAGGAAGGAAATGGATCTGAAATTCGAGGTCTTAACATTAAATGTTTCAAATATATATAAATACTATTATTAATACTCTTTTGCTTGTAATAGGGAGATAAGATGTGCAGGCATTGGGATGCAAAGACTCACCTTCCTCTAATGGAAAAGTCGATGGGGGTATGGGAGAAGGTATGGGAGAGAGCAGATTGGAGGAAGCGATATCTTGTGGGATTACTGTTCTGGGAGGTTGGGTAGGGGAATAATGGGGGGAAAATGATTGTAACTCAAAATCTGGTGGAAAGGAATGATGTAAAACAGAAGTTAATAAAGCATTTGTTTAAACAAAAAAAATTAATGTGAGAGAGAGAAAAGGGAGTGAGGGAACAATAGAAGGTACGATCAAGTAATGGAGAAACCACGGAGGAGATGAAGCAAGAGAAGACATATTCCAACCCTGTGTGAGAGCCCATCATATCATTGTGTACAATCAAGCCTTAGTTAGCTCTCTGTGATTACTTCACTCTATATGTGACATATATAGTGTGATATATGTGACACATTTATTACCCAGTCTCCCTACCCTGTTGTCCCTCAGCAAACTTCTCAACACTTTATCTTTTCAAAATATTTAAAAAATTTTTATTGTCATGTTTTTTTTCATATTCTATGGCATAAAGTAGAAAATATCATCCTTAGTTGAAAGATGAAGAAACAGTCAAAGAGGAGAAGTGACTTGACAAAGGTAATGAAGCTGATGAGTGGTAATGTGAAGAGAAGAATATACATTTCTTTACATCCAGCCTTGCCCATATTCTATTAGCTGACCCTATATTTCTGGTAATTGTTTATGTTCAAGGGGAACTTATTTAAATTATCCTTAGAATAACACAGTAGGGCAATAAATCTGCTGTCGGAAGAAAAAAAAAGCTTTATATATTCTAGAACCAAATAAAAGTGATTTAAGAAATATGTGCTGCTATTTTGCATTAATTGTGATGTGGTAATAATAATTAGCATTTTTATAATGCTTTGAGGTTTGCAAAGAATTTTACAAATATTTTACCATTTTATCCCCATAACCATAGGTGATAGGTGCTATTATTATCCCTGTTTTATAGATGGAGAAACCAAGACAAGGAAGATTAAAAGACTTGCCCAGCATCACCCAACAAATCAGTGTATGAGGCTGGATTTGAACTCAGGCTTTCATGATTTCAGTTGTCATATTCTATGAGAATAGGTGATCCAAAGCTGACTGTCTATGTCTATATATGAACACCAAGAGCAAAGAGATCTAATGTTTGTCTCCCATTGAACTGCTTATAGCATTGGGTTTTACAATTGCATGACTTATTTTCTGTAAATTTCATAATGACAGACCCGGCTTACTTGATGATAAGCAGCCTAAGGTACAAGATCATTAATATCAGGACAAAAGGAACTTCCCTCCCTTCTTTGCAAAGGTGGGGCATTGTGAATGGGGAAGTTTATATACTGTGTCAGACAGCGAACACATTCTTTAGTTTTGCTGAATCCTCTTTCCCCCCAACTCCTTTTGTTTTATTCTTTGTCACAAGAAATAGCTCTCTGTGGAGGACAAGAGGAAGGGATATATTTGGAAATTAAGGCAATATAAAAACAAAAGCTATTAATAATTTTTTAAAGAAAGATCACTGTATATCCTCATATCTCCCTGTTGAGAGTCTTCTTTTTATCTTACCATGCTTCTTTGATGTATCTAAAGTCTCTGAGCAATTTCAGTGAAATAAAGTAACACTTCAGTAGTGATTATGTATATTTTTATGATGAGATATTTTCAGTTTGTCAAATATTTCCAATTTGTTAGCAGTATAAGAAAGGAAAAGAAGCAGTTTGGCATAATGGATAGAGAGCTGCCTGCAGAATCAGGTAGATCTGGGTTTAAATCCTGCATTTCACACATACTAGCTGTTTGACCCTGGGCAAGTTAATTAATCTCTCAAAGACCCAGGCAACTCTGTGATTATAAATGGCAAAGAAGGTGCTGACTGACATCTGTAGAGTGATTTTCTTTATCCACCCTACACTATCCATCCCTACCAATGAAATCAGAGATCTATCCCCACCCCTATAAGAAAGTGGTAAGGAAAAATCCAAAGTAGTGAAATCTGCAGGAGGGCAGAAAATGAAAAGATTGATGACCAGGGTTCCCTCATTACAGGGAGGTTTAGAAAAGTGCTTAGTTCTGACCTCCAATCAACTGAGTTTACTATCTTTACTATACATTGCTAAAGTATTGGTTTATTTGTGTTTAGACCTGTGACATTTAACATTCATTATAAAAGACTTATAAAGATGTATAGATGCCATGCTTATCAAATTTATAGGTGACACATAGATGGGAAGGAAGGCAACATACTGAATGACAGAGAAAAATGCTAGTCTAAAACAAATAAGATGAAACTTAATGTGAATTCTTAAACTTGGGTTCAAAAAGTCAATTTCAGAAGTACAAGATGATAAAGTTCAGACTAGACAGAATTTTATCTGAAAAAGACTTTTAGGCTGTTAATAGTGTGATATGACATACAAATTAATCAACAAGCATTTCAATGTATCTACTATGTGCAGGGAACTATGACAGGTATTAGGAAAATGATACAAAAAATGAAACAGCTCGTGCCCTTAAGGAGCAAGCATTATATTAAGAGAGGCAACATATATGCATACAGGTTTCTAGAAATGGATTCAAAGTGATACAAAACTGAGTGAATAGGATAGATTTTATGAAGAAGGTATCCTATGTCTTGGGTCTTGAAAGAACTGAGAGATTCTAAGAGGCAGACGGGAGGAAGGAGTGAATTCCAGACATGGGGACAGCCAATGTAATGCAGTAGGGATAGGAAATGGATTGCTATGAATAAGGAAGAGAAAGAAGGTCAGTTTATCAATACTATGGAGGCTGCGAAGAGAAATAAATCATAAGACTAGAAAGGAAGCTTTGAACCAGGTTTTGAGGGGCTTTAAATTCCAAATAGAGGAGCTTATGTTTGGTCCTAGAAATAACTGGAGTTGAGGGATCCTTACTTTAGGAGGGAAAAACTTTTTAATTGTGTGAAGTATATACTAGAATATCAAAAGAATTCAGGCAGCAAGAAAGATTAGGAAGCTATTGTGATAGTTTAGAGAGGTGAGCAAGGCCTAGGATGGTGACCTTATAAGTACAAAAAAGATGGAGAAATAACAGTCAATTTGGCAACTGGTTGGTTTTAGTGAAATAAGTGAGAGTAAAGGGGTCAAAGGTATGAACCTGGATAACACTGAAGGACTTTGAGAGAGGGAAAGGGTTTTCCTCCCTTTTTGGTGGGGAAGAGGAGTAGAACAATGAGTACTGTTTTTCTTTTGTTGAGTTTAAGATGCCTATCAGGCATCTGGTTTGAAATATCTAATAGGCAGTTGGTGATGTGGGGCCAGAATTCAGGAGAGAGATGGTAAATCTGGTAGTCATCTGCAGAGCTGATAAGAGCCTATGAGAGCTGAGGTTTCCAAGGGAGAAAGTAAAAACAGTGAAGGTCATCTTAGGCTGCATGAAGTTAGAGTATTGGGGGCTAAGGAGATAGTCATTTGACTGTCTTCCACTTTCTCTGGGTAGCACCAGGAGTATTGTGTTCAGCTCTGAATACTATACTGTAGGAAAGAATTAATAAGGTAGAGATCATCCAAGGTGCATGATGGAGGTGGAACCATCCAAGGTGGGACCATGAAGTGAAAGACCTTGAGATAATGCCATGGAAAGCTCGCTTAGAGGAATGAACGGCATTTAGCCTGAAGAAAAGACTTAGCAGGATCATGATCACTGTTTTAAAGTCTTAGAAATCATGTAAAAGAAAGATCACAATTGTTATATTTGTCTCCTGAAGGCTTAACTAGAAGCAGTGGATGGATGGTACAAAGTAGCAAATTTAGGTGTAACATTAGGAAAATCTTCCTAACAATTTGAGCTATCCCAAAGTAAAATGGATTTATTCAGGGAGGTCTGAACTTCCTTTGGCTTGAGGTATTCACTGTAAAGGTGGGTGATTATGTGGGAGGCACTATCATAGTCAATTGAGTCACCCAGCGGTATTATTAGTTGTGATATAGAAGAGATTCATTCATACAAAGGTTGGACTAGATGGCCTCAGAGAGTCAATGATACTATGTGAATGTCTGTGAATGTCTCCAAGTCTCCTTGGCTCTTTCAGGCAATAGAAACTACAATGTTTCTATTGTGGATTCTACTGTGCTACTCACTAATTACTCCATTTGGGAAATAATTCATCATTGCTGAAACTTTCCCACCAGAAATCTTGGAAATGATACAGGTCTTCACTTTGGCTCCATTAAGATTTTATTTTAATGTGATCTAACCTTCTCCCTGACAAAGGTGATTTTTCCCCCTTGCTCTACTTTCATCTCTTATGTGGTGCCAAAGATGAGGTTGATCGTGTGCAATCTTATTACTGCTGGAGATCATAAGGCATCAAGTACCTTTTTTAGCATCAAGCAATGACATGGATAAACTTTCTTTTCATTCAGAGTTAGAGAGTCAGAAGAGCCTTGTTCTTTTGTGTCTTTTTACTAATGATTTGAAGAAAGGGAATGAGAAATATTTCATCATTTAGTGTCTTTTCTTTTTATAAAGGAAAGAAGTATTAAGAACAATACCTTCTAAATAACGTAGCTTCTAATTATTCAAAATATGTGACTATTATTCAAAGAAGATATTTAAGGCTCATTTATATTTAGCTGAGGTTCAGTCAAAACCCTAGCTATTGTTTATTTTTTTTGTGCTTTCAATGGAGATATTTGTAAAGCACTTAGCACAATGCTTAGCACACAGTAGGAGCTTAAATAAATGCTTATTTCCTTCCATTTTTCTTTAGGGTGGGGGTGGGGAGGAGGTGGACCTATGTGGTTTTTTTGTTGTTTTTTTGTTTGTTTGTTTTTTAGCAAAGGGAGCTCTCATGACTATGTTTCTTCTGCAACATGCAGAATGGCAACTTGTCTCCAATTTAAAACTTTAGGAAGTCACCTGGAGCACAGAGATGGTCAATGATTTTCCCAGTATCACATAGCTATGTGTATCTTTTGAATACCTTTTGAAGACAGGTTCCCCTTACTCTGAGGGCAACTCTCTTCTACAGAATAGGATTGAAATTTACAAAGGGTGAATGATCAATGCCTTAAATTCAAATGCCTTCACTCCTCAGATACTTTTTTCAAAGTTTGGCCTTATTTTTTTATCATAAAGTAAATAGTTATGATATACATAAGGCTGTAAGAAAGCAAGATGCTGGGTGCATGTGCTTTATTGGAGCACAACTTAAAAATCAATTCAACAAGGCAATGAACATTTTTAAGCTCTTACTATGTGTCAAACAGTGTTCAAAAATGTGGAGATATAAATAAAGGAAAAAAGCACCTGCCCACAAAGAGATCAAATTTTAATGGGGAGCTTATAAATTCCAGACAAGGCTTGAATATCCCCAAGGAGGGCATATCTAGACAGGGAACTCCAGTGTTAAGACTATGGCATCCCCTCACCCTACTCATACTTATACCCTAATCCTAGACTATGGAATCTACCTCTGATTTTTCCAGGTCTGATTTTTCACCTTATTTTGCCTAGAAGTTGGCCTTCATGACACTTTCCAGGCATCTCCATACTCTACTAATGCTGGTACCCACCACCATCCCCTGTTCATTTCCCAGTTTCCCTCTGTATGCTGTGAAAACTTTAGAATGTATCTCCTATTCTCTTTTGGTCAGCAACCTGGAGGGTCTTCCCATCCCAGTTTGATTTTTTTTTATTAAAGAGGCCATCTCTTGATTCACTTCTTTAAATAGACAAATTCATGGAATGGGTGTTATCTCACTCAAAGCGAGAACCTGAAAAGACCACAGCATGGTGGAGAGAGAGTGGAACCCAGAGCCAAGAAGACCCAGACACATACTGGCTTGATGATACTGGGCAGGTCAATCTGTCAGTGGCCCCAATTATAAATTACACAATGATTTTAGTTCTTCACCTGGTAAAAGGAGTTTCCTTTAAGGAAAGAAGTGATGAATTTAAGAAATTTAGAAAAATGTAGGAAGACCTAAATGAACTGATGCACAATGCAGAGAATAGGTACAAGAGAGGACTATACAGTAACAACAATAATATAAATGAGAACACTTTTAAAATGTTGATAAACTCCAATTAATTTTATGATTAATCTTTGTCCCAAAGAACAGAGAAAGAAACATGTCTCCCTCATCTAAGGAGAGAAGTTGAAAACTAGAGGTATACAGTAACATAGCTGCCTTGTCTGGTGGGTTTTGCTTAAATTTTTTCTTTGCTATAGGAGAGAACTCAAAAGGGGGTAGGAAAAACATCTGATGCTTTAAAAAAGCATATGCAGAATCCGGCCTCAGACACTTAACACAGAAACTAGCCGTGTTACCTTGGGCAAGTCACTTAACCCCAATTGCCACCTCCAAAAAGCAAAAAAAACAAAAAAAAAACAAAAGCATACACAGAAGTGACAGATTGGGGCCCAATATGAATAGTAGGAATAGTTATCTTATCAGGAGCTCCCCTATCCTGAAGAAACCACAGGTCTGATTAAAATAAAATCAACAACAACAAACTAATCAGGGGAAAAAAGTATAGTAAAGAGAGATTAGCTACACATCATCCATATTTTCCATATTTTTATTCTCTTTTAAATATAACTAAGGTTTTAGCTACATGGATATTTCTTTTAATACATTTTCTTATGTAAAAATCTTAGAAGTGGTCAGCTAATGAAGGCAAGCATACCACAATGTTAATATTGCATACTGTTATCAAGAAACTGTCATATTCTTTATGGAAACCCAGATCAATCAGTGCTCAATAGCTATTATCCCTTTTACTGTAAATTTGACAATTAGAAAAAACACTAGAGATGAAGGCTTTCTCACATTATCTTTATGCATGAGTCATTCCCGGCAAAGGCTGAAGAAAGAGAATAATACAATCAGAGAATGGGAACAACTTGACAACTTCAGTATGTAAAAGCTGAAGGCAAGCAGGAGACAGGAACGTTTATTCAAACTTTAAGCTTGCAAAGGAAAAACTAAGCATCAGGGATCAAAATGTCCAATGTCAGCCATTGTTTCTTTCTGCCTGAGTGATTTTACATTTGAGATTTTATCCTTCTGATTAAAAGCCACAATGCTTTAGTTCTGAAATTCTCAATCAGCTTGGCTTCGTTCTTTTGGGGCAGTTTCATCTTGCACAATGTGACTAATGGATATTTCTTTTTTTCCTCTTATCAAGGAGTCATTTATGTGAAATTTCATTTTGATTAAGAAAAGGGTATTAAACATTTCCCACTAAGAACTGTTATGTCTGACACTAAAACTCTGCAAATGACACGCAAATCCTTTGCTCATTTTCTAAGAAAAAAAATGTAGTGTTTGAAAAGCTGATAATACCTTGAGCATTTTACACATTGGGTGACTCTCAAAAATTTATTTCCACTGGCAGACTATACTAACAATTGTACATGCTACCAAAATGATATGGAGAACCACATTTCTCCCTCTTGCTTATAAGGAAAATAAATGTAAAAATTAAGGCTTGGCCTTTTGGGGCATGGGTCGAACTAGGTGGCTGCTGAGGGTCCTTCCACTACCAAAAGTCTATGATTCCATAGTTCTAAAGTGGCACAGTATTCAGAACCAAATGAAATTTTAACTACAGGGTCACTATAATGTGGTAATAATCCTGCAGAATTTTTGCATATATTAAGATTCTAGGCCATGAAAACTTGCTTTCTCTTCAATCAAGAGTATCTTAAAAGTTGAAAGTCATTGTTTCCCCCTCTCCACTGGCCTATATCTTAAGAATGTAAATCAGGAGCGGCTAGGTGGTGCAGTGTATAGAGCACCTGCCCTGGAGTCAGGAGGACCTGGGTTCAGATCTGACCTCAGACACTTAACACAAAAACTAGCTGTGTGACCTTGGCCAAGTCACTAACCCCAATTGCCCTCCAAAAAATTAAAATGTAAACCAAACTTTTTTTTTAACCCTCCAAACTGCTCTGTAAGAAGTTCAACTTTGAGATGAATTGATTCATGATAGTAAGTTATAAGAACAGTCATATACATATCCATAAATATAAGAACTATTTTTTCAGTTGTTTCAGTCCTGTCTGACTCTTTGTGACCCCATTTGGGGTTTTCTTGACAAAGATTCTATAGTGGTTTGCCATTTCCTTCTCCAGCTCATTTTACAGATGAGGGAATTGAGATAAACAGGGCTAAATGACTTGCCCAGGGTCACACAGCTAGTAAGTACCTGAGGTCAAATTTGAACTCAGGTCCAGGTCCAGAACTCTATTCATTGTTTCACCTCGCTGCCATACTTAGGGAAGCTATAAGAGAGTCATCATGAAGGTGGTCAACAAAAATTAGAGGATGCGAAAAATTAACACATGGAATCTTTTAACAACTCAGAACAATTCAATTCACTAAACATTTATTAATCACCTTCTCCTTGCCAAACACTAAAGATACAAATAAAAAAAAAAGAAAGACAATTCCTGCTCTCAAGGAGCATACAATACAAGGAGCAGAAGACAACACAAAAAGGGAAGTTGAGAAGGGGTGGAGGCAGGTGAGGGTCACCAGAAGGTCCCTGGCATGAAAGAAAGATGTTCTGTGGAGTCAAAACTAACTTATTTTTTTTCTGAAAGCAATGGAGTAGAAAAGATGATGAGTATCAAAACTGAGTTTTTTGGCAAGTGATCTTGATCAGGGCAGGACATTTTTCTTTCTCCCTAAATCAAGTTGCTGATGGAAAATGGAGAATTACCTGGAAACATTTTCAAAACATTGTAAAATTTAATTATTAAAGAAGGAAATGACTTTTACTATAGTTGAACCCTGAAGGAAGCAAAGGATTCTGTATTCTGTAAGAAAAAAAAAAAACGAAACAAGGGGATTTGGGGGGAAATAATGAGCTATTTCGAACATGTTGAGTTTGAGATGACTGTGGCATTGAATTCAAGGTTTCCAAAAGGCAGTTAATGATGTAGGACTGAAATTTGGTTGAGACATTAATAGATATAGATGGAAAAACCATCTTTGTGTGTACATATACATATATGTATGCACATGCACATATATATTGCTATATATAAATACATATGTATGTATTACATGATAACAGAACAAAGACCAGGGTAGGGTCTTGTGACCCACCTAGAGTTAGAGTATGACATGAATCAAGAACCAGAGATAGAAAGACCAGTCAGGAGGAAGAGAACCAGGAGAGAGCAATGTCATGAAAATCCAGAGAGGAGAGAATGGATGATAATGGAGGCATCCGATTCTGGAAAAAAAAATGAGAGGGAGCCTTCAAATGTGTGAGGAGTCAGAGATGTGCTAGAGACTATGTTTATCAAATCATGAGAGCTGATTGTTAAATTCTGACTGGGAATTTACACCACAGAAACTAGCAATCATAATTGTGAGAAAAAAATTCAGAGCTTGATATATGATTTTGATAATTATTTAAATTTAAGAAAATGATAGAGAAAGTGTTAATAGTGCAAATTAAATTTAAAAGTGTATTATAAGTAATTTCTGCTGCCCCCCCCCTCCCGGGAAAGTTAGTTGGTGAATATATACCAGCACACTACTAGTAGTAGGGGTATTGAATATGTAAAAACCTAGTTATCCATTTTGGCAAGAATCTAAAATATGTGGATCCATCATTCAATTAATAAGTATTTGGGAACTCCTTCCTATTTACCAGGCATAGAGCTAGACCCTGGTAATACAAATAAAAATAATGGAATGATATCTACTTGTTAAGAGCTTTTATTCTATAAAATGTACCTACAGCAAACGCTGAAGTTTTGTGAGGATCAAATGAAATAATGTATGGAAATCCTTTATAAATCCTAAAGCTCTATGTAACTGTCAGCTATTCTTCTTCTTCTAATAGATGGAACCAAATATTAAGTAGATCTGGGAGAAACTCTGCATTTAGAATACTTGAGTTTGAATACTAACTAACACTCTTATGACTTGTATAATCTGATGTGAGTAACTTCACCCCTGAGCCTCAGTTTCCTCATTTATAAAATGCAGGATTTGGACAAGATGATCTTCAAGCTCCTTTCTAACTTTAAAATTCTAGGATCAAGATTGTGAACTTTGGAAAGACACTGGGGGAAGGTCTGTGTCAGAGAGAGAGACAGACAGACAGAGACAGAGAGAGACAGAGACAGAGAGAGGCAATTAAGTCTTTGAAGGAGAGATTTCAGAAAACTGAGAAAACCATCTTTGTCTACTTGCTGATTTCGCTGAGAGCCAGCCCAGTCACAGTGTGTTATTTGTGCAGCTGAACAGCTGGAAAAGTTGGGACCTTGGGAAGGGGGATGAGAAACAAGGCTTTCTGATAAAGAAAGACTTGAGGCCTCTCTGCGTCCTAACTAGCAAGTGCAAACTTTCACACCTGTCAGCTATAAATCAAGGGGTTTATGGGGCTGCAATATTTACACTCTAATTAAAAAATCATAAAGCAAGCGCCCCTTTCAGGTTGTGAAAAAAAGAAACTCCAGAACTCCTTGCTCCGGCAGGATGGTAATCAGTAACTTCTAATGATCTCCTTTCCAGCGCCAGAGGTTATATGCTTATTCAGCCACAAACAGCAAACAAGATAACAAGAGAAAGTGGGATCTGTAGACAAGAACTAGCTTCAAGGCTACTGGGTGGCTTGGCCAGAAACCTCTCCATATTCCACATTTTCAGCACAGTCTCTCTTTGGGACCTAAGGAAGGTTTCTCTTCTGTCTTAGTTGGTGCTTGGAGTTTTGTTTGTCCAATGGCTGAATTCAGCTGCAGGTCTTTGTGGGGCCTAGGGACAGCCTGGTCTATCCTAACAGAAATTCAGATGACCTGGATTCTCTCTCTGCTTTGCAAGATCAGGACTAGATAATCCAGGTCCTGTGATACGGGAATGGATTAAATTTGACCAGATGATGGAAAAGAAGCCAAGCATGGGGAATCAGACTGGGAACTGAAACAGAGTGAGGCCTTGCCCTGAACAAGTAACGTGGAGACCAGAGGATGAGGCCCCAGACCTGGAGTCAGGAAGAGTTAACTTCCAATCCTCCCTCATGGCTCTTTGTCATTTCTGGAAGAGGACCATGATGTCAGGGAGGTGATGCCATGACATGCAAGTGAATTAGATTTAAGGGAGGGAGACCTGTGCAAAGTCACTAGCCTCACTCTCTTCTCTGGAGCCATCTGGGTCCAGGGGCCAGCTGTGGATCAGGACAACTGGAGATGGCCCAGGATTCAGTGGGGGACCTTGGCCTTTTCAAGCCAAGGTTTAATCAACTATGTAACCTGGGTAACTTGTTTAGTTTCCTTAACTGTAGGAAGGGAGATAATCATTTTTAGTTCTTCCTTCACAGGGTTGTCATTAGGACTGAATGAAATGGTATAGGCAAAGAACTTAACCAATATTAAAACATAAAAAGTCTTACCACTTATAATTTTTGGAGGTAATACCCTTTGTAGATTAAAAAAGGGAGCAATTTTGTAGGGGGTAGCTGGGTGACACAGTGGATAGAGTGCTGGACCTGAAGACAGGAAGACCCAGGCATTTACTAGCTGTGTGACCCTAGGCAAGTCACTTAACCCTGTTAATCTCAGTTTCCTCATCTACAAAATGACCTGGAGAAAGAGATGGCAAATCAATCCAGTATCTCTACCAAGGAAACCCCAAATGAGTTTTTTATTTCAAAGCCGTACAAGACTGAATGACAAAATATTTTGCAACTTAAAAGTCTTCCATTGGTATGTGTCTGTAGTTTCTGATACCAGGGAGACTATGGCTGGTGGATCTCTTGAGTTTGGGAATTCTGAGCTGCAGTTTTCTAAGCTGATTGGGTGTCCACAGAAGTCCCGAATTAATATAATGAGTTTCAGGAAGAGGGGGAGAGAAGAAGGGTGTGTGTGTGCAAAACTGGGCTTTCAGATAAAGGATGAACTGACTTGTATCAGAAAAAAACAAAAAACAAATTAAAGTGTCCTTAATGATCAGTACTGCGATCAGGCCATGAATGGTGTCTGAACCTCCAGCATGGGAGAGACAGAAAGGCAGTTAAAAAGAAAAAACTAAAAACTAAACAAACTTAAAGTCTTAGACACTTGCCTGGAGACACTAAGTTACTTGCTTGGTGTCACACAGTAATCATGCGCCAGTGGCAAGACTTGAATGTGTGTCTTCTTAAGTGCAAAGGTCATGGGTTGTCTTCTGTGTCAGAGGGGTCAAAAAGCAGGCTGGAAGGAAGCATGCAGCCTATAGCTCTCCTGAGTTCTCAATGGACCAGATTAGAATATAATTGAGAAATATTAAACAAAATAAATAAAGTTATACTAGATCATAGACAATGTATTTTTTAAACAAATGCTTTATTAACTTCTGTTTTACATCATTCATTTCCGCCAGATTTTGAGTTACAATCATTTCCCCCCCCCCATTATTCCCCTACCCAACCTCCCAGAACAGCAGTCCCACAAGATATCACTTCCTCCAATCTGCTCTCTCCCATACCTTCTCCCATACCCCCTTCGACTTTTCCATTAGAGGAAGGTGAATCTTTGCGTCCCATTGCCTGCACATCTTATCTCCCAATTACAAGCAAAAGAGTATTAATAATAGTATTTATATATATTTGAAACATTTAATGTTGAGACCTCGAATTTCAGATCCATTTCCTTCCTCCCTTGTCACCCATTCCCTCTGGGGAGATAAGTAATTCAGTATATGTTGTACATGTCTAGCTATGCAAAACATTATCATAGTAGATATATTGTACAAGGCTGCTTATAATTCCTCCCACTCATCCCACCCCCCACCTGGTCCATTCCCTACATGATCCTGTCCCTCTTCTATAGTGGGTACTTCCAACCTCCCCTCCCCGCAAGGATGCCCTCCCATCCATCATTCCTCCTCTCATCCCGCTTCCCCCTATTCTGCTGCAGGTTGAGATATCCCATTTAGTATGTATGTCATTCTCTCCCTGAACCAAATTCAATGAGAATGTGGTTTTGCCTTTTTGTGCCTTCCTATTCTCCCCCTCCCTTGCAACCACTTCCCCTTGCTTCTTCTACATGAGATAGTTTACCCTACCCTGTCTCTCCCCATCTCCTCTTGCCACTTTCCTCTCTCACCTCATAATTCCATCACTTGAGGATTCTCCCTTCCCAACAAATTCAACCTATGCCCTCTTTCCATATATAACTGTAACCATATACACACACATTCACATATGTATTCATATGACCACACACCCTTCTTCCATTATTTTCATAGTGAGAAAGATATCATCAGTCACAGATATTGCTTTTCCATATAGGAATGTAAATAGTTCAACTTTGATAAGTTCCTTTTGATTTCTTTTCCCTGATTACCTTCTCAGGTAATACCTTCCTTCTTGTGTCTGGGTGTCAAATTTTCTATTCAATTCTGGTTTTTTCCTCAAGAATGCTTGAAAGTCCTCTATTCCACTGAATGATCATATTTTCCCCTGAAACAAAATACTCAGTTTTGCTGGGTAGGTGACCCATGGGTTCATTCCCAGTTCTTTTGCCCTCTGGAATATCATATTCCATGCCCTTCGATCCCTCAGTGTAGAAGCCTCCAGGTCCTGGGCTATTCTGATTGTGTTTCCACAATATTGAAATTGTTTCTTCCTGGCTGCTTGAAGTATTTTCTCCTTGATCTGGGGATTCTGAAACCTGGCTATAATATTCCTAGGAGTTTTCTTTTTGGGATCTTTTTCAGGAGGTGATCGGTGGATTCTTTCAACCTCTATTTTGCCCTCTGGATCTAAAACATCAGGGCAGTTTTCCTTGAGAATTTCTTGAAGGGTGATTTCTAGGTTCTTTCTTGATCATGGCTTTCAGGTAGTCCAATAATTTTTAAATTGTCTCTCCTGGATCTATTCTCCAGGTCAGTGGTTTTTCCCATGAGATATTTCACATTGCCTTCTAATCTTTCATTTGTTTGGATCTGCTTAACAGCGTCTTGATTTCTCATAAAGTCATTAGCTTCCATTTGCTCCAGTCTAACTCTGAAGGAATGACTCTCCTCAGTGAACTTTTGAGATTCTTTTTCCATCTGGCAAATTCGACTTTTTTTTTTTTTTTTAAGCAATTGGGGTTAAGTAACTTGCTCAAGGTTACACGGCTAGTCATTTGATTTATGCGTGGGTGCTCATTTTCTGAGGCCGGATCTGATCTTGGGTCATCCAAACTCCGAGGCCGACGCTCTTACTCACTGCGCCACCTAGCCGCCCCTTTAGGGCAATTGGGGTTAAGTAACTTGCCCAAGGTTACACGGCTAGGTTTTTGTTTGTGCGGATTAAGTGTCGGAGGCCGGCTCCGAACTCAGGTCCTTCTGATTCCAGGGCCGGCGCTCTATTCACTGCGCCACCTAGCCGCCCCTGCAAATTCGACTTTTTAAGGCATTCTTCTCCATTGCCCTTTTGGGCCTCCTTTGCCATTTGAGTTAGTCTATTTTTTAAGGTGTTGTTTTCCTCAGTCAGGCTGTTGACCCTCATTTCATACTTTTCCTGCATCCTTCTCATTTCTCTTTCCAATTTTTCCTCCACTTCTCTTATTTGATTTTTAAAGTCCTTCTTAAGGTCCTCTATGGCCTGCAACCCGCTCATGGTTTCCCATGGGGCTTTTGGAGCAAGACTTCTGACCTCACAGTCCTTTTCCTGCTCTATGCCCCCAAAATAGGAGTCTAGGGTTGCATTTTTCTGTTTCCTTTGCCTTGGTGTGTTGTCACTTAATTACTTGACTTTTGGGCTTGTTGCCACACTATGGCTTTAAGGCCAGATGGAGGAATTTTCGTCCCGAACGTGTGGGGGGCAACTTCCGTTTCTGGCAAGATGTAAACCCACCCACGACTTCCACCCTAGATCACAATCCAGATCCAGGGAGGTTAAAGCAAGAGCGATTACCCCCCAAGACTGATCGCTGCATCTCCCTACAGTTTGCAGGCCAAGAGCTGGAGCTGCCTCTGAAAACTACAAAATGGCATTTGTCCTCAGTGGCTTCTAGCCCCCAGGGGAGGAAGCCGATGCATTCCCCAAATACTGGTCCCAAAATCCATAGGACACTAACCTCTTACTTTGTCCTAGGCATGTCTATGTTGATAATTCTGGAGTCGCCACAGCTGCTGGTGTTCTGGGGTTCCTCCAGCCAGCTGTTGGCCCTGCTGCCCTGGGGCTAAAACCCCGGCTCACATGGACCTGGGCTCGGCTGGGCTCTGCTCCGCGCACGCTGCTGGATCCCAGAGCACTGCACTGGTCCTTCCTGCAGGGCTTCTGGGCTATCCTCAGCGGGAGGTTAGCTTCTCTATGTTGTTCTGTGGGTGCTGGGGCTCCAGAAGTTGTTCAGACTCCCCTTTTACATAGTTTGGGGGGAATCTGGGGGCAGAGTGGCTTGGATGAGCTGTTTCTACTCTGCCATCTTGGCCCATAGACAATGTTAATACAGTGGTTTTCTAAGTCAATACATGGCCTGCAGGGATCTTTATGACAATTTTAGTGGTACTATTTCTACTTGAGTTTGACATCATAGCTCTGTGATTTTGACTGTCATAATTATAAGCAATACAGTATGTCTATGAGCCCAAGTATATCTCTGCTATTCCTTTCCAGCCCTTTTAGGGCCACTCCCCACAGAGGAGGGTGCTTCCTCTTTACTCCCTCCTCAGGTGGTGATGTCTTCATGTCACCAAAGGTTTATTCCAACAGAGACTCAGAACTTCTGAATTCCCTTTCTGCTTTGCATAGTGATTGCTAAGGTGATATGATAATTTATCAGTGCTTAAGACTGATGTGAAAGGGTTAATTTCTGCTCTGCCTCCACAGGCCTTCTCACTCCCCATCTATATCTCCTCACCCCCTCTAGTAAACTATATACATTTCATGAGCTGCCTTTTGGGGAAAAGACCCAAAGGAAAAATGCTAATGTTAGGAGCTTCAATGATTGCTTCAGATGGGTGAGGAAGATACTTTGGGGAACCCTTGAAATCACTCTATAGGAGGTCTTGTATATAACTTGCCCATGAGGGTTACCCTATTACAAAGGACAATTTGGTATTTTTTATCTTCATTCTTAGTTCATCAGGGCCATCCACCATCTATTACAAGAGGCAGCCAGACTTAGAGAAAAAAATCTCCCCACTTTTATTCCTTGGAAAGAATTCACTTTTATTGTGAGGGCCTTAAAACTTTTCTTCCTAACAGAATTCCATGGGATGCCATGTGCAAGGGAGAACATCCTCCCTTCTCTGTCATTCCATACCAGCCATGGACTCCTGTTTTCCTGAATATGCTCAGGAGTCTTTGTGTTTAATAGTGAAATATACCAGCAGAGTAAATGTAATCAGCTCCTACCACCATAGATAATTAGAGTGCCATTCATTTGATGATTCAATACAAATGCGACCACAGAAGGAAACCAGCTTTTATTGGCAAATGTTCAGCACTTGGGTCCCAATGGTATTTTGCGTTGTGCTGTTTCGGCACTTGTGAAAAAAATAAATCCTAGGGAGTCACTGTGCTGCCATAGGGCTCTGTTTAAATACAGGAAAGAAACAGCTGATCTCTGAATTTGCTAATTTTTGCTGATTCAGTCAAAGGGTGTTCTGCTCTGTGTACTACTAAAAAGGGAACACGCAGGTAGATGCATCTTGTGAAATGAGGTTTGGAAACAATGTGTTGGTTGTAATTAGGGTTTCCGGTGTTTAGTTCAAGATGTTATTTAGTGACCAGCTTCCCAAAGAAATTAGAAGGGAATTTCAATTTGGAATTAACCATTAAAGCAGGTTCCAATTTCTTCCTCTCTGCTGTAATCATATAGTAATAAAAATAACATGATTCTTCCACTGACTGCAGATTCTGCAACCCTTTCACCACAACTTGTTCTATTTCTCTCATCTTTTTCAAGGCAGAGGTAAAGATACCACGTATCGTTACCCGAGTTTTACTTACATGAAATTTGGAACAGCAGCATGATGCATTCCAATGTAGAAAGGAGAGCAAAAAATGAGTGTTGAATATGAAAACTGAGGACTAGCACCTCTGGTGTGAGGGCCTTTTTAGGACTACTTACCCATCTTTGGTGACCACCTTTCAACCAACTCTGGGTGAAGCTGTAGCATGTACAGTGGTCATCATCCAGTAAACCATCTCAGCAGATAGGTTAAACAATGTTGAAGATAATCTACAGGCCTCAAATCTGTCTGTCTGTCAGTGAATTAGAGGGATGTCTACCCCAAACATGTGAAGATTTACCTCAGCAGAATGGACAAATGGGACCAATTTGTTGAATCAGCCATGAAGGTCATTGAAGCAGGTACTGTGGAGTGTTTAGAGTCTGGTCAGACATTGAAGACACTAAGGTCATTCACTGCATCCTGGCTTATTGCTTTTATTCTGGGCTATGACTTTTGTCCTGCCACTGGACTTTGATGACTTTGGAAGAGAGAATGAGGCTAACAATGTCTTGTGAGTCTGCCTCACTTAAATCTGATTCACATGCAAGTCAAGCCATCATTCCGTAATGTCATTGGTTGTCTCTGAAAGTAAAGGACAAACAACATATGAAATTTAAGAAGGAAGACAAGAAAAAATATGAAAAATATAGTCATTTACCAAAAGTCTTGAGACAATTCAATACTAAAAGCAAATTAAAACCCAGTCTTTCTTTTTCTCATTGGTGAAAATACTCCAGGTCCCTAAACTCTAATCACATACCCCTTGCCTTTTCTTTCACCCCCTTCAGTCAAGTGAATTACAATTCTGCCTGACTAGTTTAACTAGCAGAGTGTCCAGGGCTAAGAAATATTCAGGGTCCTGAGATCATGTCACATGATTATTTGTTGAAGGAATTGGAGAGTGATTGATTTCTTAACTAATTACTTGATTGATTTCTTAACTAATTACTTAGTTGCTAAAATTATCATAAGCAATATGAGGGCAGGAGTTATGTCTTCTTGAGTATGTATATTCCTTAGCAAACTGAAAAGTATTATGGAATTTCCTTCCATTCAAATTCTTTTGAGGAAAATGTGAGCATTTCATAGGCACAGAATAAAAATTTAGTGAATAAAAAGTTTTTAAAAATAACCTGGCAAAGTTGAAACACATTTGTTCAAGCATGACAGTAGAAACCACAATATCAGCACATAATAAATGTTTGTTGAATTGCATTGAAGGAATTAAAAGCCGGTCTATATCACTACATCAGTATAGTGCCTGGGGATTCAGTACTGCTGTGTTTGTGAAAAAGGCTTTGTTTCAAATAAAGCAATTACTAACTCTGAAGGTCCCTCATAAACAAATCATCTGGAAATATTAAAGCAACTAGGTGGTGCAGGGGACTCCTGGGCCTGGAGCTAGGAAGACCTGTGTTCAAATCTGGCCTCTGATATTGCTAATTGTATAACTAAGCAAGCCACTTAACCTATTATCTACCTCAATTTCCTGAACTGTAAAATGGGGATGATAATATGACCAACTTCCAATGTAGCCTCACAAGGTCATTTTGAGGGCTAACTGAGATAATATTTATAAAAGTGCTTGCATAGGCCCTAGCACATAGTAGGTGCTATATAAATGCTCATGCCTTTTCTCCTCTCTTCTTAACCCTGCTGCTTTCAGTTAGATTGGACACCAAAAGCCTTCCCAAAATGGTGTAATCAATGAGTGATGCTGTGATCCTCATTTTATCAGATAAATGTAGGCTTAAAACCTTTGATTGTGAACTATGACAATAGTAAAGACTTAGAACTGAAAAAGACCACAGAGATTATATAGGCCAACACCCTTCATTTTACAAATGAGAAAAAGTATGTCCAAACAGGTGAGACTTGCCCAAGGTCCCATAGGTAGATGTGACTACACCAAGATTCAAACCCCGGTCCTCTGATTCCTGATCTAGAACTCTGTTACTTTGTATGCATTTATCACTGAAATCACCCTATGATGGGATCAGGAAAAAATAATAGAGAAGTAAGGGACATGGTGGGAAAGAACAGGTTTCTGACAGAATGATTATCAACCAGAAAATTTGTAGAGATTGCTTTAAAATTGTTTGCTTAAAAATATTTAGTTATTTGTTTGTTTTTCATTTGATTTCCAGAAGATAGAAGACTCATTTTACAAAGCTCGATCATATCAGAGTATTTCAAACATAAAAGAGACCTCAGAAACCCAGTTAGAACAAGAGTCTCCTCTGCAACCCAACTGGTCATGGAACTATTCAGCTGTTGACTGAAGCCTCCAAGGAGGAAGTTTCCTTCACTAACTGAAGCTACTCATTTCCCTTAACATTAAAGGTAAGTCTGAATTCCATTTCTATCTCTTGTTGCTTCTGTTATCTTCATTCAAGAAAGATAAGCTTAATCCTTCTACCATATGACAGCTCTGCAAATACTTTAAGGCACCTAGCATGTCCCTCAAAATAAGGAGTGCTGGGCACAGTCCAGAAAGGGAGATATCAGTGCTGGGCAAAGATATTCAAGAAGGCTTCCTGGAGGAGGTGGCTTTGGAGATAGGATTGGTGGTCAAAAAGATGAAATAAAGTGATTACAGGCCCCAAAAATGGCATGCACAAAGAAAAGGCACAAATTGGGAAGGAGCCCAGACCATGCAGGAAATGGTGAAGAGAGAATCTGGCCAGAAAAGGAGGATCTGCCTTGAGAAAAGGTGAGAAATAAGGGCAGATAAGCTGAGACTACATTATAAAGGCCCTTCATTGTTGGCATGAAATATCTGTATTTGGCAGATTGAAGCAAACTACTTGGTCTCTTTCTTTTTCTTGTTTTGTTTTGCTTCCTTTTTCACATTGTTCATTCCATTGGTTATAATCCTTCTTTACAACCTAACTAATGTTTAATGTGAAGGTATTTGTAGATCCCATATTTGACTGGATACAATTGGATTAAATGAGGTCTAAATTAGGTCCAAAGAGGTTGACTTGTCAAGGTCACCCAGGAAGTATCAGTAACAGGATTTGAATCAAGGTTCTCTGACTTCAAAGCTAGTGTACCTTCTGGGGTAACTGGGTCAAGTATCTCCCTTTCAACTCTCAAAATTGGTTTGTATATAGGTTGTACTTATTCACCTATGTTCATATATTTTTTTGCATCCCACTACAAGAAGGTAAGCTGCTTGAGAGAAGGCTTTGCTTTTTGTTTGTTTGTGTACACTCAGTACCTAGCATAGTGTATTCATATAGTAGGAAGTTTATAAACACTTATTGAATGAATGGAAAAGAATCAGAAAAATCTTGTAAATAGCTTTCTTTTCTCCCCCACCCCTTTGCTGAAGCAATTCAAGCCCAGTATCCAGTACCCTAGATCCTCTTAATGTCTTACCACATCTTCCTGTGATTTATACTCTTAGTTTTCCTTTGCTCTGTCTATAGAGGTTCCTTACTTTTTTTCTCCTCCTCCTCTTTTTAAACATGCTCTGACAGTATCATTCTAGCTGTGTTTTATGCCATTCCCACTATTGGATAGTTACAGTTCAGTCAAGGATATAAAAGGGGCTGAGGAGCCCAAATCTGTCCAGCCATGAAATAGGCCTGTTAAGCTGAGGCCTAGGAGGGATAAAGTCACTACTATCTACTCTGGAAAGCTATTCAGAAACAGGACAGGGTGGAATGTGGTACTGAACTCAGTTTAATAGACCTCCTTAAACTATGTTAAATTGATTCTTATGGATAAGAATATGGAGCCTTTATCCCCTACTTTATCCTGAGTTACCTAGGTGCCCCTTGCTTGAAGGAAATATATTTATGTTGAAAATATTATTCTCTAGGTTTCCTAGGGATGCAAACACACATGCACAAACTACCTTATAATGGGAATGAATTTTCTATATTAATAAACTATATACAATATGAAGAGGCACCTAGGTGGTGCAGTGGATAGACTGGCAGGCCTGGAGTCAGGAAGACTCATCTTCCTGAGTTCAAATCCAGCCTCAGACACTTATGAGCTGTGTAACCCCGGGCAAGTTACTTAACCCTGTTTATCTCAGTTTCTTTATCTGTAGGATGAGCTAGAAAAGAAAATGGCAAACCACTCCAGTGTCTTTGCCATGGAAACCTCAAATGGGGTCACAAAGAATCTGAAAAATGACTAAACAACAACAACAACAACAATAATAATGGCAGCTTGGTGTCATGCCTAGGTTTAGATTCATGAAGAACTAGGTTCTGGTGCTGCTTCTAACATATATACATATATTAGCTGTCTGATCATCAACACTCAACCTCATAATCCTCTTAGCATTTTTATAATTTTGTATTTTATATGAGTGGTGGAGAAAAGGCAGTGATTGGCCTGAGCTTTCCCCCAAACTCCTCCAAATACCTTTAAATAAGGCCATAAAACAATTCCTGGAGAAGCACAAAAGAACAGGGTGAAATAATTTTCCAGTCAAAGAACTTAGAAGGTCAGCAGGAAAGGTCTGTCACACCTGCATAAGAGTGGAGCGCAGTCTAGTACAGGTTGTACCAGCACAGATCTGGACCTAGAAAACCAGAAGCAGGCCTTTAGAGTCACTGAATCAGCAGTGGCAGCAGCTACTTCCAGAGCTCTCAGCCCACAGATGGTAAGGTGATAAAACAACTGGCCAGAAGGAGATTACTGGGGTCTAACACTGAGGCAGGATTCTGTTGCTTTGCCCATACTCAGATGCAGGTCACAGACCCGAGTGGCAATCCAAGGGGGAGGAGGAATACTAACACATCAGAACTTGCTGCCTCATGGGAGTGAAGTCCATCCTCACAGTTCCAGGGTAGAAAAGAATGCTTGTAGTTGCTCATGGACCAGAGTTGAGGCCAGGAGAGGAGTAAACACATGTCTCCTTAGATCATACCACCTTGGAAGAACTAGAAACTTACAAGTACCTAGAAGTATCTGCAAAAACAGCTGCACAAAACTCCTGGATTTTGGAACAGTGCATCCTCCATCCTGGAAGCAGACCCTTACTTTAACAAAGAATTAAAAATCAAGAAACAAACTGGAAAAATGAGCAAACAACAGAAAAATTTTCTGATCATAGAAATTACTCTGGTGATGAGGAAGATCAAAACACACATTCAGAAGAAGATAAAATCAAAGCTCCTATATCTGAAGACTCCAAGAAAAATATGAATTGATCTTAGGCCATGGAAGAATTCAAAAAGTGTTGTGAAAATAAAATAAGAGAAGTAGATGCAAAATTGGGAAGAGAAATGAGAATGATACAAGAAAATCATGAAAAACAAGTCAACAGCTTGCTAAAGGAGACACATACACAGAATAACAAAGAAAATAACTCCTTGAAAAACATATTATACCAAATGGTAAAAGAGGTACAAAATGCCAATGAGGAGAAGAATGTCTTAAAAAAGCAGAATTGGCCAAATTGAAAGAAGAGAGGCACTAAAATTCCATGAAGAAAAAAACAATTAAGAAGAAGAATAAGCCAGGTGGAAAAGGAGTCATAAAAGTTCAGTGAAGAAAATAATTCCTTAAAAAGTAGAATTGAGAAAATGGAAGCTAATGCCTTTATGAGAAATTAGGAAATAATAAAAACAAAACCAAGAGAATGAAAAATTGGAAGAAAATGTGAAATATCTCATTGGAAAAACAGCTGACCTGAAAAATAGATCTAGGAGAGATATTTTAAAATTACTGCACTTCCTGAAAGTCATGATTAAAAAAGATAGCTTAGACATCATCTTTCAATAAATTATCAGGGAAAATTGCTCTGACATTCCATAAACAAGAGAATAAAGTGGAAATTGAAAGAATCCACCAATCACCTCTTAAAAGAGATCCTAAAATGAAAACTTACAGGAATATTTTAGTCAAATTCCAAAACTCTCATGTCAAAGAGAAAATATTACAAGCAACCAGAAAGAAACAATTCAAGTACCATGGAGCCACAGACAGGATAACACAAGATTTAGTAGCTTCTATATCAAAGGATCAGGAAGGCTTGGAAGGCAAAGGAGTTGGATTACAAACAAGAATGACCTACCCAGTAAAACTAAGTACAATCACTCAGGGGGAAATGGATATTTAATGAAATGGAGGACTTTCAAGTATTCTTGATGAAAAAACCAGAGCTGAATAGAAAATCTGACTTTCAAATACAAGACTTAAGAGAGGCATAAAAAGATAAACAGGAAAGGGAAATCACTGGGGACTTAATAAAGATAAACTGTTTACATTCCTATATGGGAAGATGATGCTTATAACTAATAAGAACTTTCTTATTTTTAGGGCAGTTAGAAGGAGTATATAGATGGAGGGTACAGGTGTGAGTTGAATATGAAGGGATGCTATCTAAAAAAATAAAATTAAAGGGTGGGAAAAAGGGAAAGGGAGAGGTAGAATGGAGGTAAATTGGCTCATATATCTCAGATAAAAATTATCTCATAAGAAAAAACTTTTACAATGGAAGGGAAGAGAAGGGAGGTGAGGGGGGCATGTATGTGAAATACACTCTATTCAGAATTAGTTCAAAGAAGGAATAACATATACTCAATTGGTTATAAAAATGTATCTTATCCTACAGGAAAGTAGGAGGGGAAAGGAATAACAGAAGGGGTTGAGAGGTTATAGAAGGGAGGGCAGATTGGGGGAAGGCATATTCAGAAGCAAAACACTTTTGAGGAGGGATAGGGCAAAAGGAGAGAGATAATAGAATAAACAGAGGTCGGGGGAGTAGGATGGAGAAAAATACAGTTAGCAATAATAACTGTGGAAAAAATTGAAGTGAGTTTCTCTGATAAAGGCCTCATTTCTCAAACATATAGAGAAGTGAATCAAATTTATATAAAAAAGAGCCATTCCCCAATTGATAAATGATCAAAAGATATGAAGTTTTCAGATTAAGCAATCAAAGCTACCTATAGCTATACTCAAGATGTTCTAACTCCCCATTGATTGGAGAAATGCAAATTTAAATAATTTTGAGATACTAACTCATACCTATTAGATTGACAGGGCAGAAAAGAAAAATGACAAATGGTGGAAAGGATGTGGGAAAAATGAGATATTAATGCAGACTTGATGGAGTTTTTAACTAGTTCAACCATTCTGTAAAGCAATTTGGAACTATTGCCCAAAGGGCTATAAAAACTATGCATACTCTTTGACCTTGCAATACCAGTACTAGGTCTGTATCTCAAAAGATATTTTTTTTTAAATGAAAGCGATCTATAAGTACCAAAAATATTTTTAGAATCTCTTTTCTAGTGGGAAGAATGTTTTCCAAAATATTTGAAAATGGAGTGGATGCCCATTAATTAGGGAATTGCTGAACAAATTGTGGTATATAATTATGATGAAATACTATCATGCTGTAAGAGATGATGAATAGGATGTTCTCAGAAAAACCTGGAAAGACTTAAATGAGCTGGTGCAAATTGAAATGTACTGGATACAAAGTAACAGCAACATTATAGGATGATCTGCTGTGAATGGCAGCAATTCTCCACAATACAATCATCCAAAAAAAGCACTTGTGGTGAAAAATGCTATCCATCCCCAGAGGAAGAACTGGTGGTATCTGAATACAGATTGAAGAATACTTTTTTTTAAAACTATTTTTCTTGAGGTTTTTTCTCTGTTTTCTTTCATAATGTGGCTAATATAGAAATGTTTGCATGACTACACATGTATAACCTACGTTGATCTACTTGCTTTCTCAGTGGGGGGGGGGAGGGTAAGAGAGGGAGGAAGGGAGAGAATTTGGAACTCATTAAAAATGAACATTAAAATTGTTTTTACATGTAACTGGGGAAAATAAAACACTAAATAAAAACAAAAATTATATTTTATAAATAAGTTACTGATATGCATTGTATTAATAGAAGGTGTTTTCATACTAAAAGTTTCCCCCACAGATGGAAGTCTGTGACATATATGCATGTGAATGTAAAATGCTTTTGTACACATGTCTGTGTA
Organism: Gymnobelideus leadbeateri; assembly: GCA_011680675.1. Classification (NCBI taxonomy): domain Eukaryota; kingdom Metazoa; phylum Chordata; class Mammalia; order Diprotodontia; family Petauridae; genus Gymnobelideus; species Gymnobelideus leadbeateri. The sequence continues at coordinate 398,634 of WOXC01002844.1, forward strand.
TATATAGGTGTACATATGCATATGAATGTGAGTACATGTGCACATATATACATATATATTATATGTGTGCTGATTCTACTATGCATATGAATATACAATATACATGTGTAACTTACATTTAGGTGTATATGTGTATATATGCATTTATATACATGTATATATTTCAGTCATATTTCCATTGTGTCTGACTCTTCATGACACAATTTGGTGTTTTCTTGGCAAAAATATTGGAGTGGTTTCTCATTTCCTTCTCCAGATCATTTTACAGATGAGGAAATTGAGACAAACAGGTTAAGTGACTTGCTCAGAGTCACACAACTAGTAAGTGTCTGAGGTTGGATTTGAACTTAGGACAATGAGTCTTCCTGTCTCCAGCCTGGCCCTCCAGTGGTACCACCTAGCTGTCCTTAGCATGTATGTGTAAAGTTTATTGATTGACTAATACAAGTATACACACAATCATATATGTACAACATACAGAGTACTATATATGCAATCATTTTTTATTATGTCGTTATGGAAATGGTTTTATTACATAAATTTTTAAAAGAGTACCATATATGTTGCAAAATAGATATATAGATTTTCATACAAATTCATGATACATAAGCATATATATACTAATTAACATATTTATACACTAAGTTTCTAAGCAACAAGGTCTATATTTTTATAACATGATATTTACTATCTCATCAATATGGATACTGGTTTTATTTGATCCTGAGATTTGCAATTATACTATATTATTTTAAACTTTGTTTATTCATGTGTGGGGCCAAAATATCATCATATAGTTTTATTGATGAACTTCACCGAAGATCCAAAAACAACAGACATCTAGTCTGCTGTAGATTCCATGCTTTAAACCTTTTCAATTTGGGAGAATCTGCCCTAATTTGTACTTCTCTTTCACAGTCTTTGAAATAGAATGGGACCTTAATGGAAGAAGCATGCCAGCCAAATAGCAAATTTACTCCACGTGGTTTACAAATGATAAAGCCATCAAATAGTTCTAGGTGCTGAGGAGTTCTCTGTAGCTCTTTCAGCAGTTTAACCTAGTGGTTCCCAACCTTTCAAGGATGACTACCTTTTTTTCACATCCAAAAGTTTCATGAACACTCATAAATAGTAGTTGGATTATTAGTACCTGTTGGTTGGGTAAATTCATGATGATGAAAAGCTATGAACACAAAATGAGGAGCTGGCTGATGGATAAACAATGGTCATAAAAAACTAGAGAAAACCCACTCTCTTTTAATCGTGCACTTTTATTTGAACTAGTCTTAAGGTAGTTCACTGGTAAAACTCCTCCCTTCCCCCAAGTATTAGCACCAGTGTCATGGAACTACAGGAAAGACTGCAAAGAGTCTCCATTCATATGGATAGGGGTTGGGGGTAGGTGGCAGGGTAGGAAAGGAGGGACCATCATGGCTCTGACAGCTAAAAAAAGGATCAAATATTAAGGCCCAAAATACAAAAATTATGTTTTTAGTGTTATATAACTTACTCCCCTCCCTTTTCTGGATTTAGGTTAAGTAGTTCCTTTGTGTAAAGTTGGTTGGTCATTGACCTTCATTCCTGAAGAGGACCAAAATGACATCACTATGCTAAAGTCAAATTACACCACATCTGACTATGGCTGATCAGACCAATAGGAGCTTGGAATGCTCTACCACAGGTCAGGCACAAAGAGTCCATGTGAACACTTGGGGTGGAATCTCTAAATTTGCATATTCAGTATTTCTTCTGAGCTGTCTCAATTCTGCTTTGCTCATAGAGTACAGCACCTTCTCTGACGTGGGCATGCCATGCTAAGAGGTCCTCCGCCAGTGTCTCCCATGTCACACAATTAATTCCAATTTTTTAAAGAGAGACTTTGAAAGTATCCTTGCATCACTTCCGACCACCATGCTTGCCCTGGGTAAGCTCTCCATAAAATAGTCTTTTTGGCAAGCATAGGTTTTGCTTTCAAACAACGTGGCCAGCCCATTTAAGTTGCATCCTCTGAAGCAGAGTGTGAATGCTTGGCAGTTTAGTTTGAGGAAGGACCTCAGTGTCTGGTACCTTATCCTGCCAGCTGATCTTCAGAATCTTCCTGAGACAATTCAAATGGAAGCCATTCAGTTTCCAGACATGGCACTGGTATTCTGTCCAGGTTTCACAGGAATACAACAATGAGGTCAGCACAACAGCTTTGTAAACCTTCATTTTTATAGGCAGTCTAATACTTCTTTTCTCATATATTTTCCTTCAGAATCTACAAACACTGAAATAACTTTGTAATGTGTTTGTCTACCTCATTATCAATGTGTACACCCCTGGAAAGTACACTACCAAGGCAAGTACCAAGGTAAGTGACTTATCCACAGCATTCAAAATTTCCGCACTTGTTGTAACCAATAGTTCCATGTTTGGATTCTCTGGTGGTAGCTAATGGAGCATCTGTGTTTTCTTGGTGTTGTTAAGCCAAAATTAGCACAAACAGCAGAGGAAGGATCCATACTTTGTTGCATCTCAGCTTCAGAATCTGCAAACAGAAAATCCTGCACCAATATTCCCTTCATTTTGGTCTTGGCTTGTAGCCCTTTCAAATTGAAGAATTTACCATCAATGCAGTAGCTGACCTTGATGCCATCAAAAGCATTTGACAATATGGCTGAAAACATCATGCTAAAAAGCATGGGAGGAAGCGCACAGCCTTGTTTCACTACATTTATGTCTGGGAAAGCACAAGAGCATTGTCCATTATCCAGAATCGGGGAAATTGATGTACAATGGTGATAACTTCTCTGAGCAACCAAATTTTAACATAATTTTCCATAAGCCCTCACAATTGACAGTATCAAAGGCCTTGGTCAGATCTACAAACATTGCATACAGTCCTCTGTGCTGCTCCTCACATTTTTCCTGGAGTTGTTGGGGAGCAAACTCTGTATTGACCATTCTTCAGCCCTTTCTGAAGCCACACTGGCTCTCAGGTAGATGACCATCTTCCAGGTGAAGGATCATGTCATTGAGGAGGGCTCTGGCAAGAATCTTGCCAGAAATGACTAAAAGAGAGACCCCTCATGAGTGTCACAGGACAATCTTTATAGAGACAGACAATGAAGGCATCCTCAAACTCCTCTTGCCATATAACCTGGAAAATTTCAGTCAGCTTTCATATGATCAGTGGACAGCTGAAATAGAATCAACACCACATGCTTTGCCACACAAAAGGAACCTAATGGAATTCAAAACCTCTTATCCAGTTGGAACTTCAGGTAGGGAGGCATTGACTTCAACCTGAAGTAAACAGTCAATGGCCCCTATATTGATTGATGATGGTCTGCTGAGAACACTATGGAAGTGTTCATCCCATCTCTCTATCACTAATCAATGTGGTTCCATCAGCACGGAGTAGTTGAGATGCACCATAGGTCTTTGGCCCATAAATAGCCTTCAGGGCATTGTAAAAGTGCTTTGGATTGTTACTATCAGCATAAAACTGAATTTCCTCAGACTTGCATAGATCAAGGCAACCTTCAGAGACAAGTAACTCTCTGCACCATTACATTACACAATAATTGCAATAGCTATATTTTAAAATACACAGAATCCTGAGGATACACAGTAAAACTGTGGGGATGTTTGCCTTCAACATATTTTGGCTGCTTGTCACTTTCACCATTCCAGTTTTTAAATCCTGAGTCAAATACTAAAACAACAACAACAATAATACTGAGAAGGAGGAGCAGGAGAAAGAAGAGGAGGAGGAGGAAGAGAAATAAAGCCATGCCAATCTCATCTCTTTTGGGGAAGTAATTATCATGTTACATTCATTGATAAAAGTCACACACACACACACACACACACACACACACACACACACGCATTTATTTAGAAGTATTTATGGTAAATAACGGAAGGCCAACATTCATAATACTCCTGATCCACATGTTTTGGAAGGTGGAAAGGAAAGCCAGAATGGAGCCTCCAATCAAAAACAAATGTGCTCAGGTGGGTCAATGATGTTGATTTTCACTGCACTGGGGGATAAGGTTTTAATTTCCTTTTACATCTTGTCAGCAATTCCTGCGTACATCACCAGACAAAATGGTATTGTCATACAGATCCTTATGGATACCATCATGATTGAGTTGGAGGTAGTTTTGCACATTCCACAGGATTCCGTACCTGAGAAAGATGGTTGGAAGAGAGCTTCTGGGCAAATGAACCTGTCATTGTCAATGATAATGGTAGCTCATAGAAATTTTCCAGAGAAGAGCTAGAAGCAGCAGTGGCCGTCCCTTGCTCCAAGTCTAGGGCAGCATAGTTGAGCTTCTCTTTGATGTCATACAGGAGTTCCCTCTCAGTGGTAATGAGACTATAATCCTTTTTGGTCAGGATGTCTGTTAAGTCACAGAGAGCCAGATCCACATGGAGGAGGGCATGGGGAAGGAAATAAACTGTACACAATGGCAGTGTGGCGCATACTATAAGTGAAGAGCATCACAATTCCAATGATGGGAGAGAAGGAACACAGGGATGACACAACCTGGATGTCCATGTATGTGACTGAGGTGTTGAAGGTCTTTGAACATAATCTGTGTCATCTTTTCTCTGTTGATTTAGGGCATCATGAAGGCGTATGTGAGCAGCACAGGGTGCGCTTCATGGAGCCACATGTAGCTCATTGTAGAAAACATGGCACCTGATCTTCTCCATGTCATCCCAGTTGATGACATACTATGTTCTATGGGCTACTTCAGGGTCAGAACCCTTCTCTTCCTCTAGGCCTTATTTCTCACATAGCTATCTTTTTGACCTACATCCACCATCACACTGTGATGTCTGGGGTAGCCAAGAATGGAAGAGGAAAAGCCCAAGGAGCATCATCTTCTGCAAAGCTATCTTTACACATTCCAGAGTCATTGTCAATAATGAGGGTAGAAATATCATGATCCAGGGTCAACTTTGAAGTGGCAAGTTTAAACCCTTAAGAGAGAAAGGAGGTTGTGTTGTACCTTGAGGCAGGGGAGGGAAGTACACAGCTGAGTGGAAGAGCTCTCAGTTTGAGAATGGCCTCTATGATGTTAGGCTGTTCCCCTATGACGTATTTATGGAAGAGTCACACAAAATGAGAGAGCATAGACGGGCTGCTCTTTGAACGGTTGGAACAAATACCCATATCAATAATGTCACCATGACATGAAGGATCAAAGTAACATGTTCAAAAGATTATGTATTTTATTCATTGCAAAAGCACCAACATAAATTTGAAAAATAGCAATATGCATGTGTGTGAAATATATTTATTCAGTCTACTAAAAAGTATGTTTGCTTTTTTATGGATTTGGATGAGAATTGACTGATATAGTCTTTTACTTCTTCCCTCATCCCCCACTGCATAAGTTGGTGGCCGTCCCAGTGGTTCAAAGACATTGATATTATTGTCTTAATACATCTCTGAATGCCTGTAGCTACTTGAAGGTAAGTTTTGTATCTCAAAACGCCAAAGTCATTAGATTGTAAGTCCCAACAATTAGACTGTGAGTTCCTTGAGAGCAGGTATTGTTTTTATCTACTCTGTATCCCAGTATAATAGTTGGAACTTAATTAAATTTTGCTGACTTAACTGGGCCTTGACCTAAGGATTGCTCTTCCGACAGTGGTTCCCTCCAGCTTGAACAAAAATACACTTCTCTCCAAGAGTTTGGGAACCAGAAAGACAACTTCAAATCAATAATACCCAGGAAGTGAAACAAACTCAATCAGACATTGGGATCAAAGCAAACTTTAAAAACAGGGAGAGGGGACATCACATATGTATTTAGCAAGGGCAAAGAAACTAGGTTTACAGCCTCTCCATTGTTTGCTTTGGGATTTCCTATGATTCTGAATGTTCTTAAACTCCAGGTAATTACAAGAATAAAAAAGATGCCATTTGCCAAGTATACAGAGACTCCCCTGACAGGATGCTGCCTGTCTTCAGGCTTCCTACTCATTTGCCAATAAGATAGAACAAGAAAGCAATAGGTGCTTACCAAATGAGGGCTGTATAGGACAATGTTTGGAATAACTACTTTAGTAGGTGTGGTCAAAGACCATATTAACCTATCAACTATATTCATTTCCAGGTGAAGAGAAAAAGTGCATTCCAAGCAGTATTTCTATGGGCACATCCAATGCCACTTCTTTGTGAAGGATTTCCTAAATTTCACTGGATTATGATTTCTCTGAGATTGTGTTGCTTCTCAAGCCAGAAATTTTTATTTGGCTTCTTTCTCAAGGCAATTGCATCAGGGATATTGTATTTGCAGTCCAAAAATATGGCCTATATAATTCCCATAAACCCAGATCAGTAAACTATTTGTCCTTGTTCTTTCCCACCCATTTTTCTGCCAACCTTCCATTTGCCAATAGTTTATTCGTGACTCAGTTATTAATTAAGTCAGCCTCCTACCTCCAAGATTCTGCCTCTTAGCGTATGTTGGCAAGATTCAGCATTGTCATAGGGGCGCTAGTGAGTAGGAGTGTCTAGAGAAACATCCCTAACCTAAGATGCTTCTCTCCTATTGGCTCCTAAAGTACTCCCCAGCTGTGCAGAGCATAGTTCTACATGTCAGCTCTAAAAGATTGAGTGTAAATCAACAATCAATGCAACCTTGACCAGTGACATTTGTCTGAAACTTATATTTATGTCACTTCAAGAGATGTTATGTTAACTCATTAGGGTTAAGAATTTGGTTTAAATTTTCTAGGGGTATTTTTAAACCAATTGATGAATGTGTGGATGATTAATGGAGAGGGAGTGATGTGAGAGAGGGGGAAGAAACAGAAAAAAAAATATGCAAAGCTTATCTTGGCTCTGGCATTGCTGTTTTCTAGTACCCTGGGGATTCCTTTTCTGTCTTTATGTTTCTCTTCGAGAGTCCCTCTGTTTCTTAACCTTCATCCCATGATTTCTATTCTTCACAAGCTACTGTGGCTGATTCACTCAAATTGGTGGAACACTGTTGTTAAGGTAATTGTCATAGTAAGATACTAATGATAGCAGATAAAGTTTGAAGCTTACAAAATGCTCTCCCCAATGAATAAATATTTATTAAATACCTACTAAGTGTCAGGAACTGTGCTAAGCACTGGAGACAACAACCTCATGAGGTAATTAACCTATAATGTTTATGTAGACAAAAAACTCAAGCTCAGGTAAGTGAAATGACTTGTCCAGGGTCACACAACTAATAAATGTATTAGATGCATTCTAAACCCTAATCATTAGATGCAAAGAACAATGCCACAGTTGCTGCTTACAAGGGTTTGATGACTATCCTTTGGATAAGGGAAAGAGGCTTGTTCTTCTTGGCCCAAGAAGGAAAAACAGGGAGCAATGGATGAAAGTTTTATCCAAATTTATTTCATCTTTAATGCAAAGAACATCTTAGGAATTAAAACAGTACAAAAGTCAGTGGGCTCCTTGGGAGGTAGTAGGTTTCTCATTACTGATGGCCATCATAGGGAAGCTTAATGACTAGTATTCAGGGATATTTGAGAAAGAATTCCTTTATAGGTTTGTTAAATAAATTTCTGAAGTCCAGCCAGCTCTGGGATTCTGTGATGCTTTTCATTAAACCACAATATATTTAACATTTCATTAAGGAAGTATTATACAGGGAAAGGGAACTCAAACATTCACTCATCCTAACCCTTAACATATCTCTATTGTGAATCTCAACAGTAACCTACAACTATAGTAAGATCTCCCAGGATTTCTCATATTTTGTAATACTTGCATGAAGTCTTCAACAGATGTCCTTTGGAGACTGAGATAAGACTGCAGGACCTTTGTCTTTACCCATTGTAAAGATAGACAAAGGCTTATCTTTTACCATGATTTTACCAAAAGCTATTCTGGAGGATTTTATATTTTAGTAACTAGGTGGTATAGCACATGGAACACAGGTCTGGAGACAGGAAGGAAGACCTGAGATAAAATCTAGCCACAGACACCATGGGACATTGGGCAAATCACTTACTTGCTATCTGCCTCAATTTCCTGATCTGTAGGCATCTTGGTTTTTAAAAGTCCATTCCAATTCTAAATGCATAGCCTTTTATACTTTTATGCTCAGTTCTGTGCACCTCAGTTTAAGAAGACTATTAGTAAGCTTGGAAGTATCCAGAGTGGGAGAAACCAAGATGGTGAAAAGCATTGAGTTCATGTCATATGAGGATCAGTTAAGGGACTTGGGCATCTCTGGTTTGGAGAAGAAAAGACTAAAAGGAGATAAGTAGCCATGATATCTATCTTCAAGTATTAGAAGGGCTGTCATGTGGAGAATAGTTAGTACTTGTTCCCTTTGGCCCCAGAGTACTGAACCGGGAGCTATGGGGTGGGGTGGGTGTGGGGGTGGAGGGGAGGAAGTGAAAAGACAAATTTAGGCTTGATTTCAGGGGAAAAAATCATAACAATTAGAGCTCTTCCAAAATGGAATAGGCTATTTAGAGAGGTGGTGGGGTCTTCTTCCTTGGATATCTTTAAACACAGGCAAGAAAACAACTTGTGGATCTGTTAGAAATTCTCTTTGTGTATGTGTTGTACTAGATGTCCACAGAGATCCTTTACAACATTCAAAGTCTATGTTCCTGTAAATAGATGTTATTGTTCATCCTTCACTTTCGAAAAAGACCAATAACATCATGGGATGATGTCTTGAATTACACATGAATTAGATTTAAGTGAGGTAGAGTTGCACAAGATTGTCAGCCTCACTCTCTCAGTCATCAAAGTCAAATGTCAAGACAAAAGTCAAGATGACCAGTGATTGCAATGTCTGACCAAGCTCTAAGTGTTCCATAGCACGTGCTTCAACTGCCTTCAT